>OX589613.1:22554754-23149254 GCA_951329385.1 Polia nebulosa | reverse complement strand
GTCTTAAGTTCCGTCATATTTATGTAGTTTACATTTCACTGTTGTTCACTGTAAATAGTTATTACTGGGTAATATTTTTTTTATTGTCGTTTTTAGTCTTATTTTCACTGTTTTATACATGATAATGAATATAAATAGATTTGGAAAAATATTTGTAAAAAATTATAACAGTCGGCTTGACAGGTGGGCCACAGATTTTATTATTATTATTCCATTTATTTTATAATATATACATACAATTTACATTTTTAAATATTAAAATATCAAAATATAAAAACATTTACAAATATAAAAAATAGTATCCCACCGGTGTCGGGATAGGGTCCAAGCTACCTGGTCAGGGCTCCTGAGAGAGGAACCTCCTAACTATGCGCGCCGTGTCCAGGAGTACTGCCTTCTGGATCAAGCCCTTGATCCAGCTGCCCAACGAGAGCCTCCTTAGATGTTCGTCGAGGCTCTTGGCTATTAAGCCATTGGCCGTCACGACTATCGGCACAATGACTGCTGTATCCACCTCCCACATGTCGACAACCTCGCGAGCCAGATCAAGATACTTTGTTTTTTTATCTTTCTCAGCCTTCACGAGGTTCTCGTTATGAGGGACAGCTATATCAACAATCATTGTGCGACGCTCTTGTCGATCTATCACCACTATGTCAGGCTTATTGGCAACAATAGTCCTATCAGTGATGATAGATCGATCCCAATACAACGTGATATTGCCATTTTCGAGAACTGGGTCGGGCTAATACCTATAGTACGGTACTTCAGATTCCACAAGATTGTATTTAAGAGCAAGTTGCTGGTGGATAATCCTGGCTACAAGGTTGTGTCTATGCAAATAGTCTCCGTTAGCAAGACGAGAACAACCAGAAATAGTGTGTCGGATTGATTCCCCGGGCCGGTGGCATGCCCGACAGATGTCAACCGTACCGTCCTTCACAATATATTTCCGGTAGTTATTCGTCATCAGAATTTCGTCCATAATCGCACAGACAAAACCTTCGGTTTCCCCGAATAGGTCACCAAAACGCAGCCAGGATACGGACGCTAATAGATCTACATCGGGTCCATGTAGAACCCGGTAAAAGCGTCCGTGAAGCTCCTTGCTCTGCCATACTTCCCTGCGGTCATTAGTATCCAGTACTTTAAGTTTGCGCCAGTTCTCGTTTGCCAAGGAGAGCGGGGTGAGGCCCTTGTCCACCGCGACCACATCTCGATGCATACCCACGTCGGTTTCTAGGAAATATTCCCTAAGGCTGCATACCTCGCGGTTGTTTAGGGTCTTAGCATTTAAGAAACCACGACCCCCACATTTCCGCGGGATATACAGCCTCATCACCGATGATCGTGGGCGATGCATCCGATTTGCGGTCAGCAGTGTGCGAACCCTCCTATCCAGGGCGTCAAGTTCCGTCTGAGTCCATTTGAGTATGCCGAAAGAGTACATCAATACCGGCATGACCCAACCGTTGAAGGCGCGCACCTTGTTCCCGCCTGATAATAGACTATTTAGTACTTTATTCAAGCGGCCAAAGAAGCGCTCCCTCAACGACTGTTTCACGTCAGCAGTATTGATGCCTAACGCTTCCGACATACCCAAATACTTGTAGATTTCGGTTGAGCAGAGGGATCTAAGGTGTATGGAATCCGAGAGTTAAGTGCCCACGGATTCCATAATCTCGCCTCGCTTTACATGCATGACTGCACATTTGTCCACACCAAATTCCATCCTGATGGCGCTACTGAAGGTTTCTGTTACCTTCAGTAGCTTCATCAGTTGCAAGTTGTTAGGGGCAAAGAGTTTCAGATCATCCATGTAAAGGAGGTGTGATATAACCTGACCACCTCTTCTCAACCGATAGCCTTGTCCCGAACCCTCCAGTAGTGTACTGAGAGGGTTGAGGGCCAGACAAAACCACAGTGGACTCAGACTGTCACCCTGGAATGTGCCACGCTCGATCCTTATCGGTTCGCTGTTCTCCTGTATCTGTCGACATCCTGGATAGTGAAGGACCGTACTCCACTGGCCAGTACACGACATCAGGAAGGTGCGCAGAGTTGCATCAACTTTGTACAACTCCAGCACCCTCATGAGCCATGTATGTGGTACCGAGTCATAGGCCTTCTTGTAATCTATCCAACATGTCGACAGATCTCTTTGAGAACGACGAACCTGTTGGCTAATAGCAATATCGATGAGGAGCAGCTCCTTAGTACCACGGACCCATTCCTACATCCATTCAGGGAGGCTGACATGATATGATTTTTATCAATATGGATGTTAATTTTAGCTCTCAGAATGGAGGTAAGAACTTTATAGACCGTCGGTAAACACGTGATCGGTCTATAATTCTTAGGTTCCGCAGTACTACCTGATTTATGGAGCAGGTGGGTTATTCCTGTCGTAAGAAACTGGGGCAGCGACCCTGACTCTAAGGCAGACTGGAATTGAGCTGCCAAGCGAGCGTGCGACCTTTGGAACCATTTAATCCAGAAATTGTGCAGCCCGTCTGGCCCTGGAGATTTCCAGTTAGGCAACGGACGGACTGCACGAGCTACATCTTGGGGGCTGATGGTTATTGCCCCCATTTCTGGTATAAGGTCGCACGCACGCTCGACCTCTCGAGTCCAATCACCCTCGGTGTGCCTGACAGGCACCGACCAGATGCTGCGCCAGAATGAACTCATAGCGTCATCATCCGGTAGATGCCTATCAGATACACCTTGGTCCGGTCGCTCCCAAGTATTATAAACCCACCTTTCGTTGCTTTGGAAAGTGCGATTCTGAGCGTACCGCTCCACTCGCCGCTTGTACCGACAAATACGATTTGCCCATGCATAGACCTTCTGCTTCAGGAAGTCAATACGCTCTGTAACGTGGGTCAGATAATCTCGGGAACTAATATCAGTCCCCGAGAACGCCCGCCTCACGAAACGCATCACCCTAGGGCGAGTGTTGCCCTCCCTGAAGCAGATAAGCTTGCCAATGAGTGCTCTAGCCTCACCGATACGACGCTCAATTCTGCACTGCCAAGCTGGTACAGCAGGTCGTGTAGCTCTGTCACAATTGGTGAACTTGACGTGAGCTACACGACATGCCGCTGCAGCTGCGCAGTATAAGATTGAGTGGGTATCGGCAAGGACTTTGCTGCTATCAAAACAATTTGATAGCTGCGAATCTAGAGCACACACCAACGCCTTATTTTTCTTATGCATGGGCAAACGAGGTAGACGAGGTCTAAGTAAAGGCGGTGTGGAGCGGTACTCCCGGAATGCATCCTCCAAAGCGCTCCTCAATCGGTCATTGCATTGAGTACTCACGGATATAGCCGCGTCATCATCATCCTCAGCAACGTGGTCGGGTCGCGGTGAAGCACTGGGTTGCAGTTGCACCGCGGCCGGTGGCGAAACAGGTGAGACACGGCTACTCCGTGATTCGAGGCGTAGTCTATCAAGTACGGCGTCATCCAGCATACGGTTACGCTGGATGACCCGCACCTGATCCGACAGTCGTTGGGCCGAAACGTTGACAGCTGGCTCAAGCACCTGAAACAGAGAGAGCATCCGACCACGGTACGCAGTCAGGTTACTTCCCCCCTCTGTAGCCCCAAATTATGAGCGCATAACGTTTTGGTTAATTGTTTGCGTCCATCGCATGCGCTGCACACTTCCACCGGCAGCGGGAACCCTATCAGAGGCCGGCGGGCCTCGAGGTTCCAAGCTGGCTGGTGGTCGGCCTCTTCCCCGTCGACGCGCAGGTGGTGGTGTCGTCGGCGGAGTGGTGTATTCGTCGCTCGAGCTCGACGCAACTGCAGCGGCCGGAATCACTGGACTCACGGTTGGCGTAGGTCCCGGCGGCTCGGAGAAGGCTTTTGCATCCTGCCGCTGGCCTCGTTACAATCGAGGCGGTCCGGCCGGTACTTGACCGCTGGCTCGGGAGGAAATACGGCTCCCTGACGTTTCGGGCGACGCAGGTGCTTTCGGGGCATGGCTGCTTCGGGAAGTACCTGTATCGTCTGAACAGAGAGCCGAATGCTCGGTGCTATCACTGCACCCACTGTCCGGAGGACACGGCGTGGCATACGCTAGCCGAGTGTGTTGCATGGGAGGAACCGCGTCGTGCCCTCATTTCGGAAGTCGGAGGCGACCTGTCGCTTCCGGCTGTGGTTTGTTCCATGGTCGGCAGTCCAGAGTCTTGGGATGCGGTGATCTCCTTCTGTGAGAATGTCATCTCGCAGAAGGAGGCTGCGGAAAGGGAGAGGGAGATGACTAGTGCACTCCCTTCCCGAACCAGGCGCACCGGGCGTCGAAGAAGGGCGAACAACGCCCTCTTACAGCCCCCCTAAAAACGGTCCGGGGTCGACGGATTCGGGGACGTCCGTTGGCCCATCAACCGAGACCCGAGATGGCGGCGCGTAGTGTTCCACGTGCGCCTCTCTTAGACGTAAAGGGGGGTTAAGACCTCACTCCTCACCACGGGATGAGGCCCGCAGACAGCGGGCCGGTACTAGTCCGGGGCAGCGGATGTCCCATTTGCACCCGTTGCCCCGGAGTCAAGTATGTGAGGGAACACCAGGGTGGTTTTTAGTCAGTAAGAGTCTGACAGACCCCTTCGCCCGCCCCAGGCGAAGGACATCCATGAGGATTTTCCACCCGGCAAAAAAAAAAAAAAGGTCCCGGCGGCTGCGAGGCGGAGCTGAGCGACGAACCCGAAGATGTTGGGTGTGTGTTCGGTTTTTGTGCCCGGCTTCTAGTTTTCATCTTGGTCTTCGTCCGTCATTCATTTTTACATCGCCATAATATCGTCTTGTTCTCCGAAAATAGTTTATGTAGTACTTATCTTGTTTTTTTTTTTATTGTTTTTGGATGTATCGGCATTTTATTTGGGTTTAAATTAATGAAATTATTGTAAAATATTGGCGTGAAAAAAATTTGTTGACATTCGACTTGACAGCCGGGCTACAGATTATTATTATTATTATTATTTCGTATATTTTTTTACACATATTATTTACATTTTTAAATATTTTAAAAGAAAACATATAAAAAACATTTAAAAATATAAAAAATAGTAGTCCACCGGTATCGGGAGCAGGGTCCAAGCTACCGGTGGTTAGGGCTCCAGAGACAGGAACCTCCTCACAATGCGAGCCGTATCAAGGAGTACTGCCTTCTGAATCAGGCCCTTGATCCAACCGCGCAACGACAGCTTCGACAGGTGGTCGTCGAGGCTTTTGGCCATCAGGCCATTGGCGGTAACGACTATCGGCACAATGACAGCCAAGTCCACATTCCACATATCGACAACCTCGTGTGCCAAGTCAAGATATTTAATTTGTTTCTCTTTCTCAGCTTTCACGAGGTTCTCGTCATGTGGGATGGTGACATCGATTATCATTGTGCGGCGCGCTAATCGGTCTATCACCACTATATCCGGCTTATTGGCAACAATAGTCCTGTCAGTGATGATAGACCGATCCCAGTACAACGTGACATGGTCATTTTCGAGAACTGGGTCGGGCACATATTTATAATACGGTACCTCAGAATCCACAAGTTTGTATTTTAAAGCAAGTTGCTGGTGGATAATCCTGGCCACTTGGTTATGTCTGTGCAAATACTCGCCGTTAGCCAGACGAGAACATCCAGAGATAATATGTCTGATGGACTCACCCGGACGGTGGCATGCCCGACACACGTCAACCGTCCCATCCTTCATAATATGCCTCCGGTAGTTGTTCGTCAAGATAACTTCGTCCATAATCGCACAGACAAAACCTTCAGTTTCCCCGAAGAGGTCACCAAACCGTAGCCAGGCCACGGACGCCAGGCTATCTACATCAGGCCCATGAAGAGCCTGATAATAGCGCCCGTGAAGCTCCTTGCCTTTCCATACCTCCTTGCGGTCATCAGTAGTAAGTACTACAAGTTTGCGCCAGTTCTCTTTAGCCATGGACAACGGGGTGAGGCCCTTGTCCACTGCGACCACCTCTCGGTGCATCCCCACGTCGGCTTTTAAAAAGTATTCTCTGAGGCTGCACACCTCGCGGTTGTGGAGAGTCTTAGCATTTAAAAAGCCTTGACCTCCACACTTCCGCGGGATGTACAGTCTCATCACCAACGAACGTGGGTGATGCATCCGGTTTGCGGTTAGCAGCGTACGGACCCTCCTGTCCAGGGCGTCGAGCTCAGTCTGAGTCCATTTGAGTATGCCGAAAGAGTACATCAAAACCGGCATGACCCAACCGTTGAAGGCGCGCACCTTATTTCCGCCCGACAAAAGGCTACTCAATACCTTTTTAAGGCGGCTAAAGAAGCACTCCTTCAGCGATTGCTTCATGTCAGTAACGTTAATGCCTAACGCTTCCGACATACCCAAATATTTGTATGTTTCGGTTGAGGAGAGAGATCTGAGGTATATGGAATCCGAGAGTTGAATCCCTTCAGATTCCATAATCCCCCCTCGCTTTACATACCTTACAGCCATGTATGTGGAACAGAGTCGTAGGCCTTCTTATAATCTATCCAGCATGTCGACAAATCCTTGTGGGATCGACGAACCTGTTGGCTTATGGCCATGTCTATGAGGAGTAGCTCCTTAGTACCACGGGACCCGTTCCTACATCCATTCTGAGAGGCAGACATAATTGTATTGCTCTCAATGTGTACATAAATTTTCGCTCTCAGGATGGATGTAAGAAGTTTATAGACCGTCGATAAACATGTAATCGGTCTATAATTCTTGGGTTCCGTGGGACTACCTGTCTTGAAAAACTTTCTGTTGGCAACACTGGCAGCCGGTTGTCATAAATTTTCGTGTTAGAATTAAATTGAAAAACTAATATTTTTCGTGCTAAATTAATGTTAAATGTGCCTAAATACGACAGATTTAGTTATAAATAATACGCACCAGTGTTTGTGAGTTGTTTCGTTGCAAAAATCAATGAATAATCATTAAACTAGTTCCAGCTGTCATCAAACGGTCGGATTTGAAACCATCACATAACCCGGGGAGTATTTGATATAATTAGTTTTTGATTCTAAGCCATTCCTTTTATACATATTGCACATTATCGTGTCAAATCTCGCCTCAGCGAGCTTAGTGTTAAATAACCCTTTTAGTGTAGGTATAAAATTCGTGCACAAACATTTACAAAAAATAAAAAAAATAAAAATTCGTGAATTACTATCAATACCTTAGATTAATCATTGTAATGTAGCTAATTAAAATTGAATGTTTTCTTGTAAGTCTAATAACTGGTTATAGTCATAACTATCAAAAATTTGAGAAAGAAACCAGATTTAATAAAGAGTAGTAGTACCCTCAAACTTATTTTATGTCTTTTCCCCTTTAATTTTTTTTTTTTTTTTTTCGTTTACTAATATTAAAATATCAATTTAGTAGGTAATACATATTTATTTAATAACTAAATTAACATTCCTAATTGAGATTAATTCCCTTTTTGACTTTAATTTCTTTTATTTTAACCTTCCAATCTACTTGTCATCCTAGATACTTATTATATTTATCTGTCCCTTCCTCTTTTTTCTTTCACATTCTTAGCTGTCTCTTCTCTCATTCCAGGGTGCCTCTTGGGTTGGCCTGTCAACATGTTGACCCGTAGAGCTACATCCTTTGAGGAAAAACTGAAGGCTACGTTAAAAGAGTTAGGATCTATTAAGGAGCAGTGCAATAAGCTGCTTCAGGAAAGGGATGATAGTGAGAAGGAAATAGAGCTTATTAATCAGAAGAACACTGATCTAAAAAAGCAGTTGGCTGAACTTCACACACAGCATATGGACGTACTTGACCAGCATCAACACCTCCGTCAAATTGTGTCAAATTTCCAGCAATGTAGTGATACCCATGAACTGGCTTTGAGACGCATGTCTGAGCTTGAGCTTGAATTAAGCAAGGCCCACAACGCTTTAACCCACTTAAAATCTCTTAAAGCCGGTGAAGAGTCTGCGAACACCTGCAGCCTATATGATGAGTTGGTTGGTAGCGGGTCCGGTCCCATATGTGTTGAGCCAATAGTAACAATAGATTTAACTGATGACACCATCACCAAATGTAACTTGTTAAATAGCCACAACAAAATAAAGAAATATATTAAAATTAATAGATTAATTAGAAAAATTAAAAAATCATTAAAACATCAAAAATTAAACAAAATAAATAATAAACTTAGACAAAACAAACTTAATTTATTGCAAGAATTAAAGGATTGCAATAGTGAATTAGAGCTTTGTAAAATAATGTATGATAATGACACTCAGCGCCTTCAGAATGAACTGTTTGTTAGGGAATATGCTCTAAACGATATTTTTAATAAATATGAGGCTTCTCAACAAGATCTGAGTAAGCGCATGCAGGAGGCCAATGAATTGGTTGACCTGGTTACGTACAATGCAGAGAGGTATGAGTCTCTGACAAATAACTTATCTTGTAACTGTGCATGCTCTCAGGCACCACAGCCTCAGCACATAGCACCCAGACCCTCAGCGGCTCAGCCTGTCGATAGCTGTAGTGATAATCTTAATATAAATAATGTGAATACCACTACTTATGTTTTTTCTGACAAATTTGGTCAAGGTTTTGGTACTGTTTTGAACCAGTGTTCACAACATAGTATAATAAATAATTGTTTACCCGGTGCCAGTTTTAGCCAATTAGTAAATAATATTAGATTGACAAAAATACACCCCAGTTCAACTATTATACTATTGTGTGGGGACAGTTTAGCTATTAAGAAAAAGGATGTAATTGATTGTGTCAATTTGATGTTACATCTCAGTGAGACAAATAACATTAAATTTATTTTCTGCGCTTTGCCTTATTCAAATTATTTGTCTGATGAGCAAAATAGGCACATCTATAATTTAAACTTGCTATTTTATAATAGGACCTATCGTCACAGTGACGCTATTTTATATTTTGATTGTAATCAATTTATTACTGATTACAAACTAACCAATACTAATATGTATTTATCACCTAGTAGTAGGAGACAAATTGCTAATCTTTTAGCATACAATATACAGCGTGACACAGGTACATGTTGTGTACCAATGATTACAGTTAGTAATAATTCTAAAATTTCAATTAATACCCCTAGTTCTTTAAACTATTAGATGCGACAACGGGTAAGCCTCATAATATGTTGAATGTTGTACATCAAAATATGCAAGGTCTGTCCGGCAAAGAACTAGAGTTATGTTTATTTATAGAGAACTATGACGTTCAGGTTTTATGTTTAACTGAGCATTGGTTGAAAGAACATGAAGTAGTTTTTATTAATGATGATTATTTTACTGTACAAAGTGCATTTGTAAGAAAAAATATAATTCGCGGTGGATCATTAATCCTTGTTTCAAATAACTTGAAATGCAAACAACGTTTAGATTTAGTTAATCTTTCCATCGAGCACATTGTTGAGTTGTCTTGTGTTGAACTTGAGCGATACGTTATAATTTGCGTTTATCGACCCCCTTCTGGTGATTTTGGCCTTTTCGAATCAGTAATGGAGGATTTAATTAATAAAATAAAATCAAGTAATAAAAGTATAGTGATATGTGGAGATTTTAATGTTAATATTTTAGATGATACTTCATTAAGTGTCAGGTTAATCAATCTGTTTAGGTCTTATAATTTAAACAACTTGTTTTATGAACCTACTAGGATTACGGCATCCTCATCGACTTGCCTTGATAACTTTTTTAGTAATTGTAATTCAGAAAAAAATTTAGTGTTAAGTGACTTAACGTCTGACCACTGTGGACTATTAGTTAGCTTTCCTATGCCACAAAATAAAAAGTCGCTTAAAATAGAATGCAGGCCTTATACGGTAAGCCGTTGTAATAAGTTTAAAAATAATATAGCAAATAAACTTACACCATCTTTAGTAGACAACGATAATCCTAATGAAATCTATAGAGCCCTTTTTGATGTTGTGCAAAAAGAGTACCAAGCCATTTTTAAGTCTAAAACTATAGACGTTACGGGTACCTCCATTGGCTTCAACCAATGGGCCACTGCTGGTATATATAAAAGTAGAGCGAGACTATACGAGTTATACGGTTTAAAAAAATATAGGTTCGATACTCCTTTTCTAGAGTATGTTAAAAAATATTCTAAATTGTTTAAGAAGATTTGTGTTGCTGCTAAATCAAAATTCTTAAGCGAGACAATTAAAAATTCTGATAATAAAGTAAAAGCCACTTGGAAAATAATAAATAATGAAACGGGAAAGTCTGTTAAAAAAGTAAATCAGCTAGAGATTCTATTCGAAAACAAATTAGTTAGTAAACCAGCTGACGTAGCTCAGGCATTTAATGAGTTTTTTGCCCACATACCTATAACTACAACTCGCTTCTTAAATTCATCCCCGTCTAAAGCTGAAAGTCTTTTGAACGGTAATGTACCTAAGTGCAATCAATCATTTAGTTTTGAGCATGTAACACCACTTGACGTAGTTAACGTTTTTAACTCTCTAAAATCAAAAAACACAGGGGATTACTGGGGCATCTCAATTAAACTTTTGAGTGATATAATAGGCATCGTAGCGCCTTATCTTGCTGTAACTTTTAATAAATGCGTGGACTCAGGAACTTTTCCTGATCTCATGAAGTGTAGTAAAGTCATACCTCTATTTAAATCAGGCAATAAAAATGATATAGGCAACTTCAGGCCTATTTCCATCCTGCCTGCATTTAGCAAAATTTTTGAAAAGTTAATACTGAAGCAGTTGCTAACATATTTTAATGTAAATAGCCTCCTTCATAATGATCAATATGGCTATACAAAAGGTCGATCGACTACAGATGCGGGTGTTGCTCTCCTAAAACACATATTCAACGCATGGGAGAACTCGCAAAATGCAATCGGAGTTTTCTGTGACCTCTCCAAAGCTTTTGATTGCGTACACCATGACACGCTTTTGCGTAAGCTGCGTCATTATGGTCTCCAAAACGAAGCTCTAAATGTAATTGATTCATATTTATGTAATAGGTTCCAATGTGTAGATATCAATGGTGTTCAGTCTTCCGGGCTACCAGTTTATTTAGGTGTGCCTCAAGGCTCGATATTGGGACCATTCTTGTTTTTGGTGTATATTAATGATTTACCATATTTTTTAAAGGGTATCTGTGACGTAGTACTGTTTGCAGATGATACCTCTCTTATCTTTAAAGTAGATAGGAATAGAAATTATTTTGATAACGTAGATAGCGCTCTCTTAATGGTTACGGATTGGTTTACGACAAATAACTTAGTTCTTAATGCTAAGAAAACTAAATGTATAAAGTTTGCCTTACCTAATGTTATAAATCTAGGACCTAATGTCATCTTAAATAAAGAAGTGCTTGAAACTGTGGACTCGGCAGTTTTTTTTGGGTATAACTGTTGATTCCAAACTTCAATGGGGCGCACATATATCAGGCCTATCAGGAAGGCTCAGCTCTGCCGCCTACGCCGTCAGAAAAGTTAGACAATATACTGACGTTGACACAGCACGGTTAGTCTATTTTAGTTATTTCCATAGTGTTATGTCTTATGGTATTCTTTTGTGGGGTAAAGCTGCGGACATACAAAATATATTTGTTTTACAAAAACGTGCTGTACGAGCAATCTATAGGTTAGGGTCAAGAGTTTCTTTACGAGAAATTTTCAAAGAGATTGGAATTCTCACGGTGGCATCTCAATTCATTTTTGCAAACATATTATACATTAGACAAAATATACATTTGTACAAAAAGACCAGTGATATCCACAATTTTAACACCAGAAATAAGTATAAACTTCATGTTCCTTCCCACCGTGTTCGTAGGGTTCATGGTTCGTTTGAGGGTCTCGGTATCGAATTTTACAATAAGCTACCCCGTTCTTTTCTTGACTTGCCTTTTAATTCATTTAAAACTAAAGTTAAATCTAGTCTCTGTTCGAAAGCATACTATTCCATCAACGACTACTTAGAAGATAATAATAGTTGGTCGCTGTGTTGAACGCAAGACAATGTTACACTTGATGTTCTTTCTCCATATTTAGCTTATGGTTATAACAAATTATATGAGTTCATATAATAATTGTCTACCAAATTTAGTGTGATGGCCCTAGTTCATCACTTGTGGCTTCGAATCACAGCCCTTTGATAGTTTCAATCTTTGTTCTTGTAAGCAGGCACACCAGTTATGTATGGAGGCTTCTTTAATTTGGTTTAGTGTTTATGCTTGAGTTGGTTTTTAATGGCATGATTGAGTGTGCTAGCTGGCAAGTGGCGGATTATTTAATTTTATGATTATATTTTAAACGACATATATTTATTTTTCTGTTTTACATAATGTTGAGATTGTTGCTTAGAATTATATAGATTCAAGTTCTTAAAACTTAACAGACAGATGTGTTGCTGGGGAGTTTGTTGGCCACTTCTTCTTCACAGCTAAAACACTAGGAAGTGGTGACGGGCGGGCGTTTTTTGGGGGACTGTCTTTATGTAGAACTTTGACGTTCAAAAAGTGCTGGTTCTCAGCCTAGTTTGAATAAATGACTTTTGATTTTTTTTTTTTTTTTTGATTTTTTCTTATGGAGCAGGTGGGTAACACCAGTTGTTAGAAACTGAGGCAGCGACCCAGACTCTAAGGATGCCTGGAATTGAGATGCCAGAAGCGCGTGTTAGCTACTATACCATTTAAGCCAGAAGTTATGCAGTCCGTCCGGTCCCGGAGATTTCCAGTTTGGTAACGGACGAACTGCTTTGGCTACATCGAATGGAGTGATGGTTACTTTTTCCATGTCTGGTATAGTTTCACACACGCGTTCGACATCACGCATCCAGCCACCCTCAGTGTGACAGACGGGCACCGACCAGATGTTGCACCAGAATGCATTCGTGGCAGCAGCATCGGGGCGGAGCACGTCAGTCACATTTTGTTCAGGTCGCTCCCAAGCTCTATATACCCACCTCTCATCGCTCTGGAACATGCGGTTCTGCGAGTACCGGTCGACCCGACGCTTATACCGCCGAATACGATTAGCCCATGCACAAACCTTCTGCTTCAGGAAGTCAATGCGTTCCGTGACACGGGACATGTATTCTCGAGGACTGATTCCAGTCCCCGAAAATGCCCGCCTCACGAAGCGCATCACACGTGGTCTTGTATTGCCCTCCCTAAAGCAGTATAGTTTGCCAATGAGTGCTCTGGCCCCATCAATACGCCTCTCGATCCTACACTGCCAGGCCGGTACGGTAGGCTTTGGTCGAGTAGCTTCGTCACAACTTGGTAACTTTACATTTGCTAAACGACATGCCGCAACAGCCCCACAATACAGGATCGAGTGCGTATCAACGAGGTCCTCGCTGCTCTCAAAAACATTCTTAAGCAGCGAGTCTAGAGCACACACTAGCGCCCTATTTTTTTTGTGCATAGGTAACCGTGATAAACGGGGTCTAAGTTGAGTCGGACTCGATCTATACTCGCGAAGCGCATCTTCCAGTGCACTCCTCAGTCGATCGTTGCACTGGCTACTTACTGTGACAACCCTATCATCTGTCTCCTCATCAACATGATTGGACCGCGGCAGGTTTATATGAGAAGCCGGTGGGATTTCTTCGAAAACCGGCGGTGCCGCAGTTTGTGTCGTAGTCGAGAAGATAAGGTTGCTCAGTACCTCTGAGCGCAGCCGATCAAGTGCGGCGTCGTCCAACCTGTGGTTGCGTTGGATGACCTGCGGGTCATCCAACGCAACCACAGGTTTCCAACCTGATCCGACAATCGTTGAGCTGAGACGTTGACCGTTGGTTCCAGGTCCTGAAAAAGAGACAGCATCCTACCACGATACGCAGTGAGGTTAGTTAACCCCTCTGTAGACCCGTAATATGCGCGCATGACGTTCTCGTTCATGGATTGAGTCCATTTCATGCGCTGCACACAACCACCGGCAGCGGGGACCCGGCTCGGGGCCGGTTGGCCCCTAAGTCCCAGGCTGTTCGATGGCCGGCCTCTCCCCTGCCGACGTACAGGTGTTGGCGACGTCGGCGGGGAGAAATACTCGTCGCTCGAGCTCGACGCGGCTGCAGCCGCCGGTAACACTGGTGATCCGAGGTCCGGCGGCGGCGAGGCGGAGCTGAGCGGCGAGTCCGGGGGTGGATGGCGTGCGCGATGGGCAGCTGCTCTTGTTATCATTATTATATTTTCATTCTTATTGGTTTATTGTTGTATCATCATTTATTTCAGTGTGACATATTATGGTCATCTGTCCAATCTTGATTCATTTTTCTGTTTTGCTTAATTTTCCTTATTTATTCTGGTTATCTATAGTTTTTATTGTTTGTTTGTGTATATAGTTTCTTCTGTTGAATTTGTATTTATTTATTATAACGGACAAAAACTGTTCAGAAAAATATTAAAATTCGTGAATGAAAATAAACTTCTTGACGTTGAGAGTTGCCAGCTTCTTATTATTATTATTATTATAGGGTCTAGGACAAGGTCATTGGTTACTCTTTTTGCACTTTTACGTAGAATATCCATGGCAGCCCCTGTGCATTCCTTGGCGGTGCTGTGTTGCGATTTTTAAATTAGTTTAAAACTAAATTTAGTCAACGCTTTGCCCACTCCATTGGTCCATTAATTTACAATAGGCTAAACAGAATCCTTGATATATACCCGTTAACAAAAATGCAATGCAAGAAGAAACTTACCGAATATCTGAAAAGTCTTACCTATGAACAAACTGAACTTCTTCTGTACATACCATCCTAATAAAAAAAAAACTATGTAATAAACTAGTGCATACACTTTTCATAACTTACACACAAATGCGCGCACGCTCACTCACACCATACACACACCAAAACACTAGACAACACCACACATCCTCTTACACATCAGACACGTACATTCCCATCTCACACAAATAAGAGGACCTCATGCAAACACTGCACAAACTTTTTCCTTTTTGTTTTACTTTTTTCGTACAAGATATCTACAAATGTAAACATAAAAATGGCTATTATATAAATGCATAATACTCGAGGGTTTTGGCGCTGATAGCCGAAATACAGGTTCTGCCTAGTTCGGCTACAGATGACTACACCACTTAATCTGACCTAATTTAGCCTGCTAAAATATTTTGTAATGAATGTCTAAATTTCTGTAAATAAACATTATTATTATTATTCCGTTTATTCATTTTTTAAACATATTAATTACATTTTTAAATATTTAAATATAAAGGATAAAAAAAAAACATTTAAAAATATAAAAAATAGTATCCCACCGGTATCGGGAATAGGGTCCAAGCTACCGGCGGTCAGGGCTCCAGAGAGAGGAACCGCCTGACAATGCGAGCCGTGTCCAGAAGTACTGCTTTCTGAATCAAGCCCTTGATCCAGCCGCCTAACGAGAGCCTCCTGAGGTGTTGGTCGAGGCTCGTGGCTATTAAGCCATTGGCTGACACGACTATCGGTACAATGATCGCTGAGTCCACATCCCACATGTCGACAACCTCGCGAGCCAAGTCAATATACTTGATTTGTTTATCTTTCTCGGCTTTCACGAGGTTCTCGTCATGTGGGACGGTAATATCAACAATCATTGCACGCCTCTCGATTCGGTCCACCACCACTATATCAGGCTTATTGGCTACAATAGTCCTGTCAGTGATGATGGACCGATCCCAGTACAATGAGATATGACCATTATCGAGAACTGGGTCGGGCGCATATCTGTAGTACGGCACTTCCGATTCCACAAGAGAGTACTTCAGAGCAAGTTGCTGATGGATAATCCTGGCTACAAGGTTGTGCCTGTGCAAGTACTCACCGTTAGCTAGACGAGAACAACCAGAGATTATGTGGCGGATTGATTCTCCCGGACGATGACATGCCCGACATATGTCAACCGTGCCGTCCTTCACAATAAATCTGCGGTAGTTTTTCGTCATGATAACTTCGTCCATAATTGCACAGACAAAACCTTCGGTTTCCCCAAAGAGGTCACCGACACGCAACCAGGTTACGGACGCTAGTTGGTCTACATCGGACCCATGTAGGGCCCGGAAAAAGCGTCCGTGAAGTTCCTTACTCTGCCATATTTCCCTGCGACCGTTAGTGTCAAGCACTAGAGGTTTGCGCCAGTTCTCGTTAGCCAAGGAGAGTGGGGTAAGGCCCTTGTCCACCGCCACTACATCTCGATGCATACCCACGTCAGCAGCTAGGAAATATTCCCTCAGACTGCATACCTCGCGGTTGTGGAGGGTCTTAGCATTTAAAAAGCCTCGGCCTCCACACTTCCGCGGAATATACAGTCTCATCACTGACGAACGTGGGTGATGCATTCGGTATGCAGTTAGTAGTGTACGGACCCGCCTATCCAGATTGTCAAGTTCTGTTTGAGTCCATTTGAGTACGCCGAAAGAGTACATCAATACTGGCATGACCCAACCGTTGAAGGCGCGCACCTTGTTTCCGCCCGATAGAAGGCTATTAAATACCTTCTTCAGCCGGCCAAAGAAGCGCTCCCTCAACGATTGCTTCATGTCAGCAACATTGATACCTAACGCTTCCGACATACCCAAATACTTATAGGTTTCGGTTGGAGAGAGGGATCTCAGGTTTATGGAATCCGAGAGTTGTGTTCCCACGGATTCCACAATCTCCCCTCGCTTTACATGCATGACTGCACATTTGTCCACACCAAACTCCATCCTGATGGCACTACTGAAGGTTTCAGTTACCTTCAGTAGCTCCATCAGTTGCAGATTGTTGGGGGCAAAAAGTTTCAGGTCATCCATGTAAAGGAGGTGAGATATTACCTGACCACCTCTCTTCAACCGATAGCCTAGCCCTGAAGCCTCCAGCAGTGTGCTTAGAGGATTCAAGGCTAGGCAAAACCAAAGCGGACTCAAACTGTCACCCTGGAATATACCCCGCTCGATCCTTACCGGTTCGCTATTCCTCTGGATATTTCGACATCCTGGATAGCGAAGGACCGTCCTCCATTGCCTCATACACGACATCAAGAAGGTGCGTAGCATTGCATCAACTTTATACAATTCCAGCACTTTCATGAGCCATGTATGAGGAACTGAGTCATAGGCCTTCTTATAGTCTATCCAACATGTCGACAGATCCTTTCGGGAACGCCGAACCTGCTGGCTAATGGTCATATCTATGAGGAGAAGCTCCTTAGTACCGCGGGACCCATTCCTACATCCATTTTGAGAGGCAGACATGATACAGTTACTATCAATATGTGTGTTAATCTTAGCTCACAAAATGGATGTATGAACCTTATAGACCGTCGGTAAGCACGTGATCGGTCTATAATTTTTAGGTTCCGCAGTACTACCTGTTTTATGGAGCAGGTGGGTTATTCCAGTTGTAAGGAACTCGGGTAGCGAACCAGACTCCAAGGCTGCCTGGTATTGAGATGCCAAGCGAGCGTGCGACCTTTGTAGCCACTTTATCCAAAAATTGTGCAGCCCGTCCGGCCCTGGAGATTTCCAATTAGGCAACGGACGGACTGCACGGGCTACATCTTGGGGGCTGATAGTGATTGCCCCCATTTCTGTTACTGGATCGCATGCTCGCTCGATCTCCCGAGTCCAGTCGCCTTCGGTGTGACTGACAGGCACCGACCAGATGTTGCGCCAGAATGAACTCATGGCGTCATCATCCGGCAGACACGTGTCAGTCACACCTTGTTCCGGTCGCTCCCAAGTCCTATATACCCACCTTTCATTATTCCGGAATGTGCGATTCTGGGTGTATCGCTCCACCCGCCGCTTATACCTACGGATGCGGTTTGCCCATGCATACACCTTCTGATTCAGGAAGTCGATGCGCTCTGTGACACGAGACATATAGTCTCGGGAGCTGACTTCAGTCCCCGAAAAAGCCCGTCTCACAAAGCGCATCACTCTTGGGCGAGTGTTGCCCTCCCTGAAGCAGATTAGTTTGCCGATGAGTGCTCTGGCCCCACCAATACGACACTCGATCCTGCGCTGCCAAGCCGGCACGGCTGGTTTTGGTCGTGTAGCTCTGTCATTAGGGAATTTGACGTGAGCTACACGACATGTCGCTACAGCCGCGCAGTACATTATCGAGTGTGTGTCGGTGAGGTCTTCGCAGTTATCAAAATAATTTAATAACTGCGAATCCAGAGCAGCCACCAGCGCCTTATTCCTATTATGCATGGGCAAACGAGGCAAGCGTGGCCTAAGTTCGGGTGGCATGTTGCGATATTCCCGAATAGCACACTCCAAAGCACTCCTCAATTCGTCATTGCAATGGGTACTTACGTTTCTAACCATGTCACAACACTCCTCGTCAGCATGGCTAGGAGCATGGTTAAACGGTGGTACCAACACTGGTACCACAGTCTGCGACGGAGGGGCAATGACATGGCTACCCATTTCAGTTCGGAGGCGATCAAGTACAGTATCATTCAACATATGATTACGCTGGATGACCCGCACCTGATCCGACAGTCGTTGGGCCGAAACGTTGACGGCTGGCTCAAGCACCTGAAACAAAGAGAGCATCCGAACACGGTACGCGGTCAGGTTGTTACCTCCCTCTGTAGCCCCATAGTATGAGCGCATGACATTCTCGTTGATGGCTTGTGTCCATCGCATGCGCTTCACACTTCCGCCGGGAGCTCCCGGCTGGGACCCTATCAGAGGCCGGTGGGCCTCGAGGTCCGAAGCTGCTCGGCGGCCGGCGTCCTCCCCGTCGACGCGCTGGTGGTGGTGTCGTCGGCGGCGAGAAGAACTCGTCGCTGGAGCTCGACGCAACTGCCGCGGCCGGTGTCACAGCGCTCACGGAGAGGCTGGATTCCGGCGGCAGCGAGGCGGAGCTGAGCGACGAGGCCGGAGGTGGTGGGCGTGCTTTTTGTGCTGCGGCTCTCGTCAACATTTTTCTTTTCTCACTGGTCTATTCGTCGTCATTATTAACTTTTACTTCTCATTTTCACTATTGTTTTTTATTATTTATATGTTGTAGGTACTATAGTAGTTTTTGTACGGTCTTGCATGCATTTTTGGATGTTTAAAATATGATAATTTGTTGATGAAATTAATAAAATTTGCAGAGAGATTTTTTTCTGTCAGTGCAGTTGACAGTCGAGCCACAGATTATTATTATTATTATTATAGTTTTTGACACTCGTATTTCTATGTTTAAAACTTTACAAACATCTTTTGTGATGTTCTATGATTTTGCGAATTCAGATTGTAGTGTTAGCTTTTAAACCATATTTATTACTTTCTTGTACAGAGCGATGTATTTTTGCATAGAGTCCATCACAGTGTCGGTCAGTGCTCGATTTAGGTTAGTGAGAACTACTGCACCGATTTTGAAAATTCTTTCACCAGTTGAAAGTTGTGTTGTTTGTGTCAATGTTTTTGAAATTCACGCGGATGAGGTCACTGGCAGGGTGCTATTATTTAGTAAAATAATTGCACACATACCTAGTCTTAAATAATAATAATATTATAGCCAATCCCAAAGTATAAAAAGTAAAAAATTAAATCTAGAACATTCCCTAACATCTAATCCATTTCATGCATTTTAAAATCATATACCTAAATTAAAAATCTACAAAATACTGTGACGATTGTAGACACAGCCTAATATTAGCGGGTGTGTACCGGCCTTAACTGGTTGATTAGAATGTTCTAGAATTATTGAAAAGCCGTTTGAATATAAAAAGAGTAGGTGACACATTTTGTTGTATGTCAGTTAGATAGGAAGTTTAGCCCTGGCAAGTGGGCACAGCTGTATTTTCGTTTGCCTAATATAATATAATTGAAATCGCCCTCAGCTCTTTCTCTTATTCGCCCGTAGTCAGATCCCAGCGTGTAGTCCTCTCGCAGTTGCCAAGCTACGTGACATCCCCCGGAGTTACGAAGAACGTCTCAGGATCCCTGCAGACCGTACAGGACCTTGGGGCCTTGGGGTCCTACAATACCGTAATTATTCCAATTTCATATATATATTATCAATTCAGTAATAGCAATAATAATTCAGTAATAACAATAATAATGCGATAATAACAATTACAGTAGTAGTAATTTAAAAATAACAAAAATAATTTAATTGCTACAGTAATTATTCAAGAATTTATTCTAATACTAATAATTTGTTCAAAGATTAATAATTCAATCTAATTACTCGTATACACATCGCAGTTCAATTAGTGAAATAAAATTGAATAGAATACCCTAAGATAATACTTATGATGAGTAATTAAAGATTGGGATAGATATTAATACCTAGTTTACTATTATATTATGTTACTAGAATGATGTTAAAATAATTATTATATTGCCGTGCCCTAACCGGGTTTTGTGTTGGAACTCACTTGTATATTGTAACAACTAAATGTACACATGAATAAAATAAAGAGATTTCATTTGATTGGTCCGACCAAAGGCTCGGTTTCGGTTTCGGCCAAAAGAAACTGGTTTCGGCTGGAGTTTCGGTTTCGGCTAAAAAGCGGCCGAATGTGTTTGAACCGAAAGCTGTGATAGGGACCTAGAAACTGACTGTCTCGTTCATCTATGTGTGTTATCATCGTTTTATTAACTTTGTAGCTTCTCTTCTGCCCACGACTTCGCCAGCGTGAAATGTGTACCTATTTATAAATTCGACTGCAGGTATTTCCAGAGAGCAGCACGTTAAAAAAAAACAATATAAAAATCATTAAGAATTCTGAGAAGTAGAACTTCCGACATTTAAGCAGGCGAAGTCACTAACCATAGTTAGTGATTCAGTTTCAGATTTCACCAGAGCACTGATGTTTGTCACGCTAAGAATCTTTTATCTATGGGCTTCCTGCGTTTAAATCTGCTTTCTAAGTGACATGAACAACTAAAAAGTCTGATGCAGTTGGTGGTATCAAATCTCTGATTGAATTAAAATGAATACCACCAACTGCGTCAGACTGGTTGAAAAGTAACTGGTCCACAACTTTTTAGTTGTTACTTGCTCAGCTTTTTAGAAAATTTTCAATGTTTTTACTATTTAGCTAATTTTTACCTGACTGCCCTAGAAGCGGGTTAAAGTTTTTCGCGAGTATTTATGTATGTATGTTTGAATATATGTGTGTGTTTGTGTCTTTTTCTTTGGCACGCGCTGAAGCCTAAACAGCTTGATAGATTTAAAAAAATGAAGTATTATTAGATTGGTCTCGACCGTCGGAGTGACATAGGCTATATGAATTTTGAAAAAAAAAAAGAAAATGGTGGCCGCAATTAGGTTAGTGTAGTCGTATTTTTTTTTGACCTGGTCTTGTGGGGTATCAAAATAAAGAGCTCGAGGAGACTTTCCAAAAATATAACTCACTAAAATGTAGGGATTTATACAAAAAAAATAATATTTTCAAATAACCCGACTGTAAAAACAAATAAAGTTCCAAACAAGCTACTTTTTAAGCAGTCTGATACAGTTGGTGGCACGTAATCAATTATTGAACTAAAATTAATAACTGCCACCAACTACAACAAACTGGTAGGAAAGTGTGACCTTGCGCCTGTAGAAGACAAGGCAACACCCTGCACTTCACTGCCATC
This sequence comes from Polia nebulosa, assembly GCA_951329385.1. Taxonomy (NCBI): domain Eukaryota; kingdom Metazoa; phylum Arthropoda; class Insecta; order Lepidoptera; family Noctuidae; genus Polia; species Polia nebulosa. The sequence goes on along the minus strand of OX589613.1, from coordinate 23,127,677 downwards.
GTGCGCACCAGCCGACACGGATACTTTAGAGAACATCATTAACATTCCGCGCCGTCCGCCGCGCGCCGAGTGCTCCACAAAGGCCTGCTCTGTCGCTCTGTCGCGCACTACCTACTTACTCGTACCTCTGTACCGTCTAGCTAGAACAAAAGGTTTTTTTCAGTCTCGGCTCGTCCAAATCCTAACTTTCAATTTAAATGTAAATGTCGAGTTCATAAAACTGTCATCAGTGAGTTCACAGTCAGTATCCGCCGCCACGGAGCCACCAGCCCCTTGAGGGAGGGGCCGGGGGAGGGGGGTGCACTACTCCCCCACAGAGCCTTCTCGACGCCAATTTCCACGGAATATAAAACAATTTGTTCTGCTCACAAAAGGGCTCGGCGGGACTTCTGTTCACTATCCACTCGCATTAGCATAATAACTCGCCGGACGTAGATTTTATAATAATATAATATTCCAAACTGACGGACGTGGCTCGCAACCATTCCTTCTGCTCAAATATATACCGACTGGTGTGTATTATTCATAAGACTTGTTTATTACTTTAGTATGGAAATAAACACTTTAACACATAATTATATTTTAGACAGACGTGTGACTTGTGTGCTGGAATGTGCGCTCGATCAGCCTACACGTACTAGGTAGCTCGTGTAGTCGTGTAACATCATTACAATTAGAGGATCGCAGTGAGTAAATGTGAAACAGAGTTCATTTTGCCGAGCGCTCGGGAGGTGCGCCCCGTGCGGCTTGCGACGCGGGGCGGGTCATTACGTTCTCGCGGCTTTCGCGCGGATCCCGAGGGATCACAATTATGATGAGACTCATCTTAATTTATTTAAAACGTCTTCGTTCGTGGACACTCTGTCATTCACCCGCACAGAAGTATGTACCTACCCCCGAGCACAAACAATCTCTTTTGTGAGTATAATGCCAAAGATAGACACGTTCTGACACCGGTAAGGGGCATAGCGGGTAGCAGTTTGTAGAAGTCACTGTATGAGCTCAATAAGTCATCACACTTGTCACCCATCGTATTGGTTCAGATTCAGAGCTATGCTCAGCGCGCTGCTTGCTCGCTGGGTGGTGGCGGCGCGCAGCGGTGCGTGTGTGCGAGTCGCTGGTCGTGTGTGGAGGCGCGGGCGCGTGTGTGTCTGTTAGCGCTCCACAAAGCACTCGGAGCAACTTTTTATTAGCAAAGTTTAGCAGGAAGAAGGCGTCCGCCGTGGGAAACTAAAAAGAGATGCGTTGATGAAGTTTTTTAATCAACGACGTTTACTGAACCGTTACAAAGTATGCGAGCTGTGTCAGGCCAGCGCCACGCCACCGCCATACCTTTGTCATGTCACTCGGCTCTGTGTCACGAAAAATTGTCATCAACACTGTAGGTAGTTCAAATTAGTGATATATTTATTTGCCTCTTCGTTTTGTTAAAGAACACTGACCATCCAACCAGTAGGTCTTAATCTATTCGACACTGGACCAATTTTTAACCGACGAAAAAAAAGGAGGAGGTTCTCAATTAGACCATATATATATATTTTTTTTTTGGTTATGTCCAGCCCTCTCTCCGTCATTTATGAACCGATCTTGATGATTATTTTGTTTTAGATAGGGTATACCTTAAGAGTGGTCCCATGTTAAGGAAATCAGGATCTGATTATAGAATCCTGATAAAATTGAGAGAAAACCTCGAAAATTGTGGGCACGTTTAGCGTTTCTGTACGTATGTTCGGTTCCTCACTCCGTTGTTTATGAACCGATTTTGATGATTCTTTTTTTCATAGATAGGGTATACCTCAAGGGTGGTCTCATGTCATGGACATTAGGATTTGATAATGGAATCCTGATAAAATTGAGAGAAAACCTCGAAAAATGTGGGCACGTTTAGCGTTTCTGTACGTCTATTCGGCCCTCACTCCGTTGTTTATGATCCGATTTTGATGATTATTTTTTTCATAGATAGGGTATCCCTCAAGAGTAGTCCCATGTCAAGGACATTAGGATCTGATTATGGAATCCTGATAAAATTGAGAGAAAACCTCGAAAATTGGGCACGAATATTGTTTCTGTTTACTTTTCATACCTTTATCAGGTATTTGCATTTAGGAATCATCACATCATGAAACTGAGCTGATGATGGAAACCATACCTTTCCTAAACAATATAAGTTAGATATAAAAAACTGGTTTCAGTGACAGATACCACTTAATATACTTTGAAGAAAAGACGTCTTTAGAATATTGGAGGTTACCTCAACTGGTTAATATCCTGGGAACCTCATTGAAGGATGGTTACATCATCAGCTCAGTGCCAAGAGGAATGATGAAAGATTAGAAATTAGCCTCAGAGTATTAAAAGATGATGCGAATCACAAAAAATCATAAAATAAAAAACTTTTTAACAAAAAATTCCACCGACGAAAAAGAACTAAAAAGCAAAAAATAAATTAACCTTTTAAGTCTTGAGTATTGAGCTTATTTACCTACATAAAATATCAAATTTTATATAAACTAATTTTGAGTCGGCACCAAATAATAATATTATAAATGCGAAAGTTTGTATGTTTGTATGTTTGGCTGAAGGTAACGCAAAAACGGCTAAAGGGACTTCATTGAAATTTTGCACACAGGTAGGTCATAGCCTGGATTAACACATAGGCTACTTTTTATCCCGGTAAATGACAAGACTTAGCGAAGGCTGAGGTGGAAGTAGAAATCCAAAGTCGGGCTGACCGAGCGGTATACGCTCACAAAGTACCAGGAGACCAGAAACATGAGAAGTATTTCCAGGGCTGGAATCATGAGCGGTAAAGACACTCAAAGTACCAGGGGACCAGAATCATGAAGAGGTATTTTCGGGGCTGTCATCCTTAGCGGTATATCTTCAGAAACCACCAGGAGACCAGAACCAAGAAGAAGTGTTTCCGGGGCATAAAGTGCGAAGTGAAGAAGTGTTTTCTGGTCTTTTTTTATTTCTACAGGGTTTATTTATCGTGCTACTCTCTGGAAATACCACTCAAACTTATTATTACACTTTTTACGCGGGCGAAGCCGCGGGTGGAAGCTAGTAAAATATAATACACCTAGCCTTCTTCATTTCTACGTACATATAAAATTTAGATATTTAATAATCAGATTGTTGTTTGGCGCCGACTTTTTCGTCGGTTGAATTTTTTGTTAAAAAGTTTTTCAACAACATCGGGTGCCCTCTCGTTGGTGCGGTCTTAGGCCTTCACCTCCGACTTCACCTTTAAATTTATGACAACATTATATACCTAAGTATATCTCATAATAAAATAAGTACTTTTCAACGATAGTTAACGCAAGGTTAGCAGCACAGACGTGTGGAATGTTACCCGTAATTATTGATATCATAATGTCACGCTTGCATCATAATATCGTTTGTCGCTTTAGATAAGAGTCATGCTCGTGCGGCAGTGGCAGTCGCGGTTGATGACGTCACATCAACTTTTGACTGATTGATTCAGTCATTTGCTGACAAGTGTCGATATAACGCGGGTCTTGATCATTTGGCGTATAAGCGACACCAATGGCGATGTTTGTCGTTACTTTGTCGGAGACGAGAATTTCTATTGTTTCAGTTAGCTGCAACTGAATTGGTCGCCTCCATCCAGTTGCCTGTACATGAGTAGTGTTTCAAGACTACTCGCATACAGGCAACTTTGCTAGTTTGGACGTGATAACACAACGGCCACACGGCGGCGGTCTGTAACAAAACGTTATGATACTAGTAGGATCACACAGGTACAGTATGATGATACAGGGAATCTAGCCGTTGTATTTGGAGTCTTATCACTCCAATGAGAGACAAGTGTTGTCATTGTGCTTCATACTGCTACCTATTCAGCTGCATCCGATTCGATTGGAAGCCGACCACAATTGACAACATACATAGTGCCCAATGACATGAAGTCGTGTTAGTATGCAGCGGCGCTGCTCTCCTCTCTGTGCTCAACCAGGAGGCTTGTCACTTCAACACTTTATCTTTTAAGATCTGAATTATAAATCAAAATGTCGCAAACTTTTGCGAGATAATAAAATGTAACGCGTAGGGCCCCGCGCCTCTGATCCACCGAGCGACCGGCCAGAGAGCCAGAGAGCCCAAAAATCACTGAGTAACTCAGTTGCCTGATGTAACTCCAGGAACTCATGTTACAAGTTTCAATGTCACACTCTCTATTGCAACTGGTATTACTTCCTTTATTGAAGCTCACTATGCACTTAGGTGCTGATGAATATGGGTCCATAGACGATTAGAAAAACCAGCAGAAAGTGTCTTTCGTTTAAAATCTTCTAAAAATAGAAGTTACAAAACTAGAACCAAAAAAGAAAGTCTAGTCTGTGGCAAAAGAGAAAAGTCTGTTTGGAAAATTTACAGCCCTGTGTTTGCATCTAGAAACTATAGTATTTCGAACAAATCTTGCTAAGAATCCTAAGAACGGTAAAAGTCAATGGAAAGTCAGTTTTTTAATTCCCCGTAACATGTTAAATCCGCGGGTGGCGTGGCTCCGCAGCGTTCAGCAACTTTTAATTGTAAAACTTGAATCATTGGTGGACTTTGCACGTTTTATCTCATCGCCGCTAATTGTGCCGTCCCTGTCCCCCCTCCGTCCCAGGCTTCCCTTCGTCTTTTTCGCAGTGGCCACCGATCAGCTTCTGTGTCAGTTTGTGACATGCTGGCTGGGCTATCAACAATCAACACCGTGCGTGCAGTCATATCTTTAGACGGGTTGTTGTCGATTTGCCACAAAGTCGATTTGTCAGAGAAAGAAACACGTGTAAATTCGTTACTCTTTTATTGTTTTTGTATTAAATGATATTAGTACAGTACAGTATTGTAAATTCATCACAAGATATTGATTTTCTCTGCAGAGACTGCAGAAAAATTAAACCATTGTCAGCCTAACTAAATCTATTTGCCTATTTTTATTAAATAACTATATACAGGGTGTAAGGGGAACGCTTCCGAAGCCAGAACGTAGATTATAAACAATCTAAATGCAAACGGATACCAGTAATCTTTCGCTTTATTTCTATGGTGTGTGGACGTGGGGTCGTTGGCCACGCGGCTGTCAGCGAGCGCGTACGCACTTTTAACTCAACGAATGCGCGAGCGTCAGCTGATATTTTACGGATATTATATTGCATACTAAAATTGAAAAGAAAAAGAGTGTCTTTAACTGTAAATAAAGGTTTCATTTAACTGTTTTCACAGCACAGTGTACGCAAAATGCAAAATTTGGTAACTTCTTTTTTTCCAGATTTTTTGTTGGTATCGTATCGAGAATCACTAGCCTTATCACCTGTCTCCGTTTTCGGAAACGTTTGCCTTACGCCCTGTATATATATATATTAGGTAACTCAAATTGTAATTGAAAGAATTAACTAGCTGGTTATAATTAATGTACTGTCTAATACAGTACATTAATTATAACCAGCTTACCAGTTATTTCATTAGCATAATATTATAAAATTAAAACGTTTAGTCCCAATATGAACGCGCGCAGACTTATCGTGCGCGCGCTCTCGGAATGAATTAGATATTTAATATTTCTAAAAAAAAAACGTTTTTAAAAAAAATATTTTGAGCTCCAGTATCACCTCAAGCGGGTATAAATGAAAGTCTTCTGAGTCGTAAAAGTATACTGTAATAATCAGGAGTAGAAACGACTTAAAAAAAACAAAACAATTGATTAAACTAACGACTTTTAACTTGAAAAATATTTCACAACAAAATCACAACATATTAGGAAAATGAAATAACAAAATTATTAAATTAGCTCACGATACTTTGGTGGCAGATTGCTTGATTACCAATAGATGGCTCGCATGACCGGCCAACGCTATTTATAGACGTTGCAGGTTACGTGGTGGTTCGGAGGGGGTGTCGCTTACACGGCCTCTCCTGACTGTGTGTCGTCCTCGACACCATCGCTTCGGGAAATGCCACTGGGACCAGCAACACCTGGTGCTGGAGAATCCTCTTCATCGGTATCCAGCGACGGCACGCATAGTCCGGCAGCGCTGGGGCTAGCGACGCCTGTTGCTGCAGGGTTCTCTTCATCGGTGTCCTGCGACGGCATGAATGGTCCAGCAGCGCTGGGACCGGTATCTGTAAAGGCGGTATCGCTATCTGTAAAGGCAGTTTTATAACGAAAGAGGCACATATTATGCTCGTTTGAGTTTTCTAAGTAAAGCATTGCAGAAATTACGGTATCGATTATAAGAAACTTTTAAGATTAAATTGTCGGGATGCACTTTGGCCTTTCGATGCATCTCATCACGATGTCGTAGACAACGGACTAGACCAACCGTCATCCACGGTTTGAGAACTGTTTTTCTGTTAGATGTGTATACAGTTTTACTATGCTTGATCAGTACTTTTTGCATGTCAGCAATCAGAAGATTCATTGCAAGGTTCGGATCTTGAATACATAAAATAGAGGCAAAATCGAAGTTATCAATTTCATTTTTTATGGATTCGTAATCATATCGAATTGAAGTTCTTTTTAATGGGGATTTGTAAACTTTTAAATCTATGAATAGGGCAACGGGAAGATGGTCTGTTACGTGAGAATTCAGAACAATGACTCTTGCTGGTGATTGGGTTCTTAACAGAATATGGTCAAGACAGTTATTTATTCTAGTGGGGAATGTATGTGCGGGTAATAAGCCGAGTGTCGCCATATTGGTTAAATAATCATTAGAATGTCTATCAGTGTTACCAGGCTTAATATCGATATTAATGTCACCTATGAATGTTATATTGCAGTAGGATTTGACAGATGATACTATTTCACGTATACTAGAATAAAAATTTGTAGTATCTTGATAAGATGGTGATCGATAGACAGCAATAATTGCTGTATTATTGTAGCAACACACCAGACAGTTGGCATCACGTATCGTTGGTTCATATGTGAGACAATTCAGGGTGCTTTTGGCATATATTACAACACCGTCATTTTTAATGGGGTTATTTATTGTTTGATAGGATGTATAGCCCTGTAAATGGGGTAGTTGCCCCGTGAGCTGTAGCCAGCACTCAGTTAGAATTATTATATCAAAATCGATTTTTGTAATTGAAAGCATTGTGATAAATTGGTCCAGATTCTTTTTTATACTTCTGATGTTTATATGTATTATACCAAGGGTTTGATTGCTCTGTCTAGCAATGTTCCGACAATATTCTGGGGTGGATATAAAAGAGTTTGCAACTGAAACGTTATCTATGTCAAGAGAAATTTCATTTACATTCGTCATTTTTAGTTATTTGCAAAAAACTAGAGATCGTGTTATAGGCAGAGTTAAGAATGTATATCTTGTCATAGTTATTTCATAATTTATAAGGTCACCCAGGTTAACAGCGTAGTATAAATGTAAGGATTGATAATGATGCCCCAGTGAGTCGGGGTGATGATGTCCCTGTGAGTCGGGATGATGTCCCAGTGAGTCTGGATGATGCCCCTGTAAGTCGGGATGATGGCCCAGTGAGTCGGGGCGATGATGCCCCAGTGAGTCGGGGTGATGATGTCCCAGTGCGTCGGGATGATGCTGCAGGCTCCAGTGAGTCGGAGCGGTGCTGTGCGACGTAGTGGCTTGACTGCTAGCGTCGACCAGGAAAGGTTCTACGATCGGCCGAAAGTGCTGTTCGCTGCGCCAAGATCACTGATGAGGTTGATGGTGATGAAAGAGGAATAGAATAGAATAGTTTATTTCACTCTTCATAATTTAAATTTCTCTTAATCGATGTACAAAATCATGGCAATGAATACATTTTTATAAGAGATTACGTTGATGACTCATCATTCTCATTCTCCTACCCTTATCCCAATTTATTTGGGGTCGGCGCAACATGTATTTTTCTTCCATACTCCTCTATTAGTCGTCATCTCTGTAGTCACCCCTTTTCTACCCATATCCTCTTTCACACAGTCCAACCATCGTTTCTTTGGCCTTCCCCTACTCTTATAGCCATCCACATCCATACACAAGACTTTCCTCACGACATTTTCTTCATTCCTCCGCATCACATGCCCATACCACGACAACTGATTTCCACACAACTTTTCAGTCAGCGGTGCCACTTTCAGACTTCCTCTTATATACTCATTCCTAATTCTATCCATGCGCGTAACACCACACATCGCTCTTAGCATTCTCATCTCAGCTACATGCAATTGCTTTTCATTCATCCCTTTTGTGGCCCAACATTCTGAACCATACAAGACAGCAGGTCTGACCATTGTTTTATAAATCTTCCCCTTAAGTTTTAGGGGAATGCGGGAATCACAGATAGTCCCGGTGACCTGCCGCCATTTCATCCATCCAGTGTTAATTCTGTGCTTAACAGTCCGATCTATTTCGCCATCGCTTTGCACGAGTGAACCGAGATACCGAAAATCGGAGCAGACTGGGAGAAGCTCGCCATCTAGCACTACAGCTTCAGAACTGGAGAGACCGCCGAAATCGCAGAACATGTATTCAGTTTTGGTTCTGCTGATTTTCAAGCCAACTTTCTCCAGCTTCTGTTGCCATTTCTCCAATCTGCTCTGGATCTCAGGTCCATCTTCACCGACCAGAACAATGTCGTCGGCAAACAGCATGCACCAGGGTGCCTCTTCCTGTATTTCCGACGTAAGAGCGTCCATAATCAACAGGAAGAGGTAAGGACTTAAAGCCGACCCTTGATGCAAGCCTACAGCCACACTGAACTTATCGGTGTTGCCAGCAGCCGACCGGACGTAGGTACTAGATTGTCTGTACATAGCACGAATCAACACAACATACTTCCCAGGCAAACCTTTCTCTTTCAAGGCCCACCACAACACATCCCGAGGTACCCTATCATACGCTTTCTCAAGATCAATGAACACCATGTGCAAGTTCTTGTGCACACGTCTGTACTTCTCGCACAAATGACGGAGAGCGAAGGTGGCGTCCATTGTCCCTCGACCTGGCATAAACCCAAACTGGTTCGGGGTAATCTCACTCTCCTCTCGCAATCTTTTCTCTATTACTTTCTCCCATACTTTCATAGTATGTGACATGAGCTTTATCCCTCGATAGTTGTTGCAGTCCTGTACATCCCCTTTATTCTTGAAGATGGGCACTAGCGAACTATTGCACCATTCTTGTGGGATCACTTCTTCATACAACAACTTATTGAAGAATAAAGTCAGCCACATACATCCATCCTCTTTTAAACACTTCCATACTTCCACTGGTATGTCATCAGAGCCCATGGCCTTTCCATTTTTCATACATTGAACTGCCTTTCTTACTTCATCCATGCTAATTTCTCTCAACAAACCCATATTTACTTGTACCTCTTTGAGCACACCACTCCATTCATTCTCTTCGTTCATCAACTTTTCAAAATAAACCTTCCATCGCTCTTTTATTTCGTCATCTTTCGACAAGACTTTACCGAGTTCATCTTTCATACATTTTATATGCATTATATCCCTCGTTCTCCTTTCTCTTAATTTTGTAATCCGGTTGAGCTCCTTCTGGCCTCTAGGGCTGTCCAGTAAATTATATAACTTTTCCTGCGCCTTAGCCCTGGAAACTGCAACCGCCTTTTTTGCCTTCCTCTTCCATTCTTTATAAATTTTCTTTTTCTCTTCTTTCAAATTATCATTTCCGGTTTCTACATTCTGCCATACTTTAAACGAAATTTTCTTTTCTTTTAGCATCTTTTGCACATCTTCATTCCACCACCATGTATCCTTTTCTATCATGCCTTTACCTTGCGATTCTCCAAACACATCTTTTGCTACTCGCCTTATACAATCCGCCATCTCTTTCCAACATTCATCCACAGATTTTCCTTCCATATCCTTCATTTCTATCATTTTATCTACCACTTGACTCTTAAACATACTTGCACACTCCTCATTTTCTATCATACGCCATCTGATTTTGAGTGGGGGCCGTTCTTTGTTCCTACTGGACGAGACACTGACTGTGACGTCCATCAATATGAGCCTGTGTTGAGAGACTAAGCCTTCACCTGGCAACACTTTACAGTTTTTGACTGTTTTGAGACTGTTTCGTCTCACCAAGAAAAAGTCAATTTGGGTCGCGTGCTGGCCACTTTTGTAAGTGATCAGGTGTTCGTCTTTCTTTTTGAACCAGGTGTTAGTTATTGCCAGGTCAAAAGCCGAAGCAGCTTGCAGCAATGTCTCGCCATCAGTATTACGGTCTCCGTACCCCCAACCACCATGCACTCTCTCATAACCGTACTTCAGACTTCCTACATGCCCATTAAAATCACCCCCCACAAACACCTCTTCACTCTCCTGTACATTCATCATCACACAATCGAAGTCCTTCCAAAACTTCTCTTTTACACTATCCTCACATCCTGATTGGGGTGCATACGCACTAATGACATTTACTATCATACTCTCCACAACCACTTTACGTTGATGACTATACTAGTATAAACTGTGTCACAGTCGTCAGCGTCTTTCACACTTATTTATTAAAAACACAATTCATTGTTTTAAGCACAACATCTCCATTAATGGCGAAATTATCGTTAGATAAGCTAATAAAATTAAATAAAATTTATAGGAAAAACAAAATTATAAAACTACGTTACCACAAAGATGAGTAAAGTATGTGTGTGTGTAGTGTGATAAGGGGTGAGGATGTGTAAAGTGTGTGGGAAGGTAAATGTAGAAGGGTGGTGTGTATCTTTCTTTATATACATGTTTAACTGTTGATAATCTTCTAAGATCTTCAGTTTCACTATAGTTTAATCGTAGAAGCCAGTCTCGTATTAAATCCTTGCAATTCTTAGTTGGAAGTGCATAAATGTTATTCACACGGTTTGCGATGTTATGTAAATTATTGCCTGCAACATAATATTGTTGTGTAATAAACGCCGTTCTATGCGGTGTCCCCGAGCAAACTCTTGTTTTGTCACGCTTAGAAATCCTTAATATCGGGTGTTTTTATGCTTACGGAGTACGGTCGATAAAATAAAAAGCTGTCTAACAGTCAAAACGGAACACTCACGATATAAAAGATCAGTGCTGTACCTTCGTGGTCGTCCAAGCATGACCTTCAGACAGCTCTTTGTTCACGCTCTAGGGGAAGCAAAATGGTCTTGCCAATCCCTCCCCACACAAGGACACAGTACTTCAGTAAACTTTCAGCAAGGGCATAATAAACACAGCAAGGTTTCATGATCAGCAGAATTCCTAAGCTTTCTAAAGATTGGCATCAATTTTCTTACGCGGGCAATTACTGAAGTAATGTGTGCGGTCCATGTTAGGGAGCTGTCTATAATGAGACCCAGATATTTTATATTGGTAGTGCGAGTTAGTTTAGGGCAACCACAATTTTCTTGTAGGTCACAAGTATGTGCACTAATTTCAAATTCAGGTCCCGGTTGGGTGTTACCACGAAAAGCAAAAGTGATATACTTAGTCTTATCAACATTCAGTGTCAAAAGGTTATAATTAAGCCAAGTCATTATTTCTCTAATAGCATGTTCTGTGTACTGCTGAGCCTCCTTCCAATCATTTCCTTGCACAACCAGCGCAGTGTCATCGGCGTAGGTAATAATATTACAATTTGGAAGTACTTTTAAACACAGGTTGTTAATGTACAGGAGAAAGAGAGTGGGTCCAAGAACGCTGCCTTGCGGAACGCCGAAAGAGAGAGATACTTCTGAGCTTATGTAACTGCCTATTTTAACGCACTGGGTTCGGTTGGAGAGATACGATCTAAAAATCTCTAGTGCAATCCCACGAATACCAATCGATTCCATCTTCGAAAGTAAGAAGGGGACAGAGACAGTGTCAAAGGCTTTTGACATGTCAAGAAACACACCTATAACCCTCTTCTTGGAATCAAGGTTTCGAGCTATAACCTCAGATAGAAGTAAAGTTGCATCTTCAGTAGATCGACCCTTCATAAAGCCAAATTGGTTCTCAGCAGTAATATTATTGTGTGTTAAGAAGTTTGTTAATCTAGAGTTTAAGAGTTTCTCTAGGATTTTAGAGATAACTGTCAGCACGGATATGGGTCTGTAGTTTCCGACAATATCTCTGTCCCCACTCTTATAGAGGCTCAGGATGCTGAGCAGGAATGCGCGTCCGCTGCATGCTGGTGGTCAGGACTCAGGATACCCGTAGAAGCCGTTGGTACTGGCTGGTTGTATGACTCGTTGCTCAAGAGCTTGCAGGAAGCGATGGTGATTCTATTCTATTCTATGATGATGACGTCACGCTGAAGTAGCTGCACGAAGGCTGCGCTGACGTTCATGCTCGAGGGTCACCAGTTTAGAGGTATGCGGAACGGGGTGTAAAGTCTCGCAAACCTGCGTTGAAAAGGGAGGATCTTCCAACCAGACGGGTATTGCGTCTGGTCCGGGCAACTGCTCGATGGTTGATTTTGGACTGTTGTATACATTCAAATCACGCGGAGAACTCTGCTTGCGCGATGTAGGATTTTGTTATTTTAGTTTGTGTGCGGCGTCATAAATGTCGCTACACGTATTCCTTTTCTGACGCATCTGTAAAAATATGTATCTCTACTGATATATGGTTATTACATACCACCCAGCGTGGTATGCTGAGATTATTAAGCTGTGGTAAAGTCTGTGTGAACTTCAGCAATAACTTTTTAATGTCTACACTAACCTCGTCGTCCCATGCACACTTCTCCATCCATAATTTCTGCAATATTATCTTGACTTCGATAATACATGGACAGACAAGACCCAGAGGATTGAATACTTGCGCTATCTTGGAAAGTATGTGTCGTTTTGTGATTGGAGTATCGACTGTATGTTTAGGTATATGAATGGAGAATGTAAGACAGTCAGTATGAGAACGCCAATTAAGACCAAGGGTTTTACTTGGTTCATCAATACTCAAGCTGACTGTGTTAGGTATGTCTGTATGTGTTGTTGTGGATGCGGTATGAGTGGATGAGTCAAGTGTGTCTGTATTGACTGCCTGAAGTATCTGTGCATTTTAAGACTGCCACTTGCGAAGATTAAGTTGTGGCAAAGGAGGCAATGCACACATGCATTGCCTCCTTTGCCAACTGAGACAAACATCGTGTACTAATGAACAGAGCGGATGATGTTCCGTATGTAACAGTGTTTAACGTGTAAGTTTTAAGAGGTAATGATGGATCACTACGCTACAATATCGGTTGTATTGGACGCTGTGATTCGTCAACTTCGATTTGTCGAAAGAACTTTTCGATGTCTGATGATATGACGTATTTATGCTGCCTAAACCTCAACAATATGGATATTAAGTTATCCTGAACTACAGGCCCTATGCCTTGAATGTCGTTAAATGACTATCCAATCATATCCACTCACGCACTCTCAATACAGATATAAACATATATATACATTCCTCCCCTCGCATCTTTACACTTGCATACCACACCCTTCATAATACACTTACCTACTTCACACTTACACACCACACTTCCATCATACACCTCTCATCACAATCATACCTATTTTTTCACACACCACATCCTCAGATATACACACACTTTCAATACCGAATCATTTGAATAGTAGTGGCACTCGGTAAATATTGTATAACTCATGGCTGAACACTACCCCCTGAGATACAGGTTACCACCTAGTTCAGGGGATAGGGTCAAAACATCTTGGCGACTACCACAGCCACCACTTTAGATTAAGTATTTCGAAATTAAGTTCTTAAAAATTGTAATTTTTGTGTGTCTGTGGTGAGAAATAAACAATTATAATTTTAATTTTTTTTAATTTTATGTCGTGACGGCTGATGCGTCGAAGACAACTCGAAGCTTGGTCGTTGTACTGGACTCTCTGAACACGCCATGATGTGGAAGGAAATATGCATGGGACGAAGAAGGCTGAGATACTTCGTTCATATGACCTAATGCTTCATACTCCTGCAAGAACTCTACGTAGCGATGCTTAAGTGATGGGTCTCTATCAAGCCTACGCTTTAACGACAGAAAGCGACGTTTAGCTATCTCAAAAGAGTTACTCAATGCTCCAGGGGGTTCCTTTAAGGAGATGGTGACTATGAAACGGCCATCAGCATTACGCCTAGTAGTGTTTATATAGTTCTGTTCACATGCTCGCTCTTCGGACGTGAAATTGAACTTGGGTGAGATTGAGTCAAGTTCCCAGAATCTTGAGAGATCCATGAGTGCTTGTACATGCTTGTTATGCGCGAACATACACACTGATGAGTTGGTTATGTTAGGTTGAGGTATGGCCCTTGATATGAGCCATCCGAGCTTAGTCTCGAAGAGCGTCGGCATATGTCTACCTAACTGTATACGGTTGCGACCAATCACACTCCAAAAGATGTCGGCTCCAACAAGTATATCGATGGAGGAAGGGACATTGAAAAATGGATCTGCCAGACTTATACCTGCTGGTAGCTGCAAGTCAGTTAAGTCTGTGTATGTATGAGGTATATGAGTGGTTATATTGGGCAAGATAAAACAATCAATGTCAATGCTATATGACCCATCGCACGATTGTAAATGTAAAGCACAAGATTACGTGATGGTTGACACTTGACTGTTTATGCCTGCGACGTGTGCGCTTACACTACGAATAGGTAAATTCAGCTTACAACAAAGGTCCTTAGTCACAAAGTTTGCCGTGCTTCCATTGTCAAGTAAGACTCTGGCGCTGTGCGGCATCCCGGAATGGTCCGTGACTCTGACCAACGCTGTGGAAAGCAATACATGACGAGATGAAAATTCATGATCAGTGCCAGCTAAAGTTATATGCTCCTTACTAGAGCTAGGATCATCATCATGATTATGCAACATTGTATTATGCCTTTTCTTACAATACTTGCAGTGACCAAGTTTACAAGTAGCCTCGAAGTAACCTGGGCATAAACAATTCAAACAAAGTTTTGATTCTTTTACTTTAGATAAGCGTGCAGCGACAGTAAGCGCCTGAAATTGATCACAGCTAAATATGTAATGACTTTGTTTACACAGCGGATACGAAGTATTAAGTTTTACCTCTATCAAGCGCAGGTCCGATCGTGTATGGAGTACTGCTCTCATCTTTGGGACGGATCTGCAAGATACCAGCTTGATGCCCTTGAGTCAATTGAGAAACGAGCCAAGAGGATCATCGGCAATGATAGACTCGTTGAGTCAAAACTCCAAAGTCTTGAACATAGACGCCGAGTTGCTAGCCTGTCGGTTTTCTATCGATTACATTTTGGGGAGTGTGCGACGGAATTGCATGATTTGATTCCGCCAAGCCCGTTTCATCTAAGGACCACAAGACGTACGGCGAAGTGCCACCGGTTCATGGTGGACATCCCATCCATACGCACAAAGCGTTTTGAGAAAACATTCATTGCACGTACAGCTAGAGAGTGGAATTCTCTACCGGAGTCTGTGTTTCCTGTAAGATACAACCTGGGAGTCTTTAAGTCAAGAGTGAATAGGTTACTTCTAGGCAAGCGTGCTCCATCTTCGACCGCATCATCGCTTAACATCAGGTGAGATAGTGGTCAAACGCGAGCCTATCAAACATAAAAAAAAAAAAAAAACCTTACTTGTTAATACAGAGAAGCTTTTTGGCTTACTGTTCGATGACTCTGGCTTAGATTTTAAATCCCTAGCCTCCCCAAGCGTTTCTAAAAGATAACAGCGATTACATTTAGAAATGAATTTAGTAAATATTTCTAAGGATGGATACTCAGTCAGAGTGTTCCTATGTTCTTCCCACTGTCTGCTAGTGATCGGGTCCAACTTTGATGCCGTTAAATGTATAACTATTTTACCCCAATGCTGTACGAACAGCCCTAGCGTTGCCGGTGACCGCAGGTTTTTGCTAGTTACATCAACAATCTGTCGTAAACCCTGACTACTCTCCTTTTGAAGTGGTTCCACATTAAATAAACCCGGTTAAACATTAAATAACATTAATATCCTCCAGGTAGTACGAGCACTAAAACACGGTTACTTCTCTAGTCAAGTGTACTGTATTACAGAATACTACAGGAGAACAAACGGTCAACTTAATTTGAAATAGCGAGAATCTAATGTAAGTGCTATCGCTCAGTAGCTCGGACGATTTCGAAGTGTTGGTGCCGCCACCGGCCGGTGCGCGCCTGCAGCTCAAGCGCCCCCTCCGCGACCGCCTGCCACCCGCGGTCGCCCGGCGTGTAGTGATGTTCTCGATAGGTACTGTTACGGAAACGGTTTAAAAAAAAAAATTAAACACTGGAATAGAATTTTAATTGATTTGAGAAAATACAATAAAATTATGTATCCGCGACGACGTTCAAATCCACGCTACCATCACGCTCTAGAAAAGTAGCGACGTGTCGGAAACGCTGACAAAGTAAAGATGGTTCCACGTGTTTAGACGACTTATATGTATCGACGATTACATATGTATTCGCGTGTATTATAAGATATAACAGTACCATAAATACTAAACAAGAAAGTGCCGTATTGTTTGGTTTCGTCGATTTTATGTTGACTAAAACTATAGTTTCAGGTATAATCCAGGGTGTGATGTTGAATCTGGATGGTCATCATAGGAAACCCACAACTTAACAGTGTAGCCCAATGAGGTAAGCATAGTTAGATTTGTCTTGAAAAATTATAGCCACAGTTATAGCACAGGCTGTATAGATTCGATTTTCTTTTGACTGACAAGAAGTTACAGGGCGGCTTGCTAAAAGAATAATGCCAGATTGCTGCTGCCCCAGGTGCTGACTCTTTCGGCCTTAGGTACAGTTAATACGCTCCTGGTGTCAGGATAAGTATTTCAATAAATTATAATGTTAAAAAGTATAAAATAAAGTACTTATGGATAAATTAAAACATTTTTAAGGCAAGCTTCAATCAAATGAAAAATCAAAACTGAAAATGTTATAGTTGTAGTTCTAACATTTTCTTTATAGCTTGAGGCGTGAACGTCTCTTACATTGTTTAAGAATAAGCCTAAAATACTTTACACACAGTTGTAGGTACGCATAAGCGTACAACTATAATAAGAATACTAATTGAAACATAGATACACACCAAAGTATCTAAGTTTTAATTAGTATTTATAAGTTCATGTAAAAGTTTGTCTTAAAATGATTTTTACTTTTTTATAACCATTTAGAAAATATGTGATTCGCTTGGAACGCTTTGCGTGCGAGTCCAACTCGCACTCGGTCGGTTTTTCAATTTTCAATCAATATAATCAGCCTCATTTATTAATATACCAAGAAACTGAAGCAAAATTAGGTTTCTTTTTAACAGCTTTGTTTTTAAACCGCTTGTGCCATGCTTCTGCTAAATCTTGCTCACGTCACTTAAGGCGTATATATCCACCAAGTGGCGCCCTCATTGAATAAAAAATCGTAGCAAAGCGTAGAAAATAAAGATTATAGAATCCTATGTTGCGTTTGTTACAAAGAGGATAAGGTATTTTTACGTGGTTAAAACAATACTCAAAATGTTTCGTATCCAAAGTAAAAGCAAAAGTACCAAAAACGGCCGTTTTTGACATTTTTGCTTACTACTATGGATACGAAACACTTTGAGTCAAGTTTTAACAATGTAAAATTACCTTATTCTATTTATAACAAACGCAACATAGTATTCTTTAATCTTTATTTTCTATGCAAAGATACGAATTTTTATTCAATGAGGGCTCCACTTATGGGGAGTTAGGCCCTTAGTGATAAATGTAAAATTCGACTGCACTTTTTGGTTTTTGTTTTGGTTAACGGCAAAGAGTTAAAATAGAGAGTTAAAATTTATATAGCCTCCTATATAAATTTTAATACAGTCATTGGTTAGCGGGCATCAACTTGCGGCGTGCTTATGATTTTATAACTTTATGTTTTATTTACTGTCCAGCTGGTTTTGATTTTTGTTTGTAAGCTGTTGCTAAATTATGAATTTTATATTAGTAATTATTTTTGTTTAATTTTGCTTCATGTAAAATTCTGGTATTCAGCTGCATCCGGTTGGACTGGCAGCCGACCCCAAGATAGTTGGGAAAAGGCTAGGCAGATTGATTTATTTTTGTTTAATTTATATTTTAAGTTGTTAAATAGTAAACTGTTAAAGGGGAATTCTATTTAGAATAAAATAGGTATAATGAAATAGTTCTTACGTTGGTTTAACTAGGGTAAAAATATAACGATCACTAAATATATTTAACTTGATATCCGCCTTATATTTTTATGGAGGTCGTGTATATATTCTTTTAATTAGACTTGCGGTACTTACAGACCAAATAATACTAAAGTAATGATAACTGTGCACTAAATATATAAAATAGTTCGATATGGATTATTTGATGTTTCCTTTTTGGCTGAATGTCACTTGCTCATGTCAAAAAACACGACCCTTAGTTATCGTTATATTTTTACCCTAGTTTTAGACAAACTCAAGAATAATTTCACTATACATATTTTATTCTATAAAGAATTAAGGACTATTTTGTAGTTTCTGGCCATATCAGGCATTTTTTTGTTATGGCAGATGTGCATTCCCCTATAAGATTTTTGATAAGTAGATGTTTTTGTAATGGTGATTGTGTAACTGATAGATACCTAACTGTAACCAGTCTCAAGGTATGTGGTAAGTTAAAACCTAGAGTTAGAACATTGATTGCTGACGGTACTTTTAACAAAAATAGTATAAATTGAAAATTTGTGGCGAATTTACAACAACCTGTATCTACCAGTGACGTATTGACACATTCTTTTTGAAGTAAAACTTCTTTACGCACGCTTGACTTAGGGAGTAAGCTGGTGAATGCGTGACGAGAGCGTTACGAAAAGTGTGATCGGGCGAGGCGAACGGAAGTTGAGAGGGAGATATAAGTTAGTGAAGATAGAAAGAGAGAGAGTTACTTTTCGTATATTACTGTAGGGGCAAAAGAGGGAGGTGCGAGCACACATACATATATAAATATAAATATATATATATATATATATATACATATAGATTGTGCTAAAGATGTTTTACTTCAGTCGTGTGGTCTAAAGCACACTCGTTTTTCATGCTTATGACGAATTTACTTTCAATCTATGGAACTTACAAAAGGGTGGCAAATCGACCATAAACCCCTTTAGACTAGTGTTTGTTGCGTGAATGTGTAACATGCCTTCGGAGTACACTGTAACTCCCGATGCACACCTACTAGAAGCGCATTAAGGGTCTACTAACGGTCCAGTTACGCCCTCATTGAATAAAAAATCGTAGCGTAGCACAGAAAATACATATTAAAAAATCCAACTTCATGTTTGTTACAAAGAGGATAAAGCATTTTTACGTTGTTACAACAAGTCTTAGAATAGTATGCCACGCACATTGCACTCGGTCACAGTGGGCAGTGACATTTCTCGTAGTTGTAGGCGACGAGTGTCGACTCGCGACATACTTTCGCAAATCATTTCCACAGATCCCAATAAGTGTGTGATGGCGAAGATGCGGGCCCCCGGGGGTCGGGGAGGGTGGGAGGTACACACGGGGTTCGTGTTTGAGCTCAATCAGGGCCGAGGCGCACCCCTATTTGCATATCTTTTGTCGCATCGCTCTGCTGACGCGGCGGTCCCGTGCGGCGGCTCAGGGACTTGTGTGAACTTCTGTCTGTCTGTCTGTCCATGAGTCGCTCGACGTAACTATACAAGCTGATCTGGTCACAAGTTCCATAGCTCTGTGAGGATATGCATCATATCTAGCAGTTCTAACGGCATCTATAGGTATAATAAGTAGGGATCTCCTTTGAACTGAGCTTATTTACCCTTATTTAGCAAAAGTAAACAGAACTATCTTCATTAAGGTTTAGGAAGCTAGTAAGCTAGCGTTTCAAGCTAGGATAGTATAGTGTAGTATCAATCTGTTGCATTAACAACGTTACCTCGCCTCTCTCATATCAGGACCCATTTGATATTTTGGGCTGTTTTTTTTGACCCAATGAGCGCGATAGTAGCAAGGCTAATCGTCCTTACTGACGATGTAACGAACTGTTAAGTGCCCCAGCAGCACGTACGAGTGCTCTGCTACACTAGCACAGCGCAGAGTGCCCAACACAGTCGGGATGAGCTCAATTAATCAAACCATTTATTCAGCAAATAGGCCACCGAGGAGTTTTCTTTTTATGTAGTCTAAAAGTTTTATTATTCAAATCCACGGGGAGTTAAACAAGATGCCATTTACCGAGTTACGAGTCACGCCGCGACGCCAAACAGACTAACTAACGAAGCCGGACGACGCTAAATTGAATACGCAAACTGCAAAAAGTCTGGCTTCCACCGCGCCGCACCGCGCCGTGTCGCGTCGTGTCGCACCGCGTATGACGCGTGTCGTGTGTTCAACTGCGCGGACATTGTCGGCGAGCATCAGCAGCCATCCCTGAACTATGCAACACCCCACCCCACTCCCCGCACCGGTCTGCGTCGACTGCGCTCGGCTCCCACGGGATGTAATTATCGGGCTCCGCCACTTCTTTTTGAAGACGCTTTTTTGTGGAAATCTTATTGCACGAGATAAGGTTGAGAACGTTTCTATTGTTTTACGTAATTAATAAAAGGAAGCGAAATGCCTCGACGGCCGGTGCAAAGCGGACCGGTGCGTAGCGGAGCGGTGAGGCGGTACAATTAATTATTATCAAACGACTGGCAGTTATTTTAAATTGCCAAGATACGCTATCGGCTCGAGGGGTAAACCATTACATAATGTATGCCATTTGACTTCGCAGAAGATCGTTTGAGCTCGATGATGAGGTGCAAGACCCTTGGGTGTCGGTAAATGTTACGTTGCGGAGCGGTGCGGTGCTGCACAGCTAACAACTCTCACGAGGTGAGCTCATATAACACATTTACATTTCTATGTTTTTTGTTGTCGTTAATCCGTCATTAGTATGCGGCGCCACGCAGCTCCCGCGCCTGCTTTAATTAAATTGAGAGTCCGCGGCCGGTACTGTGGCGCTGTGGTGAGAGAGCTCGTGCGGTGCACGGTGCACGACGTTGGTGTCAACACTATCACGTGTGTCGACACGCTGGCACTGTGCCGCGACATAGTGGCACAGTGCGACACGCGCGGCACAAGAAATGTGTCTCTAGCAGTTGTTATGTGTGTACGAGTATGTGTTGGCAGCGAGCTACACGACGCCGGCAGCGACTAAATTGGATTTCAATATTGCGTCTGTACAATGCGGAGGAAGATCCATTTAGTGATAAAGTCCTTCAGTAAGTTTTCGCTTGCACCGCATCCCGCATCACTTCGAGCGCATCGCATCGCACAGAGGATGCCGTTTTAAAAAGTACGTGAATATTGAAAATAATCTTCACTTGCACTAACAACCAGATTATTCTGCGATGGTTTTCCTTTTTCAACCGACTTCAAAAAAGAGGAGGTTCTCAATTCAGTTGTATGTTTTTTTTTTGTAAGTTTTACGCGATATTTGCGCCATTTGTAAATAGATTTTGATGATTCTTTTTTGTTTGGTAGGTCATACTTCAGAGGCGGTACCATATAAGTTTTATCGAAATAGATTCAGCACTTTAAAAAAAAAAATCAACATAAACCAAAAATATGTAGACACAGATGACGTTTTGGTTGTCTCCAAATGTTCAAATTTCATGTTTTTAACCGACTTCAAAAAGGAGGAGTTTCTCAATTCGTCTGTTTTTTTTTTTTCGTTTTTTTTTTTTGGGGTTATCCATTCGGGCATAACTTTACTTACTAGAATTTATTTTCAACATGTTGTTTTATTTTTTTATTTTTACTGTCCCAGATAAAAGTTTATTTTAAAAAATATTGTTTTCCTTTAATTTTTACCTAAACATTTCGAAAAATTTCGAATTAATATATTAATGTTATGTTAAAAGTCATTTCATTATTATTTTTGAAATGTCATCGTATATTATACAGTAAAAATCCTACTAATATTATAAATGCGAAAGTTTGTATGTTTGTTTGTTTGTATGTTTGTATGTTTGTTTGTTTGTATGTTTGTATGTTTGTATGTTTGGCTGAAGGTATCGCAAAAACGGCTGAAGGGATTTGAATGAAATTTCGCACACAGGTAGGTCATAGCCTGGATTAACACATAGGCTACTTTTTATCCCGGTAAATGACAAGACTTAGCGAAGGCTGAGGTGGAAGTAGAAATCCAAAGTCAGGCTGAACGAGCGGTTTACGCTCACAAAGTACCAGGAGACCAGAAACATGAAATGTATTTCCGGGGTTGGAATCATGAGCGGTAAAGTCTCGCAAAGTACCAGGGGACCAGAATCATGAAGAGGTATAGATTCACAAGCTACCAGGTAATCAGAATCACCAAGTATATTCCGAGGCAAGTATTATGAGATGTAGAGATTCACAAATTACCAGGAGACCAGAAACATGAAAAGTATTTCAAGGACTGAAATTATGAGCGATAAAGACTCACAAAACTACGAAAAGATCAGGATTCACGAAAAAGTAGTTCCGGAACTGGAATCATGATAGGTGTAGATTCCAAAACTACCAGGAGACCATAGTCATGAACCAGTATTTTTGGGGCTTAAACCCTAAGCGGTATAGATTCCTACGACCTACTAGGAGATCAGAATCACAAAATATATTCTGTGGATGGTATTATGAGAGGTACAGATTCACAAATTACCAGGAGAACAGAATCATGAATAAGTTTTCCGAGCAGTACAGATTCACGAACAACCAAGACATAGAAGAATTACAAATGTTACCAATAGGCTGGGATTATGAGCGGTAGAGATTCATAAATTACCAGGAGACCAGAATTATGAAGAAGTGATTTTGGGGTTGGAATCATGAGAGGTATATATTCTAAAATTACCAGGAGACCAGAGTCGTGAATCAGTATTTTTGGGGCTAGAATCTTAAGCGGTATAGATTCACAAAATACTAGGATACCAGAAACACAAAGAGTGTTCCGGGGCTGAAATCCTGAGTGGAATAGATTCTCAAACTACCAGGGAGGGGGCTGGAATCCTGAGCGGTATAGATTCATAACCTACCAGGAGATCAGAAGTACAAAACATATTCTGCAGCTGGTATTGGGAGAGATAGAGATTTACAAATTACCAGGAGACCAGAAATGTGAAGAAGTAAAATTTCCGAGCGGTATAGATTCACTCACTACCAGGAGATCAGAATCACAAAAAAAAAAACCCAAAAAAAAAGGGTGGGATCAAAAGAGGTAAAAAAAAAGCATCTTGAATAAGTATTTTATTTTCTATCCTGAGCGGTATAGATCCTTAAACTACCAGGAAAACAGAATCATGAAGAAGAGAAATTTCAGACCTGCACGCGGATGAAGCCAAAGGTAAATTGGAAGTAAAAGGTGGTGAAAAAGTTTCATATAAATGTCTACGCGGACGGAGCCACGGACAAGAAGCTAAGCACCAATTTAGGATATGTTCGGGACCCAATAAATGAAACAGTTTCGATATGGTTAAATATTATATTTAACACGTAAGAGTAACAAGATAGGTACCCCGACACACTGAGCGAGTGTGTGGCCCCTACAGTCTTTATGTAGAACTTTGACATTCAAAAAAAATCTGGTTTTCAGCCTAATTTAAATAACTTTTGATTTTGATTTCTACAGGATTTATTTAACGTGCTCCTCTCTGAAAATACCACTCAGACTTTTTACAATTACACTTTTTACGCGGGCGAAGCCGCGGGCGGAAGCTAGTATAAAATAATTACAAAAATATTTTTTTGTAGCTGGGGATCTAACTCGCGGTTAAGTGGCGTTCAAAATACAAAAACACAACACACTCTATGGGAGTTTAGCAATATTGCGTTAAAAACGCAATATTGCTCACCTCCCATAGAAAATAGTGTAATTATTTACACCGTCTATAATGACCAGACCTATAAAGGTTATTTGTGCAAAATTTGAACGAAATGGGCTAAGTAATTTTTACGCCAAGTGAAAACATCGCTCCACAATTCTACTGGTTTATTATATGTATAGTTAACCCACTTTAAAAAAAATAAGTATTGCAATAATTATTTTGTAACAAGGCAGTGTTAAAGCCTTGTTTATTTTTTGACCTCTATTCCAAAATTACGTTCTTTCCTACCTTTTTTAATTTAAAATTCAAAAATTACATGTTTTCTATGTCAATAGTGTATTTTTATATTAAAAGATCAGTTCTAATTCTGCTGCTCGATTTTTCTTTCCGGGGCAGCCGGGTATTGTAACAAGGCAGTGTTAAAGCCTTGTTTATTTTTTGACCTCTATTCCAAAATTACGTTCTTTGCTACCTTTTTTAATTTCAAATTCAAAATTACTTAGTTTTCTCTGTCATGTCTCTGTTTTTTATATTAAAAATGAGTTCAAATTCTGGAGCCGAGCTAGTAGAAGCTCCTCATTGTCATTTTTCGACTCTTCAAGTGTCAGTTACCAGTTTCCTAGAATTGTGCATTAATACAATTTAATTACTAGTCACAGTGTTTGTGTTCGTAATATTATAATAAAGCCCACTGTTGTAAATGTGTTAACTCGTCGTGTTATTATTCATTGAACTCCTCCTCTGCGTGTCACTCCTACGTCCTCCTCTGCGTGTCACTCCTACGTCCTCCTCTGCGTGTCACTCACACCACCATTCCGCCCACCATACCGTGACAATTTGTTGCAATCTTTATTATTTACCGAGATAAGTATTAGTTCTAATTAGTTTCAGGTTTCAAAATGGACCGAAACGAACCAGTTTTCCCCTTTTCACTCCGATAGGGGTTGATTATGAAAAATTCGTTTGACCCGTCAAAATTACTTTACTTTTAGACTGTTGTTACCAATTTTCGAGTTAACTGAAGCAAGCAAAAAATTATTCCCTAAAAACTTCAACACCTTTCACCTCTTTAGGGGGTGATTGTCGAAAAAATCAGAAATACCTAATTCTTATTTTTTAATCAAGACTATTCGTGCTGACTTTTAACTTTATCGGACCAAGCGTTAAGATTCTTCCATACAAACCTTAACACCCTCTAAACACCTATTTGGGGGTAGTTTTGGCAAACTAATTATGTCTAATCTTTTTATTTACTTAGATACACGGTTCTGCTAAGTTCTAGTTTTTAAACCAAAGTAGTAAGATTTTTCATACAAACTTCCAACCCCTGTTTTACCCCTTTAGGTGTGAAATTTCCAAACGTTCTTCCTTAGACGATGCCCATACTGTTTAAGGTATCTTTGTACAAATTTTAAGTCTCTAGGTCCAGCGGTTTGGGCTGTGCGTTGATATATCAGTCACTCAGTCAGTCAATCAGTCAGTCAGGACTTTGAATTTTATGTACAGGATGGAAAATATTAATGGGCCCTGAAGGGAAAACACTTCAAATCCTTAAGATAGATTATTCTACTTCTAGGAAACATTCCTTTATTTTTAAAAAGAAACAAAACTGCATTCACAGATTTCTCGACAAGCTTACCTAAACCGGGAATAGAACCAGCTATAAATTGTAGACATAGATAGATAATACAGATAAAGTTATTTAATTATTTTATTTCTAGACATAAACCCTAGTTTTTTTTCTGTTGTCATAGCCACTGAGTCAAGTGGAGATTCGTGTCACTGAGTCGGAATATGAGCGTCGGTATTCATAAGGCTTCTAAAGTTAATCATAGTGACAAGCTGCTGATAGTCAAGGAATACAAATGGCTTGTTATAAATCACGGCGTTATTTTAATTAAAGCGAGTGATAATGTGGCAACATTACGGAGATATCGAGACTCGCACAAACAAACAGATTAATGAGCCCTCCTCCCCTCCTCCCGGCAGATACTTTTAATATTCGTCAAGTGTAGACGAGGACGGAAACATGATTTGAAATTCTCAGCAGTTAAGTAAGTCGTTAATTTATTCAGGCAGTGGATCTGTTCGGTTCGCTTCATTACGAGTTGAACTTCGATCTCGAGTGGCGGCAGTTCACACGGCACGCGTTATGTGCACCTGTGGTGACGTCACCACAGCGGGGCGAGCGTGCGAGTCGCGTCACGACACGTGTGACGTGAGTCGCTGTACTCGTGCACAGGCTAGTCCCGACAGTTTCTACCTAAGTGACTTGCAGCTTTAAAAACTTTGACGGAAGATTCTTAAAAGTTGTGAACCACACTCAACTGACTTCGCTTAGTGGACCTCCGTCACAACTTTGCTACACTTGCGGAGGCTGATGCAAATACGGATGTGTACGTGCGATTTCTTGCGGAAGATCCGCACTTGCGGAGGTAGAGGCGAATTTCAGTTACACTTACTAAAAACAGCTTGGATTAACAAAACCCTCACGGGCTAACATTATTGACAGTACGTAAACTATATACAAGCTTATTTTTTGGGAACTACAGTGCAGTTATTTTGTATGGGGCCCCCTCTGATACCAAAAAAAGTTTGATTAAAGTCGCTGTGTCCCTATTTTGTGTTCCCATGACATAGATCATTAAAATAAATGAAGCAGCTGATGTATTTTTTCGGTTTCAAAGTTAGGGATAAACAAATCATAAGGTTGTATAACAGCTTTCTCAAGAGATGACTACGACTGCAGTCAGTGTGTCGGCAACCCCTCGCTTCACCTCTTTCGGTTTGTTCGTCGGTGGTAGGAGGGTCGCGCGCGCGGCTTGTCAGCGAGTAGCGATGGACAGATCGCCGCACAGCGACAATATTATATGAGGAATATGCTCCATATTTCTCATCCTTTATCCCTAAATTTGACCGAGTATTATATTATTTTTTATAAGTAAGTGTGTTTCTGATATAATGGGTAATTAATACAAACGGAAGTGTGCATTGTGTAACCAGTGTTACAGACTTACATGATTGTATGTCTCCGTATTATGTACACATATAAGCCTATAAATATGAGCTGCACATAGCCTAAGGAGAGGCTACTGGGGTGTGGTGCCAGTATCACGAAGTGTGCATCAGGTAGTGGATGCTGCAGAGAGATCGCTACGTACAACGAGTGCTGATAGCCGATAAAGAATGAAGATGCTTTTAATAGCATAATAATCAAATAATTTAAACTATACGAAATAATTTGAAGAATAACATAATACTTTGTTTGAGGTCACGAAAATATATATAATCAATTTTGTGTATGCATGTAGTGATGGAGACGCGCACTATCCCGCTGTTCCGTAGGGCCGGTGTCGCACTGTCGCGCACTTTTCGTCCAAGTGCGTGTCGGCGACAGCTCGAATAGCCGAAGTATCTTTTGATTCTTAAACCCCAGTACAAAAGTATCATTGTGTACACATCGTGTCACGCCCCCCCCTCTCCCCCCACCACTTCCGGACGCGCGCGACGTTCGCTTCAACAAAGCCGTCTTGTGCCTCTTTTATTATATTCGCCATCCATCTTTTTAACAGTGACGTCACATTAAAGCCTAAATAAAACGTGTCACCGCGAAATGATGTCCTCCCCTCCACGTTATGCTATCTGCGTTAAGTAGTCCAATGAAGAATTTATGGGGTAGGCCTATGTCCTTCAGTAGACGTCTTTCGGCTCAAATAATGATGATTCCAATGAAGTAAAGCGAAATAAAATATTGCTTTCCTTTTTATTGTTTTCATGAGTTATTGAATGTGCGTTAGATGTAAATAATTTCAATAGCTGTACCACTGATTCTGTTGCAAAATACTCCAAATACCCGTGTTTCGTATAATAACGTTCGGGTGGTCTAAGGGTCAGCAAACTTGGAATACTGTTCTAAGAAGTCCTCGTCGGACGGCGGCCACTGTTCACTGCTTTGATGTTCATCATCATTTCCTTCTGATTGATTGCCTTTATCATTGCCTCCTGATTGATTGCTTGCATCGTTGCCTCCTGAGTGATTTCCATCATCGTCACCTCCTGATTGATTGCCTTCATCGTCACCTCCTGATTGATTGCCTTCATCGTCGCCTCCTGATTGAGTACCTTCATCGTCACCTCCTGATTGATTGTCTTCATCATCACCTCCTGATTGATTTCCATCATCGCTAACTGGCCCCGACTGGTTGGTGCCGCTGTGGTCGCTGGTGCCAGAGTCATCGTCGCCATCCGGTGCTGGACGCGCCAACACGCTGCTCACCACCATTATTAGCGCCAAAATCATCTGTTCAAATAAAGCCCATGTTACACACATAGTATATAAAGCCATTTTCAAATAACGCACGGTAATTGATTTTGAGTGCCCACTCAAAATGAATCGACAGTCATCGAACAATAAAAAATGGAATACCTAGTCATTGATATTGCAAAATACGAAAAAAAAAACGTTTGTTTTGTCATGCCTGTAACTCGGTAACTGCGTTTATAAAAACGGATGGTTGCGTTTTATTGGGAGAATAAGTAAGACAAAAAGCTGTTAGAAAAAAAAACTGGAAAATATCAAATATAGAAAAAAAAATAACTCACCAGTAACCGCATTGTGAATGGAAAGTGTCGAATTAAAGTGATCGTAACTGAAGCAGTTATTTATATAATTCGTCAGTAATGTGCTGACCGCAAACACGCAGGGCCAATAGAGATAACGACTCTATCGCTCAGCAGTTAATTAGCGCGGTGCGCTGTGGACGGTGCGAGTTTAGTCGGGCGGCATCATAATATGCGGACACACGCTCAGCACTGCACCAGCACACCTGTCTGACGTACTCAAAAATGTTACAGAGATTTTGACATTATTTCAAAAAGCATGATATAGTTTTCACAAATTACATAATTATGTGGTGATTAGACTTACTTACGAGTACGTAACTGTAATTTTGTGCTATTATCGTTATCAGCCTGGCTCTCTGGTGTCACATTTTTATCAAACTAGTTCATGAAATAGGTGTAATAATCGTCAAACGTTGAGCATTATCACGTCGCCTACCCGCTTCTTTGCAATGGAACAGGTTTTCGGTAAATGCAGTTTTATTCTTGTGTAAAGAATAAAACTGCATTTACCGAAAACCTGTTGCAGTACACCACATTGAAAGGTATTCTCACTGCCAATGCCAGGTTTGGTTCTCTATTGTGTTCCCTAACTTTTTTATCCATAATCTAAAGTACCATATTTTTTTTTTGTACTAATCATCATTTGACCGAATGATAACTTGCCCGAACTTAAATGTCACATAATATCACATGCCATAAAATTGAAATCCCTAATATGGAGTTAAATAGAGAGTTGTTGCTCTCTATTTAACTCCATATTAGGGATTAGTATTACCGGAGACGAGAAGTAGAGAGGAGGATGATGAAGAAACAATTGAAGGTGATGATGGATTCATAACCATAAAGCGTGGGAGTAAACGACCAGCACGAAGAAATTCAAAAATCTTTGAAGACTTAGAATTGAGATTTTCTAATTGTACGGTCTCATCGCCGTACATTTTTCTGCTTACTATGTAACCTACTCTAGCCTAATGATATGCGTCATAATTTCACATTATAAAATAACATGACTAATGAAGTAAAATATAGTGAACTCATAACTGTGTAGCTATCAACAACTGAGAGAAATAATCGCCTTCCACTCTAGTACTGTAACTAATTCATAACTTAATAAACTTAACTATTGCATCTTAGTGGAAAGTGTTTCTCTATACTTTACTGAACTTTCAAACCTTCACGACTAATCAGTGTACAGAGTTAACTACTACAACCCGTACACTAATAATAATGTGAAACCCAAAAAACATGTTGTGTGAGGCAGTTTGGGATGGCAAAACTTTTGAGATCTCGTAATTTAGGAAATATAATTAAATTAGTGTACAAAAATCCTTACAGGGCCTTAGTATATTTTGATACCAAAAAAAAATGCAGTGGAGATGTTAAATTGTAAGAAATTATTAGACAACTTGCAATATAATGTCAATATAGTAGGTGAATCATCCTTATGCTACGGTTTACTGAGACAGGTGGACTTAGAAATGGAAGATAAAGAAATGCTAGAAAACCTTTGGTGTGATTTCGAGATTATATCTGCAAAGCGACTAAAAAGACAGGATAGCGATGGTGTACGGGCTGTAGTAGTTAACTCCGTACACTGATTAGTCGTGAAGGTTTGAAAGTTCAGTAAAGTATAGAGAAACACTTTCCACTAAGATGCAATAGTTAAGTTTATTAAGTTATGAATTAGTTACAGTACTAGAGTGGAAGGCGATTATTTCTCTCAGTTGTTGATAGCTACACAGTTATGAGTTCACTATATTTTACTTCATTAGTCATGTTATTTTATAATGTGAAATTATGACGCATATCATTAGGCTAGAGTAGGTTACAAAGTAAGCAGAAAAATGTACGGCGATGAGACCGTACATATTGGCAACCCCCTAAAGAAGCTAAGATGAGTAGAGAGAGAAAGAAACGCCTGTACAAAATCTATCTTAAAGTAAAGTAAAATGATTAATCAAAAGTAAAGGCAATGTTGTCTTGATGTCCTTGAGGTTGAACGTGGCCGATGTCTGTAGGCGACTGCTGGTTTTCTTCTCTGGCAGTCTGCTTTCGAGATCCCATTGGTTGAAGTTCGATGTCCTCATGCGTTGGCGTTTTATTTATCTTCCTCGAAAGCCGCTTTCTGAACAGTGCGTAGTATTTCTTAGTTACGATCCACAGGAAAGTGATGACAGCAATTGTTAGTAAAAGGTAACAAATTGCATATTGGTGAACGTCATGATCCGTGATAGTGGATGGTAGTTTTGGTTCGTTCTCTTCTTGGAAGCGCAGCTTCTTGTCAATTTCTTCAAAGTCGTTTTTCTTGAGAGTGAAGAGTTCGTGTGCCGCGTTATGAAGTGTGACGTTGACAATGTTGTTTATCGGCGAGTTCAGGTTCGGGACATGCATGTCATAGTTCACGTTGAGGTTGCTGTTGTACTGATTGTGCGAAGTGATGGTGAGTTCTTTTGACCGCAGCACGCATCCTTGACTCAAAGCAACTATAGCCGCCGATGTAATCGTTTGCGATATTACGTCGTTTTCACAAACCGTACGTAATTCGCACCTTTCGCAGCAAACAACCAGCCAGCTGTTTGATTCTTGCAACTTGATCCATGCCTCCTCGCACGTCACGCTATCTACGTCACACGGTGACGTAGTAGTACGATGACCCAGTAGTTTTGCTTCGCAAGGTGCATTCTTGTTTTGTAAGTTGAACACAGGTATGTTTGCGTTACAAATGAAGTTATGTTCTTGTATTTTGATGCATAGCTTGAAATCTTTTTCGTTTAGTGAGATGTAAGAATTCTTCTCAAAGTTCACGGCAATGTATTCCGACGATAATTGCATCAATTTGTAATTTGCCTCCGTCTTGAATGGTATGGCGATAGCCCGATAGTAAGTGAAGTCCTCATTTGAAATTAAGGGAATGTGAACTTCGAACATGAAGTAGTTTCTTGTTATTCGTGCTTTCACGTATAGCAACTTGTAAAGTTCCTTGATATCTTCTCTGATATTGTCTGTCGGCAATGACAAAGTTCTCGGCAGTCTGCCAGATATGTCTTCTAGTTGCTTTACAAGGCTGACTGGTGATATCAAGTGCACGTCCATATAAACAAGTCCAAGTAAACATTAGTGAGGGTGTTCAGCAGCATAGTTTGAATTTCCTTAAGATTTCGTAGTAGTAGGGATGCTGTATTTATTTATTTATTAAAACTTCATGCAACACAAATGTACAAAGGCGGACTTAATGCCTTAGGCATTCTCTACCAGTCAACCAAGGGTGGTGGAGAGATAACATGGCAGGTGCATAAACTAAAAAAATTAAATAATTCTAAGACGAAAATAATTACAAAAGTATATATAAATATAGTTAAAATAAACATACATATATATTTAATATAATATACCTACATATATAATAATAATATATAAAGTTAGAGATAAGGATTTTGAGACGACTCCTTTACTTGTTAAGAAGGTAATCCCGCAACTTTCGCTTAAATGCATACTGACTGGTGGCCATCCTGATATTGAGGGGAAGCGCATTCCACAGAAGGATGGACTGTATATGAAAGGAAGAATGAATAAAATTAGAAGTATGAGAAGGACAAAGCAGTAAGAGATTGTTAGCAGAACGCAAATTCCTAGCGTGAGTAGAGCAAAGATACTGGAAGTGTGATATAAGATAAGAGGGAGGGGTGGGAGAGTTGAGGAGAGAGAAAAGTGTAGTCAGAGCGCGCAAACTTCTTCTCTGGCGAATGGGCATCCATTTGAGCTCAGCTCTAAAGCTTGACACATGGTCATATTTCCTCAAGTTGAAGATGAACCGGATGCAGTTATTGAGGAGCCTATCAAGCTTATCCAGCAAAGCCGCGTTCAGGTCAAAGTAGCACACGTCACCATAGTCGATTATAGGGAAAATTAAAGTTTGCACAAGCATAGTCTTCGTCTTTGCAGGCAAAAAGTTCCTCAGACGATACAGACATCGCAAAGTCCCGTTGACTCTTTGACAGACACTAGAAACCTGGCTTTGCCAGCCAAGCGTCGAGTCAAGATGCAAACCGAGATCTTTTACGCTAGGACTGATGGGGATGACAGCACCATTTAAAATAATAGGCGGAAGAGAGCTAATCGCCACTCTACCCATCATGCGTGAGCTTCCAATAACAATGGCCTGACATTTTGAGGGGTTCACAGACACCCCAAATCTATCAGACCAATCATTGATTGCATCCAAATCTCGGTTTATATCCTCTATAGCGTCTGACAAACTTTCTACCCGCGCAGCTGTATACAGCTGAAGATCGTCGGCATATAGATGATACGAACACCGAAGACAGTGAGTTATAAAATTTATGAAGATTGAGAATAACAATGGAGAAAGAATACCGCCTTGTGGCACACCAGCTTCCAGGACACGCCAACTCGACGAATTCTCGTCCACGCGAACCGACTGCTGGCGCCCCCGAAGATAAGAAGAGAACCATTCCAGGGCCTCGGAGGAAACCATAAGATGTGAAAGGATGGATAGCAGAATATCATGACTGACAGCATTAAAGGCATTGGAGAAATCAATTAGCACCAAAACAGTAACCTTGGTATCCTCCATAGCTTCTCTAATGTCACCAGTCACTTTAAGGAGAGCTGAGGCAGTACTGTGACCAGGCCTGAATCCGGATTGGAAAGAGCTAACAAGATTGTTCCGGTGAACAAATCCTGAAAACTGCTTGTGGACGCAGGCCTCAAGTACTTTGGATAGAAAAGGAAGAATAGAAATTGGTCGAAAATGGTTAGGTAGGGAAGGATTACTGATTTTAGGAAGCGGACGAACGTAAGCCATACGCCAAAGGGATGGGAATTGGGCGGAATCAAGGGAAAAATTAATGATGTGGGTAATCGGCGGCAGAAGACAGTCAAGGATCAAGGTGATCATATAACGACTAATCTCGTCATAGCCCACAGCCTTCGATTTAATGGACAGGATGATCTTTTTAGTTTCCTCCAAGGTTACCGGAGAAAAGTAGAACGGCTCTATGATAGGTCCTGGCAGGCCAGTAATGAAATTAACCGTCTGAGACATCATTTGGGAATCCAAATGACAGGTTGTTGTGAAATGACGGTTGATATCGTCCAGAAAGATTGTTTTAGGAAAATCCACATGACGTGGTCTACCGATACCTAGAGTTCCGAGGAATTTCCAGATATCAGCAGGAGAAGAGGAAGATATGTGATTGAGAATATGGCGGCGTTTAGCGTTGCGTATCATCTGATTACACCGATTTCTAGCAGCCTTGAAAAGGTCCCTATTTACAACACTGCGATCTTTTTTAAATCTACGGAAGGCCCGATCCCTGCGCCGCATCGCCATACGAACCCCCGTTGTCATCCAAGGTGCGGGCTGACGCTTCAGCTTAACCGTCTTGACAGGAGCGTGTTTGTCGTAGAGTGCAAGGATCGTCCGATTAAAGATGCACAGTTTATCGTCAACAGATGTTGCCGCTGCAAGGTGGTCCCAATCAAGTTTTGACGCATCTTGACGTAGCTTCTCAGCATCCATGCGAGCAAAACAACGCATGTGCAGAACTTTAGGAGGAAGTTTAGGAGATTTTAGGACATAGGAGAGGAAAATGAGGTCATGACGGGAAAAGCCAGGGGCAGGGCACTGGCCGTGTGAGGAAACAAGGGAGGGAGTGGACGTGAGGATTATGTCGAGCCACGCCTGTAAGCGAAGCGGAGTTGAAGTAGCTAGTGGCCATTATTGTTTGTATTTCTGTTTCAATGCTGTCCATGTTCTTCTTTGTTTCGTCCATAAATTGTTCTATCATTTTGCATTGAAGCTTGATATTTTCATCGTTTTTCTTCAGAACGTCATTTTGTAGTTGCATGATCGATGTTTGGTTTTTTGCGAGTTCACGCAAGTAGTTTTCGTTACGCTGTATGGCTTCAACATCTTTGTGGTATTTGTCAGCAAATTTCTGGTCTAAGACTCCGAATAAGCTGTTGGCTACCATGCCTACTCCGTCGATCAAGCCGCGCTTCTTGCGTGTAGATAAATGTTTTTGGGGAGCCAGCAGGATCGTGTTGTAAAAGTCGAGTAGTTCCATCTCGTGGGAAAGTTGATCCGTTGTAGCTTGACAATAACTTTGGTGGATCTTTTGGCAAAGGTCACTTACACCGTTAATGTATTTTTCAATGTGTTGAACGCCTTGCCAGTAGTTTGTTAAGTTGTAGTATGTGAGCAAAGTCCATTCATCGTGTATTAGTTCAACCTTGCCGATGGTGTCATAGTAAATCGGTCGCTCGGGTTCCAGGTTGGTAATTTGAGTGCCCGACCTTAGTTGCGAACAATATGAGTCATTCACAAGTATTAACAGTGTGAACAGATACATGAAAATGTTTGTAAGACATTTTTTTTCAAAGTTTTTTCTTGTGTAAGTTTTTTCGGTTGCCTTGGTCTCCTGTAAATTTGTCTTGCATTCTTCATTATTTTTGATGTTAGTATTGATGGGTAGAGCTGATAGTTTTATTATGGGTCGTTTAATGACGCCAGTTTGTGTTTTCAGCGTTGTCACTCTAACATATCCGTCCGCTCCAGGGTGAAGTTCTAGCACCCGTCCCATAGCCCATTTTCCTGGCGGCAAATTGTTTTCCCGGACTAGTACGATGTCTCCCTCGCTGAGATTTTTCTTGGGATTATTCCATTTGCTGCGTGTTTGTAGTTGTGCAAGATAGTCGCTTGACCAATTCTTCCAAAATTGTTGGTGCATATGTTCTGTTAATTGCCATCGTCGGCGTAGATCCATTTTGTTTTCAGTGTAGTCAGCTCGTGGTAAAGACATTGTTGGTCCCCCCGTCAGGAAGTGACCTGGTGTAAGATAGTTATAAAATTCTTCGGGGTCTTCAGTGAGTTGGCAAAGCGGCCTGGAGTTCATGCATGCTTCTATCTTCGCAAGCAGGGTAGTAAACTCCTCATACGTCAGTTTTTGGTCTCCTAGCACCCGACGAAGGTGATACTTCATTGACTTGACCGCTGCTTCCCATAGTCCGCCAGCAGTTGGCCAAGCGGGCGCATTAAAATGCCATTGTACCCCCATGTCTGCGATGTTCTTGAAGAAGTCAGGTGACAAGTATTGCTTGAAGTCTTCGAACTCTTCCTGAAGCAACCTTGATGCGCCGATGAAATTTGTACCACAGTCTGAGTAGACGTGACTTGGTGTTCCGCGCCTGGAACACATTCTCTGGAAGGCTGCTATGAAGGTTTCAGTGCTTAAGTCCGATGCAAGTTCTATGTGTACAGCCTTTGTCACCATGCATACAAAAATGCATATGTACCCCTTTGAGGTTCGCACCCCTCTCCCTTTGTTGAGTCTGACTTCGACGTGCCCTGTGAAGTCAACCCCCGTGTGGGTGAACGGCCGCGAAGGTGTTACTCGTTGTGGTGGCAGTTCTCCCATAAGTTGATTCAACTGCGACGGGTTGTAGCGATGGCAGCGCACACAGCGCCGTAGTTCAGCTTTCACCGCTCTGTTGCCGCCAACGATCCAATACCGTTGCCGGATGTGCGCTAAAGTTAGTCTGGCTCCTCCATGTAAAGTCGTCTGATGAGCTTGTTGAATCACCAATTCAGTCAGTCGTCCACCCTTAGGTAGAATGATTGGATTCTTCATTTCAAAAGGTAAACTGGAGTGGTTCAGTCGACCCCCGACTCGGAGTATGCCGCTAGTATCTAAGTATGGTTTAAGTTTGAAAATGTTACTTTTCGTAGGAATCATTTCTTTCTTCATAAGTTGTTTATATTCTTGCGTAATTTCCGTTCGTTGCACATATTTTATTATTTGTTCATTTGCTTTGTTTAATTCGCATAAAGTGAGGTATCCGGTGTCACGTTTCGTGTTGTTACGTGCGTTTCCGATAAATCGTTGTATCCATGCTACAATTCTGTTTACTTTGGTAAATGAACTGCAATTAGTTAATAAGTTATGAATACAATTATTGGTTTCATTGTTCATAGAGTTCGATTTCGCTTGGCAAACGTTGCCTATGCTAGTTGTAAATGTGCATGTTATATTTTCTTCACGACTTTTTTCTTGGAAGGTGGTCAGGAATGTAGGGCCTTCCCACCACAGATTGAATGTTTTAAGCTTCGTTGGTAGCAATCCTCTTGATGCACAGTCTGCAGGGTTATCTTGCGACTTCACATAACGCCATTGCGTGGCAGGCATTAAGTGTGTTATTTTTGCAACTCGATTGGCGACGTATTTTTCCCTCTTAGATGTATCTCCCTGTATCCACGCCAGTACCACTTGGGAATCGCTCCAAGCGCTTGTAGTTATGTCGAATTCATTCAGCGCTACTCTGATTTTTTCGATGAGTTGCGCTAGTAAGAGTGCGCCGCAAAGTTCAAGTTTCGGTAATGTGATCGTTTGTGATAAGGGCGCTACTCTTGTTTTAGCAGCAAGTAATGTTATTGTTGGCTTGTTATGTTCATCTCTCACGCAGCTGTAAACCACGCACGAGTAAGCCTTTTCACTGGCGTCGCAGAATCCAAATAGTTCGATCTTCTGCTCTGTTAAACCGATCCAGCGCTTGATTTTTATGTTTTTTACGTTGGGCATGTCAGCTCTTAGTTTCAGCCACTTATCTGCTATATAAGAGGGTAACTGATCATCCCAGTTAAGATTGTTGACCCATACTTCTTGAAATATTATTTTTGCCGCAATAGTTATGGGTGACAGCCAACCCAGTGGATCATAAAGTTGTGATATTTCTGAAAGAAGCCGCCTTTTGGTTATTTCCGAACGGCATTTTTCATCAAATTTCCAGTTAAACGCAAATGTGTCGGTCTGAGGATTCCAACCAAGTCCGAGTGTTTTCATGGATTCTTCTTGCTTGAAATCAAAAGTGTTTTTGCGTGAGATCTGATCATTATTTAAGTTCTTTAGCAATGCTGTATGATTGCTGGACCACTTGCGTAAGTTCATCCCGGCTCCTTTTAACATATCGATAAGCGATTTCTGGAGTTCCTGGGCCGCTTCCAGTGAGTTGTGGCCACTTATGACATCATCGACGTATGCTTCGTTCAGTAGTACTTTGGCAGCCGTGGGGTATTTGTAGCCATCATCGTATGCAAGTTGTTTGATGGTTCTCATGGCTAGCCATGGTGCGCACTTAGTGCCATAAGTAACAGTGCAGAGTTGGTATTCTTGCAATTTCTCTGACGGCGTAGTTCGCCAAATAATTTTTTGCAATTGTTGTTGTTCCTCAGACAGCCAGATACATCGGTACATTTTCTCGACATCAGCAGTAAAGGCGTATTTGTACGTTCTCCATTTTATGATAAGCTCTTGAATATCTTTTTGTAGGTTGGGGCCCTTTCCTTGTATGTCGTTCAGGCTGTATCCTGCTTTAGTTTTCTGAGATGCATTGAAGACAACTCTGAGCTTCGTGGTAGTAGATTCTTCACGAAGTACTCCGTGATGTGGTAAGAAGCATTCAGCAGTTGAAGATGTCATGGGTTTTGCTAGTTTCATATGACCCAACTCCAGGTATTCCCTAAGGAAATCTTTGTATAGCAGTTCAAGTCGGCCATTTCTTTGATACCTTTTTTCTAATTGCAACAATTGTGAAACTGCAATCGTTTTCGATGTTCCGATCTTATTTTCATAATCTGGACATAAAGGCATCTTCACAATGTATTTTCCATCTGATCCACGGCGAGTAGTTTCTTTGTAGTAAGTTTCACACTGATCGTCTTCAGATCGGTCTGTGTTTGTTGTGGTGACGTCTTCACACTCCCAAAATTTTGTTATTTCAGCCAAGTCTAGTAGGGTGACGTTACAGTTAAAAGTGTCTAGTTTTCCACACAAAATCCATCCCAGCTGTGTTTGTTGCGCAACGGGGGACCTTGGGGTACCTTTAAGTATTCCATCTTGGATTATTTCGGCGTATACGTCAGCTCCAAGCAATATGTCAACAGACCTTGAAATGTTAAAATCTGGGTCTGCCAATTTTATGTTCTTCAAATGCGACCACTCTGGCCGTTCAAATGTGTTATTCGGTAGTTTGTTGATCAGTTTTTTCATTATCAATG
Source organism: Polia nebulosa (assembly GCA_951329385.1). Taxonomy (NCBI): domain Eukaryota; kingdom Metazoa; phylum Arthropoda; class Insecta; order Lepidoptera; family Noctuidae; genus Polia; species Polia nebulosa. The sequence continues at coordinate 23,089,152 of OX589613.1, read as the reverse complement.
CTTCAGTGTTGAAGGTATATTCGGAGTGGATTGATTTGCAGGTTAGGTGTAAACGTCCTTTACAGTCGCCTGATGCAGTTCCAACTCCAGATATTCTTGCAGTTAGTTTTTTTCTTGGCAGCCTCAGGAGTTGCGCTGCATTTTCAGTTATCAGGTTGACTTGTGAGCCCTGATCTACAAGCGCACGAAGAGTTAAGTAAGTCCCATCTATGGACTTGACCTTAACTTGGACGGTTGTAAGTAAGACTTCCATCTCGTTGGCTGATAGATGATTTGAACTCGACGTTTCAGGTTCCCTCGAGGGTCGTTGACCTGAGCGTTGGTTGTCATTGCTCGTTGAAGGTGTATTTTTGTTGGAATTGTTGTAATGTAAGAGCGTATGATGCTTCATCTTACATTCCTTACAAGTTTTTACAGAGTTGCAAGTTTGATTATCGTGTCTGAACAAACAGTTTTTGCATAGACGCAATTTTGCAACTGTGCTGTTTCGTTGCTTAGTATCCGAGTCAATAAATTGCTGACATCGCATCAAAATATGATCGTTTTTGCAAAGAGGGCACTGCCCGTATGACGTGTGGTAAGTTTTTGGATGCCATTTCTTATGCTCGAAGGTTTTCCGAGATGCATTTTTTTCAGTTCCAGCTGACTTCCCTGAGCTCTGTATGTTCTTCTTTGAAGTCTTCATGGTTTCATATGCCATAAACTGGTTTTCCAAGAACATCAGAAATTCTTGCAGTGTTGGCACTTCTCTGTTATCGTGCAAGTTCTTTATGTATTCGTTGTAGGTCCCACAGTCTAGTTTTTGTGACATCAAATGAACAATCATAGGATCCCAACTGGTTATATCAAAACCGATATTTGTTAAGCCGTTTAGGCATTCAGTTGTTACGTCATGCAACTTCCTCAAGTTGTAAGCGTCTGGTTTCTGTATTACAGACAACTGCAACATAGTGTTCATGTAAGATGAGAATTTTAGTCGACGATTATTGTAACGTTGGTTCAGTATTTCCCAACACGAAGTGTAATTGTCGGCGCTGATGGTCAAGTGCTGCACGAGTCTTTCTGCTTCACCTTTCAGCCTAGTTTTCAGATGCTGCATTTTTTGGGCCTTATTCAATGTCGGGTTTTTGTGTATCGTCTCCAGGAACAGGTCTTTGAAAGAAATCCATTTGTTATAGTGTCCTGAAAACTCTGGAATCTCGATTCTCGGAGCTGAGTGTTGGTGATGAGCGTTGGACCACATCTTGCTTTTCAATCGTTTCCTTGCTCCGTCATATTTGGCTTCCATTTTGATGAACATATCATAGTATGTATTTTCCGAGCCTTTTAGTAAGGCTTCCAGTTCCCAATGAGTATTGTCAATAGCTTCCCACTTCGACTTCAAGATTGACAGGTGATCTTCAAGTTCCCATTTTTCCGTAAGGACTTCAAACTCAATTTTTGCCATAGCCCGATCCATGGCTTTGAAGTTACATTCCTGTTTAGTCAGCAAAGTCTTAGTCTTGTCATCAGGTTCTCGCCGCGACAAGTCTGTCAGGTCGAATTTTACATTTTCTTCAGTGGTTTGTAACATTTTTAAAATGTCTGCTTTAGTTTCTTCGTACATGCTCTTTGTCTTACCATGGACATCTTCCGTGAAATAGTTTATGTTTTTATCTTCAATTTCTTGCAACAGCAATGTGTGCCGTGCATTGAAGTCCATCCATTGAGCTTCTAACGAGGACAGCCGCTTATTCAAGTATTCTTTTGTTTTTCTTGTTTTGCTATCCTTGTTATAGTTGCTGCATAATGCTTTGATGTTTTCAAAACAGGTTGATTGTAGTGGTAGCTTATTCATCTTGATAGGCTGTTGCTCCCTTGTAGTTCTTTGTAGTTGAAGACTCTTCTAGTTATCGTTAAAGACTCTTCCAGTTTCCGAAGGCTCTTCCAGTAGTCGAAGGCTCTTCTGGTAGTAAAAGTTTGTTCCGGTATTCAATGTGGCCTTACTCTTGTTAGGTATTTGCACCTTCTCAATCCAACTGGGGCGACCCTCTTCCGGGAGACCAGCTGAACCGATTCGCTACCGTAACAAGAGTCACAACCGCACTGATATACACGAAGGCTCGAAGGACCATAAATGTACGGGCTATAGTAGTTAACTCCGTACACTGATTAGTCGTGAAGGTTTGAAAGTTCAGTAAAGTATAGAGAAACACTTTCCACTAAGATGCAATAGTTAAGTTTATTAAGTTATGAATTAGTTACAGTACTAGAGTGGAAGGCGATTATTTCTCTCAGTTGTTGATAGCTACACAGTTATGAGTTCACTATATTTTACTTCATTAGTCATGTTATTTTATAATGTGAAATTATGACGCATATCATTAGGCTAGAGTAGGTTACAAAGTAAGCAGAAAAATGTACGGCGATGAGACCGTACAGATGGTAAATGAGTGAATTCTGAAACAATCCGCCTATGTTTTAAAAATCACAACCCACCGTCATATGTATATAGTTCTGGGTGTAGATTCCAAGTTGAACCCTATATATTATTATATTCCCTGTATCCCAATGCTCAATATTTTGGCGATATGGACATCTTTCAAGGACATGTCCTTCAAAAAAAATCGTATGCCCTAAGTGTGGAAATAATCACGCTAACTGTGAAACAACTATTTTTCAATGTATAACTGCAAAGGTACACAGGCAATGAATTGAAGATGTCCTATTTTTTTTTAAAGAAAAAGAAATTAGAAGAATTATGTCGGACAAGAATTACAGCTATCAGCAAGGATTAGAAATATATAAAACCGAAAGAAAAATGCAGGAAAATAATACAATACATAATGTGGATGTGATTATGAACAATGAAACGAATAAACAGTTTTCACAAACAGAATGCACTCAGGACACATGACCAAGAAGAACATATGGAGAAGTGGTTGTTACAGAAGCCGTTATACATGAGGAAATGATGGTATCTGAGGAATCGGAAATAGAATACAATCAGAAGTTAGATAATAAAACTAATACACATTCTGAAAAATCAAAAAAGAAGAAATCACGAAGTAAAAAAACGAAAGCAGGGACGTATGGACAGGAACATTCACAAAAAAATATAAGTGAGGCTGAAAACATCAACAACAAAGAGGATAAACAAAGGGAACCAGGTGAACATAAAGATTACTGGTATGGACTATATCAAAAAATTAAGGGTATATGTATGTCGAGAAATAGCTTTTCTAATAAGCTGGGATTAATTATCAACATAATTGTTCGCGATTGCATTGGCTTGTAGTAATAGAAACAACTGTTCACAGTTCGGTGTCTTTTATTAGACTAATACTTAATTACAGTAAAATGAATATGAAGAAAAGTTGCTTACATAGCTAAGTGCGTGCACACATAGGTATCGTACTACGTAACAATATACTCACACTTCACCTCCCGAGGGCGAAGAAGAGAAAAAAAAAAATTACATTATTACATTTTTTTTTTGTTTTTAAACTTAGTAAAACTATTATTTCAAAAAAAAAAAAACATGAAAAGGTTACATTAAAAATAAACAAAATTCAATCTATAATAATCTAACAAAGAAGAAAGTACAGTTTACTTTTATTCATAAAATGGTTTAGTCCTGTTTTTATGAATTATTTCTTCTTTATTTGAATTATTTTTTATCTTAACGTTACATCCTAAGTCTTCTATAACTACATATGGTCCTTTATACAGAGGATCCAATTTACGTCCAGTTTCTAACTTAATTAATATTAAATCTCCTACCTTATATCTAACAGGATTCATCGATATATCATACTTAGCTTTTCTCTTATGTTTTTTAGTTATTAAGTTATTTTTAGCTTCAGTTTGTGCCAATTGTAATCTGTATTTTAATTGCAATGGATAACTGTCTACATTGTATAGTGGTTCTATGTGATCAGTCAAATTAGAAGGTATATTACATAGTTTACCAAATACTAATTCATGTGGCGTGTAATTTGTTTCCGAATGAATAGTATTATTAAAACTAAAACACCAAAAAGGTAACCATTGACTCCAAGTTTCCGGATGATTGTCGCACTGAATTCTTAAAAATGAACCCAACACTTTGTGGGTATTTTCTAAAGCTCCTATTGACTCATGATGATAAGCCGTAGAAGTTAGTTTTGTAATATTCAAAATCTTACATACCTGTTCCATTGTAGACGAAATAAACTCCGTTCCTCGATCTGTGGCTATTATCTTAGGAATACCAAATACTAGAATAAAATTACGCACGAATGCATCAGCAATGGACGTAGTTTCTTTATTTACAAGAGGAATTGCCTGTACGAATTTGGTCAATTCACATTGTATAGTTAAAATATAAGAATAATCATCTATGGACTTTTCTAGGGGTCCTACTACATCTAGGTATACTTTTTCAAAGGCTGAAGATGCCGTACTGGTTATCTCCATTGGCTCTTTAGTGTAACGACTATGTTTCATTTTCTGACACTTCGTACATTTACGCACAAATTCTTGAACATCTTTTTCAATACTAGGCCAAAAATATCGTTTCTTAATAGTATTTATCATCCTGCGCATACCAGCATGTCCGCTAGATGGCAGTAAATGAAAATTGTTCATAATGAGAGTTTTCTCTTTATCGTCCGTTATTCTTTTAACACCTCGCAATATACATATGCGGGGTCCAGACCAATCGTTTAGTGACTTTATTTCACTGCATATATGTTTAATAAATTCAACATTCTGTTCATCTTTTACTATGCAAACTTCTTCGATACCTATCTTTTTGCAAAATAAACTTAATTTTTGCACAAATTCGACTCGCGAGAAATGCGCCTTGAAATTAAGATTAATATATAAATGTTTTATATCTGATCTAAAAGCGAAACACTCTATTTCCGCAGTAATCATATTTCTCATTCTAAATTTATCTATTGTTTTGCCATCCATAAACCTCATCTCAATCGTGTCACGCGGTTTTCTTAATATATCCACGACTTTTGGTTGATCAGGCCAATCGTCTTTAGATTTATTAAGATCCGCATTCCCTTTTAAAACTCTATTTTCATTCATCTCATCCATCCTTTTTTTCTGTGCTCTAGTCATCACATTTACAACTTGTTCATGCATATTTTTTAAATCATCCGATGTCATACTAACTCGTGATAAAGCATCTGCTACAGTATTTTCTTTTCCTTTTATGTAAATAATTTTAAACTTATATTCTTCTAAAGCAAGTCTAAATTTAAGTAATCTATTAGAAGGATCTTTGATTCCAAAAAGATACACTAAGGGTTTGTGGTCGGTCATTAATGTAAAATTTCGGCCGTAAACATATGGCCTAAAGTACTTCACAGCCCAAACAATAGCCAAAAGTTCCTTTTGAATTGTCGGGTAATTTTTTTCTGCCTTATTTAATGGCCTACTTGCGTATGCTATGGGTCTCAAGTCTTTGTTGCATAGAACTGCACCAATAGCTATTCCTGATGCGTCTGTTTGTATTACAAATTCATTATCTTTAGAAAAATCAGGATATTGCAGTATTGGGGGTGTCATTAGCAACTTTTTTAAGATTTCAAACGCTTTGTGACACTCATCAGTCCATTGAAATGGTTCGTTTTTTCTGCTTAATTTATTTAAAGGTATAGTAATATCAGCAAAAGATTTTATAAATTTACGGTAATAATTACAGAATGCTACAAAACGCTTAACCTCGTTTGAATTTTTGGGAATTGGATAATTTTGGAGTATTTTAGTTTTTTCTGGATCAGGAGAAACACCTTTTTCTGATACAACGTGTCCTAAATACAAAAGTTCTTTTTTTAAGAATTCGCACTTTTGGGGATTTAATTTTAAATTTACTTTTCTAAGTCTTTCCATTACGCTTATTAAATTTTGATTATGAGTAGTCAAATTGCGTCCAAAAATGACTAGGTCATCTAAATATACAAAACATTTTTCAAATGCTAGGCCCGACATAGCAACTGACATCATACGACTGAATGAACTTGGACTAATTTTAAGCCCCATCGGTAAACGTTTCATTTGATATTGTCCTGAACTCGTTGTAAATGCCGTATACTCACGACTCTGAGGGTTCAAGGTCACTTGGTAATAACCTTGGTGAAGGTCAAGATGACTAAAATAAATTGCGCCAGAAAGAGAGTCTAATATTTCATTGATATTTGGCAACGGAAATTTATCATCAGCCACGATCTCATTTAGTTTCCTATAATCTACTACTAGCCTCCATTTCTTATTTTGACCTTCAACACTTTTTTTAGGTACTAACAATATTGGGCTTGACCATTCACTGCTACATTCTTCTATGATATCATTTTCTTTCATGTTTTTTATTTGATTTTCAATTTCGGGCTTTAATGCTTGTGGTAAACGATATGGTTTAACATATACTGGGGACACATTTGGTTTAATTGTAATTGATTGTTGGTAAATATTTGTGGTTGTTAACCTATCACCTTCTACATAAAACACATCTGCATATTTTGCGCATATCGCTTCAATACTTTTTTTCTCTTCATCGTGTAAATGAGATATATTTAATTCGTTCAGTAGTTTTTGAGCTCTATTAACGTTTATGCCACTTTTATTAAATGAACATATATGATAGTCATTTAAAGATTGTAACTCTGGTGTAAATAATGGTAACTCTACGTCTTTTTCAGAAACATTTAAGATCTTAATAGGAATCCTATTATTTTTTACTCTTGCAATTTCATTTGCTAAAAATATTTCCTTGCTCAACTCTTTTCCACATACAACAATATCACCATTTATGCATTTATCCACATAAATATGGTGTATCGATTCGGATCGAGCAGGAATTACTAAGAAATTTTTATTTTTACTATCATTATTAATCAATTTTAATGAATAACTATAATTATCTTTATATAAAGTAACTAAATTTGTATGTAAATTAATATTAGCTCCATATTTCATTAGAAAATCTAAACCTAAAATTCCATCAGCTGTTAGCGGTAACGATTCAAAAATTGAAAAGTTATGGTTAAAATGTATGTTGTCACGGGTTTTTAAAGTTAAATTAACTAATCCCTTAGATCGGGTCTGCCCTCCAATGCCATTTATTAATGTATTGTCTCTTTGCACTGGTGTGTTCAAGGGAATTGCTCCGCTTTTTATAACAGATAATGAAGCGCCAGTATCGACAAGCCAATAATATGTTATGTTGTTAATGTTTAAAGTCACGTATTTAGTGTCTTCATTACATGATAAGATGGTATTCTTAAGATCGAAAAAACTGAATCTGGCTATTATTTGATTGTTCACTACTTTGAGGCTCCTCTACATTGTGTTCTGCTGTATATAAGTTACGGTTTTGAGTGTTAAGTCTACTCCTGCTTTTCTGAAAACTGTTAGAAGGTCTACGATTACTATGCTTTCCTCTGAAGTTATTATTAAAATTGTTTCCTCTATAGTTATTATAGTTTCCGCGCCCAGTTCCACGCTGATATCCATTGCCACTACTTTGTCCTAGCTGTCTACGGAAGTAATTTGAGTTTTGACCATAATTGTGACTACCACCGCGACCACGACTGTCACTAAAGCGTCTATTGTTATAGAAAGTACGTCCTTGCTTTGATACATGCATGACGTTACCTTGTTGCTGTGCGGCAGGCCTGTCCTCGTCTTTTGCAGCCTGTATTGCTTCCTTCAAGCTGTTGTAATTGCGCGACGTGATGATTGTGGACAGTCTTGAGCTGCGTAGTCCATCTGAAAATGTTTTTATCGCAGATTTTTCATTTATGGGTTTAAGTACAGAATAAGCACTGGAATCCCCGTCTGCTTGAGAAATCGTCATGTCAGTAAATAACTGCTCTATTTCCTTACCATATTCCTCAACGGTCTTTTGACCTTGTCTCATAGTCTGCATCCGGGATTGAATGGCTGTGTACGACTTTTTTGTTGTTAAATTATTCCTCAAATCTTTAATTAACTCAGAAACCGCCTCATATTTGTCAGAAATACGCTTTTTTGCGTTTTCCGAAAGTCTACTTTTTAAGATGAAAATGATCAATAAAGAATTACCTTTATCGTCGAGCATATTCGCGTACATTTCGATAGAGTCAATCATTCTCTTAGTGGTGCTTTCAGTGTCATCCATAACTGGAATTAAATTACATGCCACCTTTAAGTCAAATTCCATTTTGTTAGTTTCTATAGACTTGGGAAAAATCCATAAATTATTTATTTCGTCATTCAGTTCCTGGCACTTTTGAAAAATATACTTTCCTATTTTAATTACTTTCGTATCACTACTTTTTCCTAAAACTAAATATAATGATTTACACTTCTCAAAAACATCATTAGCTTCTTTCAATTTTATTTCAATAGTCTGACCTTTATACCTACTTTGTCCTCTTTTTACCAAATATTTTCGTATTTCATATAACAACTCTTGACATGCTTTTAAACTCTCTAACATAATGAATCTAATATTCTTGAAATATTGCAATAATTATTCATAATTAGGTAAAACTTAACACCATTTCGTAACATACTGATAAAAGAATTCTACACGTAAGCACTATTCGCCGCGAGGTATCATGTTCGATGAGTATCCGTGCGCCGTTTTATGAATTATAATTATTAGCGTAATGAAATTTGATCACTGGCTTTACACTTTGCACTCAATATTGTCTTCCATAACCCAAATAAACTGTTCGAATATATTCTAAACTCTTCAAATAACACTCATAGTACATTGGAAACACTTATTTTTGAGATAATAAAAGTATGTATAGGTTTTAAACACTCACGAAAAGTTTGTTTTGCTTACGCAGTAGTCTCCTCAACGCTGCGCCTAGCTCGTAGAGACGACCTGATGCAAGATATTGCTTGCATACCCATTTCTTCTTGAATTAGGCGTCGATGGCAGGCCTTATATAACTTGCAACTAAAAAATAGTACAAGTACCAAAACCAGGGCCAGCAAAATATATGTTACCGTGCTTATACTTTGTATGTGGTTTCCGAAATCTTTCAACTGAGCCGAATTTCCGCCAGCAGCATTCTGGGTTAGAAACACGTCTTCTTTTTCCACCTTCGACTGGCACATCTTGAGAATGAATTTGAAACCAACTTAAAAATTGTACTTGTGTAACCAGCACCTAAAAGCTAAAACAAAAGAAAAAGTTTCTTGGCAGAGCCTTGGCAGGGTCGCCATGTGATGTTGGAACCTTGGCTTGTAGTAATAGAAACAACTGTTCACAGTTCGTAGACTAATACTTAATTACAGTAAAATGAATATGAAGAAAAGTTGCTTACATAGCTAAGTGCGTGCACACATAGGTATCGTACTACGTAACAATATACTCACACTTCAATGTTTAGAAATAATAAATGGTAAAGATATTGTAACTCAGTTAATTTCGTTCCTAACTAATCTATACATATAATAAATCTGTAGAAAAGTCATTTTTGTACATTGAAGAAATTGAAACAAAAAATAGCCAGCGTGTGAAAAGATAAGTAACAGAACCCATTTCCATCATTTTTGAAATTTTTGTCTGTTTGTCTGTTTGTCTGTTTGTTTGTGCGCACATCACGTAAAATCTACGAATTCAATGCTGACAATGTTTATATACAAAAATTATACGCAACTTGAGGATTAACTTAGTTTTTGTTTCATCGAAATCGGTTCACTCTATCAAAAGATATGATTAATTTAGTGAGTTCAAGAAGTAAAATATTACGTTACGCAATTAAGTATAGTACTTGCAACGACATCTTAAGACTAAAAATAGAACTAATGTTGATAGTTGAAATCTAAATCCGATAGATGGCGTTGTGCAAATGACGTCATTTTCTGAATCGCGGTGTTAAGATTTTCCGCGCGAGGATGACGTCCACCGTGTTTACTAGGCAAATTGGGTTTCGTTAGGTGTCTTAAAAGTTCTTGCGTGTGTCGTAAAAGTTCTTTGGTTGCTTGGTTTATCGATTTTCTAAATTGGTCGAAAAAAAAGTATTTGCTTATCTTATTGGTTTCGTTTGGTCAACTTTGGTCATTGGTTTGAAGTACGAAGTAAAGATTGTATTTGATTTACTTCGTAGTTTGAATCCAATAGTGCCAATCGTTATACAGTAAGTTAGTGTTGCCAATTCGTTGAGTCACGACCACGAACAGACGATACGTTGTCACACTAGACTGTTCGACGCACCGATCTTTTAAGTTTGTAGGCTATTCAGTCATAAGTGTTGTTAGTTTTGTTTATTGCTTTAATTTTCCTTGAAAATGCCTCAAAGAAAAAAAACTAACCTTTCGCTGCGTAGCCGAAATGCGAAAAGGATGAGACTTTGTAGGTCTCAGGAATCGGAAGAAGATCGTGAAGCACGGTTATCTGCTAACCGAGAGAACATCGCTCTTTCACGTGAATCGGAAACGTTCACCGAAAGGGAGTCACGTTTAAGTTCACAAAGAACACGGACCGCGACTTTGCGGTCTCAAGAGAGTATCCAGGAACGCGAAGACCGGCTGTCTGCTGATCGGGAGCGCCACTCTCTCTCACGTGAGTCAGAGACATTCACAGAAAGGGAGTCGCGCTTAAGTTCGCAAAGAACTCGGACCGCGACTTTGCGTTCTCAAGAGAATATCCAGGAACGCGAAGTTCGGCTGTCTGCTGATCGGGAGCGCCAGTCTCTCTCACGCGAGTCAGAGACTTTCACAGAAAGGGAGTCGCGCTTAAGTTCGCAAAGAACTCGGACCGCGACTTTGCGTTCTCAAGAGAATATCCAGGAACGCGAAGTTCGGCTGTCTGCTGATCGGGAGCGCCAGTCTCTCTCACGCGAGTCAGAGACTTTCACAGAAAGGGAGTCGCGCTTAAGTTCGCAAAGAACTCGGACCGCGACTTTGCGTTCTCAAGAGAGTATCGAGGAACGCCAAGCACGTCTGTCATCTGACCGAGAGCGACACGCTCTCTCGCGCGAGTCTGAATCTCTCTCCCAAAGAGAAGAACGATTACAAATAGCTAGACATAACTATGTAGGTGTACAAAGAAACAATGAAAGTTATCTTGCATCTGAAAGGGAAAGAATAGATGAACTAAGACGAGCAGAAACAGCAGAACAACGTCAATCTCGCCTAGAAATAGAACGAGCTCGATACCATATGAATAGAGAAACAAATAGCGGAGCTGATGAGTCCATGGAAAATGACGATGCAAATATTTTATTACCTTGGGACAATAGGGAAAAATCAGGGTTCACATATTCGTCTAGAATTAATTATGCTGGCTTTACTTTCGTGGGTGACATGAGAGAAATTTGTAATTTTTGTCATGCTTTGAAATGGAGGAAAGAGACAGATGGAATGTGCTGCTCAAATGGAAAAATTGTTCTTCCAAATTTCCAAGATCCACCACACTTACTTAAAAGTCTCCTGAATGGCGATCATCCCCAGTCGAACCGTTTTTTGGATAATATTCGTTTATATAACAGTGCTTTCCAAATGACTTCCTTTGGGGCAAAACAAATAACGGAAGGACCGTTCATGCCAACCTTCAAAGTACAAGGTCAAGTTTATCACCTTATTGGATCTTTGCTGCCAGAAAATGAACCCAAATTTCTCCAAATTTATTTTGTATCCGATTACACGCAACAGCTCAATGTTAGAAATCACAATTTTCCCCAGCTCAATGCTGAGCTTTTGGGTCAACTTCAAGAATTGCTGCATCACGTTAACCAGTACGTTCGTGAATTCAAAGCTGCATTGGAGTCAATTCCACAAGGCAGCAATGATTTCAAAATTGTTATAAGTGCCGATAGACGTCCTGTGGGTGAACACCGTGGAAGACACAATGCACCCGTCGCAGATGAAGTTGCAGTTGTTTTAGTCGACCAGGAGTGTGAGAGACGTGATATCGTGTTGCGTACACGCGACGATCGCCTTCAACGCATTTTGGAAACCCACCGAGCTTACGACGCCCTGCAATATCCACTAATTTATTGTCATGGTGAAGATGGGTACAATTTTGGGCTGTACCAAGTGAACCCTACTACGAGAGTCACTAATTATCAAAAAAAAATATCTGCTCAACAATACTATTCCTACCTTTTACAAATAAGGCAAAACAGTTTCGTATATTTGCAACGATTTCGTGGTTTGTTCAGCCAATTTATTGTGGACATGTACGCAAAAATAGAAACTGAACGTTTAGTGTATATTCGCACTAACCAGCGACGGTTACGCGCTGAAGAATACGTGCACTTGCGGGACGCCATGCAATCAGATAATAACGTCGAAAACTTGGGTCGATTGGTTATTTTGCCATCCAGTTTCACAGGCGGTCCGCGGTATATGCACGAACGAACGCAAGATGCTTTTTGTTACGTCCGTAAATACGGCCGGCCGGACCTTTTTATAACATTTACAACAAATCCAAAGTGGACGGAGATTTGCCAGGCACTTCTCACAGGACAGGCGTCATACGACAGACATGACATTATTGCTAGGATTTTTCATTTAAAACTCAAAGTCTTGATTAATCTACTTACAAAGGAGAAAGTTTTCGGTTCAACTCTTTGTTTTATGTATAGCGTCGAGTGGCAAAAGCGTGGTTTACCCCACGCGCACATTCTTCTGTGGCTGGAAGAAAAAATTCGTCCCGATGCTATAGACAGTGTCATAAGTGCAGAATTTCCGGACTATAATGCAGATCCGATTTTGCATGACATAGTAAAAACACATATGGTTCACGGGCCATGTGGCCTCTTAAACAGGGAATCACCGTGCATGAAAGATGGTCAATGCTCAAAAAAATACCCCAGAGCACTGAAAGAACTAACTATGGCTGGGGAAAATGGGTATCCGCAATACTGGCGAAGATCACCGTCACAAGGTGGTTTCACAGCTACTGTCAGATTCCGTGGACAAGAAATAATTCTAAATAATAGTTGGGTGGTACCGTATTCTCCAGTTTTGTCAAACGCTTTTCAAGCACACATTAATGTTGAAATTTGTAATAGCGTCGAATCTATAAAATATATATGTAAATATGTTAATAAAGGTAGTGATCAAGCCATGATAGCACTAAGAAATAACAACCAATTTGATGAAGTGACAAGGTATCAATCTGGCCGATACATAAGCTCTTCGGAGGCAGTTTGGCGCATTTTGAGTTTCCCTATTCATGAAAGGTATCCGCCAGTCATCCATCTTGACGTGCACCTGGAAGGCGGGCAGCGAGTTTACTTTCAGCCAGAAAATGTGGCAGAAAGAATGAACAACCCAAGACAAACCACCTTGCTCGCATTCTTTCGCCTTTGCGAAAGAGACAATTTCGCTAAGTCTCTGTTGTACAATGAAGTGCCACATTATTATACTTATAACAAGCAGCAAGGTGTTTTTAATCGCAGGAGACGTGGAACTGCTGTAGAAGGCGAGTCCGGCATTTTTAAAGAACACGTGATTGGAAGAGTATACACGGTGCACCCAAATAATGCAGAGTGTTATTATTTACGCCTTCTTCTTCACACAGTGCGAGGACCTACTTCTTTTGCTGAGCTCCGCAAAGTGGACGATATAGAATATCCCACATTTCAAGCTGCTTGCCGCGCACGGCATTTATTAGATGGCGATCAGCATTGGGATGATGCTTTAGCCGAAGCATGCGTCAGTGATAGTCCACATCGTTTGCGCCATTTATTTGCCATTTTGTTGACATTTTGTGGCCTATCGGACGCTGGGCAGTTGTGGCAAAAATATAAAGACGCGTTTGCCGAAGATTTTTTGAGACAGCAAAATATAAATAGTGAAACTTCTGACCAAGTACGTGAAAGCTGCCATAATAGGGCTTTGCTGGCTATACAAGATATAGTTACAAGTATAGGAGGGAACCCCCTCAGTCAATACGGCTTGCCGACACCGACAGTTGGTGGGGAACGAATTAATAGGGAGTATACATCTGAAATAAATTACAACCCCGAAGAGTTAGCAGAAATATTGCGAAATGGCTGTTCAAATTTGACGACAGAACAACGTCAAATCTTTGATAGAGTATGCTGTAGTGTAGAACATTCATTAGGAGAAATGCTGTTTTTAGATGCACCTGGTGGAACAGGTAAAACTTTCCTCACTAAAGTTATCTTGGCTCAAATAAGGAGCCAAAACAAAATTGCCCTTGCCGTCGCTTCCTCAGGAATAGCTGCCACTTTATTACCAGGAGGAAAAACTGCACATACAACATTTAAAATACCAATCGACTTGGACCGCACAGAAAACCCTGTTTGCAACGTGTCTCGCAATAGTGATAAAGCAAGGGTTTTACGCGATTGCGCCCTTATCGTTTGGGACGAGTGTACGATGGCAAATCGTAAAGCTGTGGAAGCTGTAGATAGAACGTTGCGAGATATAAGACAAAATGACCGACCGATGGGAGGCTTAACGGTGCTATTCTGTGGAGACTTCAGGCAGACACTCCCTATAATACCCAGAGGAACGAGGGCCGATGAAATAGGTGCCTGTTTAAAGAGCTCTATTTTATGGCGTAGTGTCATATTAACTAACTAGCTGTGCCCGCGACTTCGTTCGCGTGGTTGTCGAGAACAAAACAACGTCGTTTAGATAAGAGTATATCACCTTTTTGATGATTTAGATAAGAGTCCTGACTTTGGTATAGTTGATTACGTTAATGCTTCTCTATATACTATGTTAGCGGTGGAATTACCCGGAGCATATACAAAAAGGTTGTTTGGGTTGCTAACACGTGATAGAGAAACATAGAGTTGGCCGTGTGAAAAACAATCAAAAGTAAGGTCTACACCCGCAACGGATAACGTCTGGCCTTGGGCTTTATTAATAGTCATAGCGTAACAGAGGCTTACAGGAAATTGCACACGTTTGAAAGTAAACGGAAAATTATTGGGGATAATGGGTATCCTGGGAATGAAAACAACATCACCGGAGCCGCAACCTGTTAAGATTTCGGCTTCGATGACATTTCGTTGGAGATTTGTTACTCTCAACCGAGTTCCATTGCATAGTTTTGGTGGGCTTAAATTTCTGAGTAGAATGATTGGTACTCCGACTTTTAAATAAATTTTGTGTGCTGGAAGACCTGGTGTATTTAGAGAGTCTAAAAACTCTACTGGATAGTGGGTGGCATCTCCTTCTTCTAAAACCGTGTTAATAGATAAATATTCCCTACTTTCTCCAGAAACATGTACCAATATTTGAGAATTTATTGCTGCTGCTTGGTCGTTGCGAGGTGCCAAAATAGCTCGTTGGCATAGCCAAGCAGCGTCATGGTTCGAGATCTCTGATGGATCTCCGTATACAGAGGAAATGAGTTCCTGCTGTGAGGCAACAGAAGAACACAGGCTTTCGACTAAAGTTACTTTACCTCCTTCTTGAGTCGGGTATGTGCCGTTACCAATTTGAAGTAGTAAATTTGAGAAAACCTGCGCGTTTGCGTCACCTCCCAAATATGCTCGCATATTAAAGCTCAAATTAGTTAATATGACACTACGCCATAAAATAGAGCTCTTTAAACAGGCACCTATTTCATCGGCCCTCGTTCCTCTGGGTATTATAGGGAGTGTCTGCCTGAAGTCTCCACAGAATAGCACCGTTAAGCCTCCCATCGGTCGGTCATTTTGTCTTATATCTCGCAACGTTCTATCTACAGCTTCCACAGCTTTACGATTTGCCATCGTACACTCGTCCCAAACGATAAGGGCGCAATCGCGTAAAACCCTTGCTTTATCACTATTGCGAGACACGTTGCAAACAGGGTTTTCTGTGCGGTCCAAGTCGATTGGTATTTTAAATGTTGTATGTGCAGTTTTTCCTCCTGGTAATAAAGTGGCAGCTATTCCTGAGGAAGCGACGGCAAGGGCAATTTTGTTTTGGCTCCTTATTTGAGCCAAGATAACTTTAGTGAGGAAAGTTTTACCTGTTCCACCAGGTGCATCTAAAAACAGCATTTCTCCTAATGAATGTTCTACACTACAGCATACTCTATCAAAGATTTGACGTTGTTCTGTCGTCAAATTTGAACAGCCATTTCGCAATATTTCTGCTAACTCTTCGGGGTTGTAATTTATTTCAGATGTATACTCCCTATTAATTCGTTCCCCACCAACTGTCGGTGTCGGCAAGCCGTATTGACTGAGGGGGTTCCCTCCTATACTTGTAACTATATCTTGTATAGCCAGCAAAGCCCTATTATGGCAGCTTTCACGTACTTGGTCAGAAGTTTCACTATTTATATTTTGCTGTCTCAAAAAATCTTCGGCAAACGCGTCTTTATATTTTTGCCACAACTGCCCAGCGTCCGATAGGCCACAAAATGTCAACAAAATGGCAAATAAATGGCGCAAACGATGTGGACTATCACTGACGCATGCTTCGGCTAAAGCATCATCCCAATGCTGATCGCCATCTAATAAATGCCGTGCGCGGCAAGCAGCTTGAAATGTGGGATATTCTATATCGTCCACTTTGCGGAGCTCAGCAAAAGAAGTAGGTCCTCGCACTGTGTGAAGAAGAAGGCGTAAATAATAACACTCTGCATTATTTGGGTGCACCGTGTATACTCTTCCAATCACGTGTTCTTTAAAAATGCCGGACTCGCCTTCTACAGCAGTTCCACGTCTCCTGCGATTAAAAACACCTTGCTGCTTGTTATAAGTATAATAATGTGGCACTTCATTGTACAACAGAGACTTAGCGAAATTGTCTCTTTCGCAAAGGCGAAAGAATGCGAGCAAGGTGGTTTGTCTTGGGTTGTTCATTCTTTCTGCCACATTTTCTGGCTGAAAGTAAACTCGCTGCCCGCCTTCCAGGTGCACGTCAAGATGGATGACTGGCGGATACCTTTCATGAATAGGGAAACTCAAAATGCGCCAAACTGCCTCCGAAGAGCTTATGTATCGGCCAGATTGATACCTTGTCACTTCATCAAATTGGTTGTTATTTCTTAGTGCTATCATGGCTTGATCACTACCTTTATTAACATATTTACATATATATTTTATAGATTCGACGCTATTACAAATTTCAACATTAATGTGTGCTTGAAAAGCGTTTGACAAAACTGGAGAATACGGTACCACCCAACTATTATTTAGAATTATTTCTTGTCCACGGAATCTGACAGTAGCTGTGAAACCACCTTGTGACGGTGATCTTCGCCAGTATTGCGGATACCCATTTTCCCCAGCCATAGTTAGTTCTTTCAGTGCTCTGGGGTATTTTTTTGAGCATTGACCATCTTTCATGCACGGTGATTCCCTGTTTAAGAGGCCACATGGCCCGTGAACCATATGTGTTTTTACTATGTCATGCAAAATCGGATCTGCATTATAGTCCGGAAATTCTGCACTTATGACACTGTCTATAGCATCGGGACGAATTTTTTCTTCCAGCCACAGAAGAATGTGCGCGTGGGGTAAACCACGCTTTTGCCACTCGACGCTATACATAAAACAAAGAGTTGAACCGAAAACTTTCTCCTTTGTAAGTAGATTAATCAAGACTTTGAGTTTTAAATGAAAAATCCTAGCAATAATGTCATGTCTGTCGTATGACGCCTGTCCTGTGAGAAGTGCCTGGCAAATCTCCGTCCACTTTGGATTTGTTGTAAATGTTATAAAAAGGTCCGGCCGGCCGTATTTACGGACGTAACAAAAAGCATCTTGCGTTCGTTCGTGCATATACCGCGGACCGCCTGTGAAACTGGATGGCAAAATAACCAATCGACCCAAGTTTTCGACGTTATTATCTGATTGCATGGCGTCCCGCAAGTGCACGTATTCTTCAGCGCGTAACCGTCGCTGGTTAGTGCGAATATACACTAAACGTTCAGTTTCTATTTTTGCGTACATGTCCACAATAAATTGGCTGAACAAACCACGAAATCGTTGCAAATATACGAAACTGTTTTGCCTTATTTGTAAAAGGTAGGAATAGTATTGTTGAGCAGATATTTTTTTTTGATAATTAGTGACTCTCGTAGTAGGGTTCACTTGGTACAGCCCAAAATTGTACCCATCTTCACCATGACAATAAATTAGTGGATATTGCAGGGCGTCGTAAGCTCGGTGGGTTTCCAAAATGCGTTGAAGGCGATCGTCGCGTGTACGCAACACGATATCACGTCTCTCACACTCCTGGTCGACTAAAACAACTGCAACTTCATCTGCGACGGGTGCATTGTGTCTTCCACGGTGTTCACCCACAGGACGTCTATCGGCACTTATAACAATTTTGAAATCATTGCTGCCTTGTGGAATTGACTCCAATGCAGCTTTGAATTCACGAACGTACTGGTTAACGTGATGCAGCAATTCTTGAAGTTGACCCAAAAGCTCAGCATTGAGCTGGGGAAAATTGTGATTTCTAACATTGAGCTGTTGCGTGTAATCGGATACAAAATAAATTTGGAGAAATTTGGGTTCATTTTCTGGCAGCAAAGATCCAATAAGGTGATAAACTTGACCTTGTACTTTGAAGGTTGGCATGAACGGTCCTTCCGTTATTTGTTTTGCCCCAAAGGAAGTCATTTGGAAAGCACTGTTATATAAACGAATATTATCCAAAAAACGGTTCGACTGGGGATGATCGCCATTCAGGAGACTTTTAAGTAAGTGTGGTGGATCTTGGAAATTTGGAAGAACAATTTTTCCATTTGAGCAGCACATTCCATCTGTCTCTTTCCTCCATTTCAAAGCATGACAAAAATTACAAATTTCTCTCATGTCACCCACGAAAGTAAAGCCAGCATAATTAATTCTAGACGAATATGTGAACCCTGATTTTTCCCTATTGTCCCAAGGTAATAAAATATTTGCATCGTCATTTTCCATGGACTCATCAGCTCCGCTATTTGTTTCTCTATTCATATGGTATCGAGCTCGTTCTATTTCTAGGCGAGATTGACGTTGTTCTGCTGTTTCTGCTCGTCTTAGTTCATCTATTCTTTCCCTTTCAGATGCAAGATAACTTTCATTGTTTCTTTGTACACCTACATAGTTATGTCTAGCTATTTGTAATCGTTCTTCTCTTTGGGAGAGAGATTCAGACTCGCGCGAGAGAGCGTGTCGCTCTCGGTCAGATGACAGACGTGCTTGGCGTTCCTCGATACTCTCTTGAGAACGCAAAGTCGCGGTCCGAGTTCTTTGCGAACTTAAGCGCGACTCCCTTTCTGTGAAAGTCTCTGACTCGCGTGAGAGAGACTGGCGCTCCCGATCAGCAGACAGCCGAACTTCGCGTTCCTGGATATTCTCTTGAGAACGCAAAGTCGCGGTCCGAGTTCTTTGCGAACTTAAGCGCGACTCCCTTTCTGTGAAAGTCTCTGACTCGCGTGAGAGAGACTGGCGCTCCCGATCAGCAGACAGCCGAACTTCGCGTTCCTGGATATTCTCTTGAGAACGCAAAGTCGCGGTCCGAGTTCTTTGCGAACTTAAGCGCGACTCCCTTTCTGTGAATGTCTCTGACTCACGTGAGAGAGAGTGGCGCTCCCGATCAGCAGACAGCCGGTCTTCGCGTTCCTGGATACTCTCTTGAGACCGCAAAGTCGCGGTCCGTGTTCTTTGTGAACTTAAACGTGACTCCCTTTCGGTGAACGTTTCCGATTCACGTGAAAGAGCGATGTGCTCTCGGTTAGCAGATAACCGTGCTTCACGATCTTCTTCCGATTCCTGAGACCTACAAAGTCTCATCCTTTTCGCATTTCGGCTACGCAGCGAAAGGTTAGTTTTTTTTCTTTGAGGCATTTTCAAGGAAAATTAAAGCAATAAACAAAACTAACAACACTTATGACTGAATAGCCTACAAACTTAAAAGATCGGTGCGTCGAACAGTCTAGTGTGACAACGTATCGTCTGTTCGTGGTCGTGACTCAACGAATTGGCAACACTAACTTACTGTATAACGATTGGCACTATTGGATTCAAACTACGAAGTAAATCAAATACAATCTTTACTTCGTACTTCAAACCAATGACCAAAGTTGACCAAACGAAACCAATAAGATAAGCAAATACTTTTTTTTCGACCAATTTAGAAAATCGATAAACCAAGCAACCAAAGAACTTTTACGACACACGCAAGAACTTTTAAGACACCTAACGAAACCCAATTTGCCTAGTAAACACGGTGGACGTCATCCTCGCGCGGAAAATCTTAACACCGCGATTCAGAAAATGACGTCATTTGCACAACGCCATCTATCGGATTTAGATTTCAACTATCAACATTAGTTCTATTTTTAGTCTTAAGATGTCGTTGCAAGTACTATACTTAATTGCGTAACGTAATATTTTACTTCTTGAACTCACTAAATTAATCATATCTTTTGATAGAGTGAACCGATTTCGATGAAACAAAAACTAAGTTAATCCTCAAGTTGCGTATAATTTTTGTATATAAACATTGTCAGCATTGAATTCGTAGATTTTACGTGATGTGCGCACAAACAAACAGACAAACAGACAAACAGACAAACAGACAAAAATTTCAAAAATGATGGAAATGGGTTCTGTTACTTATCTTTTCACACGCTGGCTATTTTTTGTTTCAATTTCTTCAATGTACAAAAATGACTTTTCTACAGATTTATTATATGTATAGATTTGAGCTTTAATATGCGAGCATATTTGGGAGGTGACGCAAACGCGCAGGTTTTCTCAAATTTACTACTTCAAATTGGTAACGGCACATACCCGACTCAAGAAGGAGGTAAAGTAACTTTAGTCGAAAGCCTGTGTTCTTCTGTTGCCTCACAGCAGGAACTCATTTCCTCTGTATACGGAGATCCATCAGAGATCTCGAACCATGACGCTGCTTGGCTATGCCAACGAGCTATTTTGGCACCTCGCAACGACCAAGCAGCAGCAATAAATTCTCAAATATTGGTACATGTTTCTGGAGAAAGTAGGGAATATTTATCTATTAACACGGTTTTAGAAGAAGGAGATGCCACCCACTATCCAGTAGAGTTTTTAGACTCTCTAAATACACCAGGTCTTCCAGCACACAAAATTTATTTAAAAGTCGGAGTACCAATCATTCTACTCAGAAATTTAAGCCCACCAAAACTATGCAATGGAACTCGGTTGAGAGTAACAAATCTCCAACGAAATGTCATCGAAGCCGAAATCTTAACAGGTTGCGGCTCCGGTGATGTTGTTTTCATTCCCAGGATACCCATTATCCCCAATAATTTTCCGTTTACTTTCAAACGTGTGCAATTTCCTGTAAGCCTCTGTTACGCTATGACTATTAATAAAGCCCAAGGCCAGACGTTATCCGTTGCGGGTGTAGACCTTACTTTTGATTGTTTTTCACACGGCCAACTCTATGTTTCTCTATCACGTGTTAGCAACCCAAACAACCTTTTTGTATATGCTCCGGGTAATTCCACCGCTAACATAGTATATAGAGAAGCATTAACGTAATCAACTATACCAAAGTCAGGACTCTTATCTAAATCATCAAAAAGGTGATATACTCTTATCTAAACGACGTTGTTTTGTTCTCGACAACCACGCGAACGAAGTCGCGGGCACAGCTAGTGGATAATAATTCTTCACTAGTGGAAAATTTTAACAACAGATCTTATTTTATAAACATTGCAATGACGTCATTCCGCGAGGATGACTTAAACCCAAATTTTAACTCTGTTTATGTGTGGATAAATAGCACACAGGCGGTGATTGCAGACTGCGGTGTCATGTGTCGTGCGTTCAAACCCGGCCGTCGTCAGAATTCTCTTTTTGTGTTTCTAGTAATTTTATAAGATCATTAACCTCAATATGAAAATAATACTTATAAAGACAACCGTGTTGTTGGAGTGAGACATAGCATCGCAAAGACTAGTCGGAGACAGACGTGCGTCGATCGCTTATGAGCGAATGTTCTCAATATACCGTCATGTCAAATTTATAAATATTGTAACCAGCAATCTATACGGAGATTCTATTTTTGTTAGTGAATATCTTAAACAATAAAGGGGTGAGTTGCATTACGAATTACTAGTCGGTTAACCCATTCGGAAATGTTATTTGTTTTTACACATTGATGTCAATTGTTCCAGCATACCGTCACGCCCTATGATTGTTGGAGAATTTTTATGGAAATTTCTAAATGTTCGCATACCAAACCGTATGTACAACTTTATATTAATTTTACTTGGTAAACTAAATTGTTCATCACTTGGTGGCAAGGACTCACACCAGCCGGCAGTACTGAGGACTGGAACGGTTCCATGCACCTACCGTCACCTGTCTAAAACCCTCCTGGCGCCCTTCAAGTTTAGCGTTAAGTTAGGTATAGTTAAGTTCTAGTAATAAGCGGTCATTTACTTTAGGCTGGCACATCTTATGGACATACTACTGTTAATAAATTTGTGTTGGAACTTAAATTGTTTTACTGTTCAACCACCGCCAACAAGGGACGTAACAACATATTGCAGTGGAATGCTCAGAGTTTAGGACCTAAAATTTCAGAATTTCAAGCTTTATTAAGTCAGGAAAACATTTATATTGCTTTAATATCAGAGACTTGGTTGCAACCTGATTCATCATTAAATATAAGTGGGTATAATATTTCTAGGAATGACCGAAGCGATTTATATGGAGGAGTCGCTATTATAATACACAAATCAGAGTACAGTTAGAAACTTTGAATCATAGTAATTCAGGAATATAAATAAAATGTGTTAAACTTTTAAATTGTAAGGAGATTAAGAATATTTTCTTGTTGTGTGTTATTATCTTGGTATATTGTCCTTCCTCAATGCATACTATTCAGTCTGACTGGGATTTGATATTCACGAAATGTGATAGTAAATGCTTAATCGCTGGTGACTTCAACGCACATCACCATAATTGGTCATGTAAATCAAATACAAGAGGTACGATGGTTTTTGATGCTGCTTTGGATGCGGGATACGTCTCGCTTAACAAAGGGACAGGTGATCACACGCGAATTAAGATGGTAAATGGCTATTTACGAAAAACGTCCCCTGATATTACATTTGTTTCCACAGATTTAGCTTGTAAATTTGAGTGGCAGGTATTAAGCGAAAACCTGGGCAGTGATCTAAGATGTGTATTAAAATTAAAAGTAACTATAGAGAATCTACTTATTTAACTAAAAAACGTAAATATAAATCGGCTAACTGGAAAGGATATACCAAAACTATAGAAGAAGTTATGTTACCATACTGTGGAGAGTTAAATGCTCAACAAAATTATGATTATTTCATTAACATTATTAATAGTGCGGCTGATACATGTATCATCTCCGTCATACCCGTCAAGGGACCAGAAAGTATCCCTAATCTGTGGTTTAGCTCCTGATTATGTATGCTATGAGAAACCAACATTTAATTCATTAAACGTACAGTTGGAACTCCCGGTTACATTACATGAACTATATAATTCGCTAAAAACTAAGGATACAACACCTGGTGGGGACGGGATTTCTTATTCAATGATATTTAATTTACCAACCATTGCAAAAATATTTTTAGTAAATTTGTATAATGATATTTTAAATATTTTAAATACTAATACCGTACAGTGGCGAGTAGCGTGACATAGTATTGATGCCTATTCCTAAACCAGCTACAACGCCAGACAGCAATCCAAAATTAAGGCCTATCTGCTTAATATCATGCTTGTGTAAGATATTTCACTCCATACTGACAAAACGCATTGATTGGTTCATAGAGAAAAATAATATTTTGTCTCCATATACGTCGGGTTTTAGAAGAGGGCAATCATTTCAAGACTGTTTAACGAGATTGACCACACAATAAAAAAAAAACTTTTTAACAAAAAAATTAACCGACGAAAAAGAACTAAAAAGCAAAAAATAAATAAACCTTTTAAAGTCTTGAGTAATGAGCATATTTACCTACATAAAATATCAAATTTTATATAAACTAATTTTGAGTCGGCGCCAAACAACAATCTGATTATTAAATATCTAAATTTTATAAGTACTTACAAATGAAGAAGGCTGTAAGTAGGTAATTAATCATTTTAATAATTGGCGCCGACTCAAAATTAGTTTATATAAAATTTGATATTTTATGTAGGTAAATATGCTCATTACTCAAGACTTTAAAAGGTTTATTTATTTTTTGCTTTTTAGTTCTTTTTCGTCGGTTAATTTTTTTGTTAAAAAGTTTTTTATTTTATGATTTTTTGTGGCTCGCATCATCTTTTAACACTCTGAGGCTAATTTCTAATCCTCCATAATTCCTCTTGCCACTGAGCTGATGATGTAACCATTCTTCCATGAAGTTTCCAGGATATTGACCAGTTGAGGTTACCTCCAATATTGTAAAGACGTCTTTTTTCAAAGCATATTATGTGGTATTTGTCACTAAAACCAGTTTGATATCTAACTTATATTGTGTAGGAATGGTATGGTTTCCATCATCAGCTCAGTTTCAGGATGTGATGATTCCTAAATGCAAATACCTGATTTTTTTTTTTTGGGGGTGGGAAATCATCTTATGACTTCTTCCGCTCTAGGGTGGAGCGGAAGGGCGTGTCAGACTCTTACTGACTAAAACCCACCCCTGTTCCTCCCTGCCCTACGTGCCCAGGGGCGAGGTAACTCTTTCGAATTTATCCTCAACCCCCGGGCAGGCATTGGCCGTGGCAGGCCCCGTCCTTTGCTGACAACTCTTTGAGGCGCGCGTGGAACACTACGCGCCGTCGACTCTCGGGCCTGGTGCTGATCGGGCGGCGAGTTATCCACTACTCGCCGTCCGCAGGCCCGGGTCTACGATGGCCGGAGATCGTCTCGCGGCCCCTGGCGTCTCCTGCGTCGGCTGCGGCTGAGGGCGCTAAGGCGACTCGGCTGTTGTTGAGTCTCCCTAACGTATGCCGCCTCCCTCTTCGCGAGCATTACTGCTTCGCAGAAGGAGGAGACGGCTTCCCATTCCCTCTCGCTCCGTACCATGGCCTGAACCAGGGCACAGCGCGAGAGGTCGCTGCCGCCTGTCGCATCCACGAGGACACGGCGGTGCTCTGCCCAAGCGGGGCAAACCTCCACCGTATGCTCCACCGTGTCCTCTGGGCGATCCTCGCAGTGGAAACACCTTGGGGTCACCTCCGCCTTGATTCGACACAGGTACCTCCCGAAACAGCCATGTCCGGTGAGGACCTGCGTCAGGCGGAAGGTGAGGGCGCCATGGCGCCTCTCCAGCCACTCCTCAAAGAGGGGCACTACCGCCGCGATGGTGGCGTGCCCAGCGCTGGGTTGTGACAGTCGCTCTCTCCATGTCACCATGAGATCCTGTCGGAGCTCTGTCTGCCGAGCCGCGAGGTGTCGCGGCAGATACCTGATTAAGTTATGAAAAGTAAACAGAAACAATATTCGTGCCCAATTTTTGAGGTTCTCTCTCAATTTTTTCAGGATCCCATGATCAGATCCTAATGTCCTTGACATGGGACCACCCTTGAGGTATACCCTATCTAAGAAATGTAGAATCATCAAAATCGGTTCATAAATAACGGAGTGAGGGCCGAACATACATATAGAAATGCTAAACGTATCCACAATTTTCGTGGTTTTCTCTCAATTTTATCAGGATTCCAGTGTCACATCCTGACTTCCTTGACATGGGACCACCCTTGAGATATACCCTATCTAACAAAAGAAGAATAATCAAAATCGGTTCATAAATAACGGAGTGAGGGCCGAACATACACAAAAAAAAAAAAAAAAAGTATATACGGTCGAATTGAGAACCTCCTCCTTTTTTTCGTCGGTTAATTAGGTTTCTCGAAAATTTATACAACAGTCGCGTGTTTTATAGATGTTGAAAGTGCATACAACAATGTATTAATTAATAAAATGTTATTGATATTAAATGAAATCGGAATAGGTGACAAATTATGTTCATATTTATGGACCTTTTTGAATGAAAGAAATCTTAAAATTATTGATGAATTTAATGAAAATGACACTATGATTAGATATACAAGCTTAGGATAAGCCCAGGGAGACTCTATATGACCAATATTATTTAACTACAACGTTAAATAATATTAAGTAATATTACATTTAAACTATTCTAAAAAATTAACAATATGCGTATGTGTCAATACGCTGATGATTTTGTCTTGTATACACAAAATGTACAGACAAAAATCTTTCATATAGTACAACCAAATTACAAGAAGCATTAGACATATTTTCGTCTTGTCTAAGTGAATTAGGATTGTGTTTGTCGAATAGTAAATCAAAACTATGTATTTTTAGCAGGGGATTTAAGAGACAAAATATTACATTAAAAATAAACAATATTGCTTTAGAATTAGTAGATAGTTATAAATATTTAGGGTTATGGCTAGACAGGTCGCTACGATGGGGACGTCATATTAATGAGGTAGTCAGAAAGTCACAGAAATACTTAAACCTACTCAAAGTTCTAGCAGGTACTTCTTGGGGTATACACCCCAAACATTAACGAAGAATATATATAGCGATAATCAGGAGTCCAGTAGACTACAGTTGTTTTATTTACGACAACAGTGCGAATTCACATCTATATAAATTGCAGAAAACACAGAATCAAGCACTGAGAATTTAGGGTCGTCTTGGCGGTGTCTCTGGACATCGCCAATGCCTTCAACACCCTGCCCTGGAGTTGCATAGTGGAGGCACTCCGGTATCACCGGGTGCCGCCCTACCTCCGTCGCGTAGTCGAGGCGTATTTGAAGGACAGAGCCGTCATCTACCCCAGTCATCAGGGAGAATGGAACCGGCGAGAGATGTCGTGCGGTATTCCACAGGGATCGGTCCTGGGCCGCCCTTGTGGAACATCGGATACGAATGGGTGCTGCGCGCCGACCTCCCCATTGGCGTCAGCGTAGTGTGCTACGCTGACGACACGCTGGTCTCAGCGCAGGGGAGGTCGCACGAGGCGGCGGCCGACCGTATGACACGCGGGGTTGCGACAGTCATAAAGAGGATTCGGCAACTGGGACTCGAGGTGGCATTGCACAAGTCCGAGGCCATGTGTTTTCATGGTCGTCGGAACGCGCCATCGGCGGGTTCCCAGATCACGGTAGGAGAGTTTCGCATCGGCGTCGAGGGTACGATGAAGTACCTGGGACTCGTCCTCGATAGCCGGTGGAACTTCGTCGAGCACTTTCGACGTTTGGCTCCCAGATTGGACAGGACCGGGGCAGCCTTGAAGCGGCTCCTACCCAATCTGAGGGGGTCAAACGTCTCCTGCCGGAGGCTCTACGCGGGGATCGTGCGGTCCATGACCCTTTACGGGGCACCGGTGAGGACGCGTTCATTGAGGCAGCGATCAGCTCGCCAGATGAACGCGTCCCAGAGGGTCATGGCGATCCGCATGATCCGAGGATACCGCACGGTCTCCCGTGAGGCTGTGAGCCACCTTGCCGGACTGTCACCGTGGGATCTGGAGGCAAAAATCCTCGTGCACCTGTATGAGTGGCGCGAGGAGGCCAAACGCCGGGGCGAAACTCCGCTGCCGCAACACCTCGCGGCTCGGCGGACAGAACTCCGGCAGGATCTCATGGTAATATGGAAAGTGCGACTGTTGCAGCTGGGCACTCCACCATCGCGGCGGTAGTGCCTCTCTTTGGGCTTTCTCTTTGGCTGGAGAGGCGTCACGGCACCCTCACCTTCCGCCTGACGCAGGTCCTCACCGGACATTGCTGTTTCGGGAGGTTCCTGTTTCGGATCAAGGCGGAGGTGACCCCCGGGTGTTTCCACTGCGAGGATCGCCCAGAGGACACGGTGGAGCATACGGTGGAGGTTTGCCCCGCTTGGGCAGAGCACAGCCATGTCCTCGTGGATGCGATAGGCGGCAGCGACCTCTCGCGCCGTGCCCTGGTTCAGGCCATGGTACGGAGCGAGAGGGAATGGAAAGCCGTCTCCTCCTTCTGCGAAGCAGTAATGCTCGTGAAGAGGGAGGCGGCATACGTTAGGGAGACTCAACAACGGCAGAGTCGCCCTAACGCCCTCAGCAGCAGCCGCCGCAGGAGACGCCAGGGGATTCGGGCGCCGCGAGACGATTTCCGGCCACCGTAGACCCTGGCCTGCGGACGGCGAGTAGTGGGTAACTCGCCGCCCGATCAGCACCAGGCCCGAGAGTCGACGGCGCGTAGTGTTCCACGCGCGCCTCAAAGAGTTGTCAGCAATAGGGACGGGGCCCATCATGGCTGATGCCTGCCCGGGGGTTGAGGATAAATTCGAAAGAGTTACCTCGCCCCTGGGCACTCAAGGTAGGGAGGAACATGAGTGGGTTTTAGTCAGTAAGAGTCTGACACGCCCTTTTGCTCCACCCTAGAGCGGAAGAAGTCATAGGATGATTTTCCACCCCCCAAAAAAAAAAAAGCACTGAGAATTACAGGTGGTTTTGTAAAGTCTACGCCAATCCACACCATGGAGAGTGAGCTATGTATTCCACCATTGCACATAAGAAGAAAATTTCTAGCCTATAAATATTATTTAAAATCGCTATCTTGGACTAACAATATAACAATTAAATTGTTAAAAGAATTAAATATGTTTATTACCAACAGCTATTGGACACGCAAAAAGATTCCACTACTTGTGAATGTTTTAAATGAAATTGAAGATGTACAGGTAGCCTCATCCTCTCCATTGGAGATGTATACCTTAAACACATGGGTCTCTTACATTGATACGAATAATATAATTTCGGTTGATTTGGATAATAAGCATCGAGCTAAAGACTGTTACGAATTAAATCTGTTGAGACACACTGTAATGAAAGAATTAATAGAGAAATATGCTGATTGGATAGTAATTTACACAGATGGATCTATGAGCAAGAAAGGTAGAGGAGCTGCATTCTATGTTCCCTCGCAAGAAAACTCTAGTGGATGCTTTAAAGTAATTGGAAGTGTGTATCATGTCTTGGAACTTATTGCAATCTCAGAAGCACTATCATATATCAAAATCATTGCTGACAATAGAGCTGTTTTTTTTTTTTTTTGGGGGGTGGGAAATCATCATATGACTTCTTCCGCTCTAGGGTGGAGCGGAAGGGCGTGTCAGACTCTTACTGACTAAAACCCACCCCTGTTCCTCCCTGCCTTGAGTGCCCGGGGGCGAGGTAACTCTTTCGAATTTATCCTCCACCCCCAGGCAGGCACCGGCCTTGGCAGGCCCCTTCACTTTGCTGACAACTCTTTGAGGCGCGCGTGGAACACTACGCACCGTCGACTCTCGGGCCTGGTGCTGATCGGACGGCAAGTTACCCACTACTCACCGTCCGCAGGCCCGGGTCTACGGTGGCCGGAGATCGTCTCGCGGCGTCCAAACCCCCTGGCGTCTCAGGCGGCGGTTGCGGCTGGGGGCGCTAGGGCGACTCGGCTGTGTTCGAGTCTCCCTAGCGTATGCCGCCTCCCTCTTCGCGAGCATTACTGCTTCGCAGAAGGAGGAGACGGCTTCCCATTCCCTCTCGCTCCGTACCATGGCCTGAACCAGGGCACGGCGCGAGAGGTCGCTGTCGCCTATCGCATCCACGAGGACACGGCGGTGCTCTGCCCAAGCGGGGCAAACCTCCACCGTATGCTCCACCGTGTCCACTGGGCGATCCTCGCAATGGAAACACCCGGGGGTCACCTCCGCCTTGATCCGACACAGGTACTTACCAAAACAGCCGCGTCCGGTGAGCACCTGCGTCAGGCGAAAGGTGAGGGCGCCGTGACGCCTCTCCAGCCACTCCTCAAAGAGGGGCACTACCGCCTCGATGGTGGCGTGCCCAGCGCTGGGTTGCGACAGTCGCTCTTTCCATGTCACCATGAGATCCTGCCGGAGCTCGGTCCGCCGAGCCGCGAGTTGTCGCGGCAGCGGAGTTTCGCCCCGGCGTTTGGCCTCCTCGCGCCACTCGTACAGGTGCGCGAGGATTTTTGCCTCCAGATCCCACGGTGACAGTCCGGCAAGGAGGCTCGCCGCCTCACACAATAGAGCTGTTATAGTTTCAGACAGTAAGAGTGCGTTATATCATATAGCTTGATGCGCCTCTGGTCGCAGTGCTACACCGATAGCATACGAGATACTTTCTAAAATCGAAGAAGTAGCGGATAAAGAAGTGGATCTGAGGTTGCAGTGGGTTCCTTCGCACATTGGGATACGTTGTAATGAGGAGGCGGATAGATTGGCGAAAATTGGAAGTACAGAAGGACCAGAAATTTATGTGAAACCATATTATTCAGAAATTTTAACGAAATACAATGGACAGTGTTATGATTTATGGAAGGAGTATTTCGATCAGAGATCATTGGAAAGGGGTTTATGGTATAAACCTATCCAATGTCAGCCTCCTCGTTTACCTGGGTGTACATATAGTCGACTAAGTAGGGTACCTAATAATTATTATAGCGCACAGAATCAGGACCGGACATATTCCATCAAACAAATTTGCCTTTTTAATGGGGAAGGTTCTTTCCCCTAACTGTAATACTTGTGGCGTAATGGATGATGTATACCATTTGTTGATGGAATATATGTGTTCAGTTCAATGCGGAGAGAAAGGAATTATTGAAAAAATTTGGTCTGGATTTATTATTACAAGTCGGAATCATGAATTCTTGACTGTCAAAACGTAACAGTGAAGGAGCTTGTCTTTTGTTTAATCTATTGGCATCTTAAGTTAAGCTACTCTGTGATAATGATAACTAGTGAATATGATTAATCGGACTGACATATACATGTAGTATAAAAGTCCAAAAAAAAAGAATAAAAATATATATATTAAAACACAAAAGACAAAAAAAAAAGACTTAAAGCAGTTTTAAATAAAAGTTATAAGTCCTAAATTCAAATTATATAATGTTTATTTATCCTAACAATATTTTTAAAACTTTGTATAACAAAGCTTTCGATAAGTGTGTGTAAGTGTGTTGTGTCGTAGCGTGATTATATATAAAGTCTATAACCTTCCTCAAAAAATAGTTTATACAGTGCAAAATGGTACCTCGCTCTCCACATCCCTCATAATCGCCCGCCTTGCACATCATGAATGTGTGCGTTGAAATCAAATGATGTCAATTTTGTTCAAAAGTAAATACTTATGATGAATAACGTATTTATTTGGATAAGGATTAATGTCATGTTTATAAAAACACCTTCGCAAATAATGCAATATTTTAGAACGAATTTGATTACCATAAAAAAAGATTATACCTAGTGAGTTAACCTTAAAAGATGGACATATGCTGTCGTGGATTTTTTTTTAGAACTTTTAAAGGGGAACAATTACGTCATATATCATTTTTGCGTAACTTTAACCGTTTACGTAGTGCACGCAACGGAAGTTCTCAAAAGGATTTTTTTTATCCCCCGTTTTTACCACATTTTTCATTGATGCTCCGCTCCTATTTGTCACAGCGTGATGTTATATAGCCTATAGCCTTCCTTGATAAATGGATTATTCAACACAAAAATAATTTTTCAATTCGATCCAGTAGTTCCTCAGATTAGCGCGTTCAAACAAACAAACACTTCAGCTTTATAATATTAGCATAGATAGATTAGCTAAGAATTTGTCTACAAATTATTAATTAATGAATTAATGTATCTACGTTTCAGTAACATTTTTTTGGTATTTAATATTATCTGATTTTATATTACAATTGTTAATGCGGCATGCAAGCGATCATGCAAGCAAACACACAGCATGCAAGCGAGCATGCAGCATGCAAGCAACCATGCAACATGTAGCATGCAAGAAAGCAAGTAGGCATGCAAAATGTAACATGCAATCAAGCATGCAGCATGCAAGCGAACACGCAATATGCAGTAGCCATGGTTTCTGTAACCTGCGAGGCTCCGGAGGCCCCACGCGAGCTTATCGTCGCAGATGGTTTAACCCTCACCACCGCAGCTTCGTCTTACTGGCCGGCTTCACCTCAGCCGCGGCGGCGAGCGTTACGACCACCTGCTCCTCAACTCGCGGGCTGCCTCGCCCCTCCGCGCCTACGCGATTCTAAATTACACTCTAGGGGTAAGGCAGACAGGACTGCGTGGAGTCTGATTTACAGCGATTCGTTTCTATCACTAAAACCTAATATTTAGCCAATGTTTTAGGACTAACAATTTTGTTATAAATGAACATTCGGCATAATACACATTATAGAGACACCGATCGACCTTTGTTCGCGACGGTCACGTTTCGTGCTCCATCCCGAATTTGCGCTCGATTTCGTGTCTACGCCCGCCACGTCTTCCCTGACGTCGCCCTCGGTTGTCTGCGCAGCCCTCCGTTTATCCGAAGCAACCTTTCTCAAAGTAGCGGCCGATATTATTTCTTTAAAAGATTTAGTCTCAAAAAACTTGTGCCCCGTCAGGGAAAAGCCACAGTTTCGTGGTCCTTGACGGGAAACCTTACGGTGTCAACGAAGTCAAAGAGGTGTTAACCCGCTTGTCACGGTACGGAGGTGGTGTCTCGTTGCAGCCGGAATATTGGTGACTCGTAGAGGAGATCGTAGGAGTGACACGCAGAGGAGGACGTAGGAGTAGGAGGACCGTAGGTAGATGAGGAATTGGATGAAGGAATCACATACGACAAGTTAACACGTATATTTTATTACTTACAAAAGTAGGCATAAATATAAGAAGCACTCATTAAAGTACAAACACATACACTGTGACTTGATACGTAATTATATTGTATAATTGCACAACTCTTGGAAACTGGTAACTGACAGTCGAAGAGTCGAAAAATGATAATCAAGAGCTTCTACTAGCTTGGCTGCAGAATTAGAACTGATTTTTAATATCAAAACAGAGACTTGACAGAGAAAACTAAGTAATTTTGAATTTGAAATTAAAAAAAGGTAGCAAAGAATGTAATTTTGGAATAGAGGTCATAAAATAAACAAGGCTTTAACACTGCCTTGTTACAATACCCGGGTGCCCCAGAAAAAAAAATCGAGCAGCAGGTGAGCGATTTTTGTTAACAATAAAATAATATAGAAAAATATAAAAATATCTTAAATAGGACGGTTATGAGTGAGGTGAAAATTTAGAAGGCGAGGGTGTTATATTAGACAATGAGTATTTACAAAAGGAACAATCTACTACATCCATATTACCTTCCATAATGCCTTCCATACTTCGTTCATTCATAGTTATGTTCGCATATAGGTAAGTGCAGAACATAACGCAAAGTCAAAAAGAGTTTATCCTATTATTAGGCACAACTCGTTAGATTGCCCTTCAATAGTGTAGGTTTATTTAATCAGTCACCAACCGCTGACGTTAAATTCTATGATGATAAGAAGCTATGCTAGAAGTTTAATTACCTGCTGTAACAAGTAGTAAATAACAAGGCAAAGAAGCCTTCGTGCTATGCACGTTAAGTAACTATTAAGGGAATTCTATGTATATATTTAACGGACCTGAGGCTTATTTAAAGAGTAGGTAGCTAGCCGCTCTAAATAATGAAGTGGCAAAAATATTACCATAAGTAGTGTGATTATGGCTTATTTAAGGAGTAATCACCCGCTCCGAAAGATTTTTGTGGTTTAAGGCTGCTCTACACGCCAACGGCCTTGAGCATGTGGGCGGAGCCAACCTCACGTAGCCGCGTGATTTACGCACACATAGAAATGCTTACCGCGCGCGGACTGTGATCAAAGAATATGCGTGGACGCAGAGATGTGACTAGCAGTGGTATAATTCTTGCCTACGATTCCGTAAAATATTTACGTATATTTTACGTTTTTACTAGACATTATTTTTTATCATATTAAGAATATACGTAGGTCAAGTAAAACAAAATAGGTTAGATTAAAATCTACTAACGTACAGATGTTTTAAGTTATTATGTTCGTTTAAAAATACTAAGTAAGTAATTTAAAAATGACAAAAAACACAAACTGGAGTGACAACAATATAGCATAAAGTCAAATCTAGTCATCTAGCCTCTTTCAAATTAAACAAGATCGATTTAGCTTTTTAGAGTAACACTCTCATCCCACCCTCAAAACTATATAAATGATTGAACATTTTTTTTTAGAATAGAAAAGTAGGTACTTACTTCATTTGCCTAGACTACCTACTTGCATAAAAACCGGCAAAGTGCGAGACGGACTTGCGCACCGTGGGTTCCAACTAGGCTTGTATACACGACTATAATGACCTTGTGCATTTGGGCGGAATTAACGACCAGCGACCCCTCTCCGCGCCACTCCGCTACCCGTATGCAACAGAGCGCCGCTGCAGCCTGCGGCGCACCGCCACCGCGCGTCGCCGTGCCTAGTCTCGTCACAGTACAGTATGGAAATCACAGAAGATCAAATCATCGTAAAAGTTTATTCGTAGGTGTACCGCATATGAAGAGGTCCAATTTTGGTTTTATTTATTATCAGTTGATAAGGCTGTACTTTTCGGGCTATAGATAGTTACGAATAAAATTGTTAAAAGCTTTCGAGGTCGCGGGTAAAAACCCCTACCTTTAGTATAATTAATCAGCCTGATGTATCTTTTTAACTAAATTATATCAATTAATTAATCTGCCTAGCCTTATCCCAACTATCTTGGGGTCAGCTGCCAGTCTAACCAGATGCAGCTGAATACCAGTATTTTACATGGAGCGACTGTCTATCTGACCTCCACAGTCCAGTAACTAGGTAATACGACACCCCATGGTAAGACTGGTTGTCAGACTTTCGGGCTTCTGACGACCCGTAACGACTTTAATTTTACTAAATTATACATTTATATATAAACGAATGACTAAATGTGTAGCTAAGCTCAAAACTCAAGAATGGCTGGACCAATTCGGCTAGTATTTTTATCAAATATTCGTTAGTCTCAGGAAGGTGTCTAGGTAGATTAGGTAGGTAGGTAGAGTTTGTAGGTAGGTAGGTAGGGTAGGTTAGGTAGGTAGGTTAGTTAGGTAGGTAGTGTAGGTAGTATTATTAGCACTAGTGTATGACATATTATTTGTTATATTTTTACAACAATAGATTACTTATAACTAAAATTCACTGAAATTTAACTTTCTTTCACCAAGTATTTTTATTCTTTTGGTTGGCTGAACTTCTTCATCCTCACTTATTTCTCCGTATTCACATATATTTACTTTTGGAAATTTCGATTTCCAGAAAAAATCTTGTTCTATGTTTTCTTTGTTTTCTTCTTCGTTCTCGTTTTCTTCATTTTTCTCTTCAACCTCTTTTTCTTCATTTTTTCAGATGTTGTCGGGTCTATCGATTCTGATGATTTCATTCTAGATTTCCTGGAACAATTAATAACGGTCAATATAATTATACATCAGGGGCAGCGGTCCAAATGTATTACCGCCACAGATGAGACATTTTTGACCAAAATCAAATTTTAATTTTCCCACAGTCTAGCGGATTACAATAAATTATATTCTTTTCTACAAAAGCTAAAGCTAAAGAAGTACTTAGGTATACACTATTCGCTGCGGGAAAAAACTTTTTGTAGACAAACAAACGTCAAACGGTTATAAGCCGACTAATTTAAAAAATACAACCTTACAAGGCATAATGGTTACTTTGGTAGTTCTCTTTAATTTGTTATCATAACAGTTGCGATTTACAGGCTTTCTATATGCTTATTAGGTTTCTGTACCCGAATGGTCCAAAGGGAGCCCTATTGTTGTCACTCACGTAGTCCTTCTGTCTGTCCGTCGTCTGTCACAAAAATTTGTTCCGAAGAATGTTTTAATTACCCATTGACTAGTTATAGTGATAATGTTTATTGTTACATAATTATATTTTAATAACAAATACCACTATATTGATAAATAAGATTTTTTCTTTGAAATTTGGTACGGACCCCTAAATGTGCGAAGTCCGCGCACACGCACTGGCCGGTTTTCGACTACTGGTTTTGGTTTTAATAATATTTTATTTTTTGTTGACACCTATAATATTGATATTGTTGTAAAATACAGTTACTTTACGAAAATAATAAATGTTTGAAATGTGTGTATTTGGTTGTTTAATGAAATACAACATATTCTCATAATATTTTACTTTTTTATCGTTTGTTTACCTTTAATTTTTTCTCCCAGCGAATAGAGTGTAGATATTATTATTTTGGTATATTATGTAGGTATGTACTTACTTAACCAGATTCATTGTCTTAGCCCTTAGAACTGCATATTTTCTTGATTTACTTGGTCTTGGCATTATTATTTTACACAATGCACAATATTTACAAAAAGTATTTGCAAATTCAAATAAAAAATCTACGAATATAAAGCGTCCACGCGTACGATCACACTGGGTCCTCTGCGGGAAGTTAGTCTATGAACACACACTAATATAAAAAGTTTGTAAATATTTTGCGCTAACACATACGTATTTGCTTAGTCGGACAACAGCACGGCGAAGCAGCGAACGACACAGCCTTCCCGTTCGAATGCCAGCGCGCGACTGGCTCCGCCCCCGTAGAGAGCGAGAATATATACATTAGACGTTACTTTGTAAGACTTTCTTTGAAAAATATTGATTGATTTAGATAAGCAACATCACATCAAAAGAACCTTTAACGATCAATTAATCTGTGTAAAAATATTTTAAAATATCATAGCCGTTTAGGAGGAGTAGGCAAAATAGTGAATAGAGAAGCGCGTTGTTAAATATTTTTTTATGGCAAAACTATTAGTCACAATGAAAAACCAAACTTCATAAATAAAGTACATGAATCAATAATAAATATATATTTTTTTCAAAACTTTTGCCCTAGCCGTTACCAAGGAGTAAGCTTTAGAAAGTCACCGTTTTACGGCAGTAAAGCGAAGAAGGGCCTTAAAGCCATAGAATAAAGTAATGATCAAGGGGAAGACCATGATCGGTTATGATTTAGGCTTATTTAGGGAGTAATCACCCGCTCCATAGAATACTTGAACTAAATAACCACCGATGTAGCAATCGTGTGTAATGTAATTGAAAGGGAAAATAATGAGTTAATGACGTAAACATAATAGGTATATAAATAACCTCTTTTTTGAAGTCGGTTAAAAATAACATAATATCAAAAGAAATAATAATACAAAAGAGTTCTAATTCTGTATTGTACGGAGGTTGCGTAATGAAAATTAAAAGAAAGATTTGATATTTTGTCAAAATCTGTCTGACGTTTGAAATATTTTTTGCAGACAGATTTGAATGAAATAATTATTTAGTTAAATAATCAGTAGTAGATTTAAATAGTTATGTAATTTATCTTTATGCATACTATTTAAGGTGCATAGTGAGAATATGTGAAAACACCATAGTTAGTAATGTATGCCTACGGAGTTCTTTAGAGGTTGAGGAGGAAGGAGGGAAATTAATATGTCAAAGCTATAACTCTTCTATAAGCTTTGGTTTATAATAAATTGGGATTCAAAATGGATTTAAAATTTATTAACGGGTTGGTACGTTTATAACTATGTAATATGATTAAATAAATTTGAAAGTGAAGTGTAACGTTATTTATTAAAATAGTAATTTGTTTTGTGCGTGTAAAGTAGCCAACTTTGACTATACAGTGACCCCTAGCATGTCGGCAGGATGCCCTAGAAGAGTCACCTTCTAATCAATAGTTGGTATGTAGGATACGCTGAGGATATTCTCCAACAGCACTCCCGTTAGTCAGTACTGGTCACAAACACAAGTGTCTCCGAAGAGTTTAGCACCAGTGAATGCTACCAGCTTATGAGGGTTCAGATGTGAACCTTGGGTAATGTTACTGTCTGTAGGATGGGGTGGTTATGTTTTGTTTTGAGTTTTGTAAGTAAGTATTGCACCATGTACTGATTGGATATATGTGTTGTAAAATAATAATAATAATAAAATAGTTTGTCGGGTACAATCTTGTTAGGTAGTATGGAAATTGGAACCTGTAAGAAATGTTAATAAATTAAAATGCTTGATTGTTATTGGAATGATGGAATTGATGTATAGTGTGGCCATTAGTGCTGTGCACTCCCTGAGGTATGCGCGCGGCGAGACGGGGGGGGAGAATCGGCTGCTGCGCTCTGTCAGTGCGCCGTCAACGCTCGTGACGGCAGGTAGTGTCATCTGTATCGGACTGTCTATGTCAGACGCACATGAGATAAATATTCAAAGATGGGTCGTGCGTTATCTCGTGATATGAAGACTGTCATTTTTAAGGTGGCTGAATATTTTAAGAAAAGAAAAGATAATAATATGAGTATATTTGGGTTAAATTTTAATCAACTAAGTAAGTATAATATATTACAGATAGACAGCCTCCGCCCCGCCACAAGTCTTGCCTTAGAAATGCAAACTGATATCGTAAGATCTGTCCGACATGTATCGATCTCATGTGAACTCATGCACTTTTTTCTTCGCCTCCCACCTCGCCGCGCATACCTCAGGAAGTGCACAGCACTAATGGCCACACTATAGTCAAAAGGGGCTGCAATTTTTTTGGAAAGACTAGTTCCTTTTGAAATTTAGAGAAATAAAATAACAATATCTTAAAACAATAAATAACACAAAACAACACAAAATTATAAAAAATAAAAAACTCTTTTAGATGGTATGGGCTTCACTCGACAGACGGGGTCGAGACTTATCCAGAACAGCTTCACGACCAGAGCTTATCCTGCTGATGCTGATGGCTCCGGGATGATGAGCTGGGTTCACGATGAGGCGGCTGCTGGGCTCTGGTATGGGATGGGCTGGGTTCGATCACGTTGAGGGCGCCAGTGTCACGGTACGGAGGTGGTGTCTCGATGCAGCCGGAGTATTGGTGACTCGTAGAGGAGATCGTAGGAGTGACACGCAGCGGAAGACGTAGAAGTGACACGCAGAGGAGGACGTAGGAGTAGGAGGACCGTAGGTAGATGAGGAATTGGATGAAGGAATCACATACGACAAGTTAACACGTATATTTTATTACTTACAAAAGTAGGCATGAATATAAGAAGCACTCATTAAAATACAAACACATACACTGTGACTTGATACGTAATTATATTATATAATTGCACAACTCTTGCAAACTGGTAACTGACAGTCGAAGAGTCGAAAAATGATAATCAAGAGCTTCTTCTGGCTCGGCTGCAGAATTAGAACTGATTTTTAATATCAAAACAGAGACTTGACAGAGAAAACTAAGTAATTTTAAATTTGAAATTAAAAAAAGGTAGCAAAGAACGTAATTTTGGAATAGAGGTCAAAAAATAAACAAGGCTTTAACACTGCCTTGTTACACGCTACACCCGCCGAGCCCCTTCAGGGTAAGGCAGTTAATTGGCGTCGGGCGCCGGTGTCTTGGCCTTGGGGGATCTCCTAGTCAACCCGGTTAGCTGAGCTCTTTTGCAGCTACACACCTGGTGTCGGTTGGGTGTTTCTACCCCTACGCACCAGACCCTGTAGGACCCGGTTGCACAATAAGACAGGCAACCAGCCAAAACCAAGCTTAGGTACTGTGGCGATTGTAGACACAGCCTAAACTCAGCGGGTCTGCACCGGCCTTTAGCTGGCAGTTCAGAATATTGAGGAGTCGTTTGAGTATATATTAAAAGCATAAGTTTGATGTGAGACTTGAGTTTTGCTCTTGCAAGTGGGCACACATGTAATTCTATAAAAATCAATTTAGAGTCTATCGCGCCCTCATCTCTTTTCTTATCCACCTGTAGCCAGTTACCCTTTTATACACCGCACTCCCGCATTGCCAGCGAGTGAGACCTCTACCCTGAAACTACTAGAACGTCCCAGCATCCCTGCAGGCCGCACTGGAGTCTTGGGGTCCTACAAGTGGTGGAGGCGCGGGGTACGAGTACCGCATGTAACGACCTGCGAGGATAAAAGGAGTGTATGGATAATCAAAGCTGGGTGGTTTTATTTATTATAAGTGTCACTCCCATAAGGGAGTGAAAAATGTTGTTCTTCTCAGGCCACACACACCAAGTCTGCCTTGAGGAATTTATCGTCGAGTTCGTGTCAATGGCCATTGCCAACGGGTAGCGAAAGAGTGATTATGCTCTCATTTTAGGAGTGTGGCTCCTGGGCGCACCCCAACACTTCTTTAGATATACGTTCCAGTATGGTATGGCATTCGAATCGCTTTGAGAAAAGTTTTGTTTCTTGCAAGGAGCGGCATAATCGATGTTTTTATAATTTTGAGAGGCCGTATGTTGTGTCTGAGGCGTGTGAACAGTCAGAGGATGGGAACAAAGATAGTGATGCACATTTATTTTCTAGCTCAGTAATCGAAACAAATCAACAAATTGAGTTGGAGGATGAATATGACGATGATGACCAGAGCTGCGTTGAGGCCAGCCCAGTCGATGATATGCAAGACTATGGAGAGTGCGGCCTTGGCGATGTTGACCAAAGCTGTGATGAGAGCAGCCAGGTTAATGATGAGGCAAAGAAGGATTACGTGGATGAAAATACAGAATCGGGTCAGTCCTTTCCAATTAGTCCTGTAGATAATATTTCAGAGAACCAAGAAACAACTTTATTAGAGAAAACTCGTCGAACGAGAATTTTGTACATTTAAATTGTGTTTCGGCTGATGTCGTCGGGGGAGGTTCCGACGGAGACATGTGTGTTTTTCGTGAAGTCGAACCAGACGATAATTTTGTTCAAGTAGAGTGTGTTTCTGCTGATGTTTGCGAGCAAAAGATCTTCGAGATGAAGATTGAGTCGGAACAGCGCTGCGTAACAGGAGAAGCGATCCTTCTATTATTAATTCACTAGGTGATAGTCCTGCGGATATCTTCCGGGGTGAAAACTGCAACGTAAATGACACTTCACAACGTCACAGCATTCCACAGCAAGCGAAACGACATTTTTCCTGAGATATTCTAGAGGAGGAGATCTATACCCTTCTGAGTTTTGCTAAGAGGGATGGTGTCCATTTCTTTGTTAAAAATAAGTAAAACTGCATACAAGTAATTTAATAAGGCAGTCGTTTGTAATAAATAAAAATTTTGGAAATATTAGAAGTATTTAAATTGTCTTTGGAAAATTCTCTTGTTCTTTAAAAAAGAAATTGTAGAGAATAGACAGTGGTGTCAGATGTGATTTGACATGACAAATTATCACAGGACATCTGGTACGTCAAAGTTAATACGTTTGACAAAGTAAACAATCTGTTTAATTTTGTGTAATATTAATTATTATTTTTGTTTTATGTTCAATTCAATGAGGGACGCGACCGTCAAAGATTGAAGACAGAACATACTGTGCGATACTGTTAATGTTTTACGTTTTTTTTTCGATTAGCTTAGGATACGAGCGCGGTCCTGAATGGCATTGTTTCTAGCTTGAATAGATCAAAATATTTCATGGCGGCACCCAGTCGATGCTTATACCGGTGTAGCGAGTAGGCAAGTTCATTCGCACGACTCAACGCAGCATAGAAATCACGCCACATTTTAAGCCCCGCCTTCAAGATAAAGATTTGAACAATGTGTGTGTAGCGAAGCGCACACACGGACGACCGCCGCATACGATCTTTTTTTATACCTGCTATTATAAATACTGTGTCCTGACGGTATTGAGATTCATTACAACTTTGTACTTTCTAACTGCAATATAACTCGGTAGCTTTTGCCTGTAATATTATTTCATTGCCTATGGCTAAATCGTTTCCGTAACTACTCGACTTTAATTAATAAAACATCGCAAGTAGTATAATAAAGGGTTATAAACGGAGTACTATACTACTTCACTGGTGGTTTAGAAGCCTGAGCAGCATAAGTTATGGAAAGCCGAATGGAAGAGGACTAGGATTTATGCATGACATACCGAGTGGGGGTTAGAACCCCAGCTTTCAATGCCGATGATCCACTATTGTGGTTCGCGCAGCTTGAAGGTCAGTTCGTTCTCTCCAACATTACCACAGACAGCACGAAGTTTTACCACGTGCTGGCGCAGCTAGAACCCCAACACTCATCGCAAGTACGTGACCTTATAGTAAATCCCCACGCCACCGGTAATACGAGAAGCTGAGGGCAGAGCTAATCAAGCGGTTGTCAGCATCGCAGGAACGCAAGATTAAGCAGCTACTCATGCATGAAGAGTTGGGAGAAAGGAAGCTAGCTGACCCCACTGTTCCGACCGATTTCATCAGGTCCAAATCTTGTAGGCTACCGGCGAACCTCCAAACTATTGTCGCAATGCAAACAAGTTCCAGTTTAGAGGAGGTAGCGAAATTGGTGGACCACATAAACGACATCGTTCCAGTAACCACGCAAGTTGCTGCCACTGGCATGCCAGTGCCTGCGCTAGTAACTAGCTCACAGTCCGCAACGAATCAACAAGGCAGTGCTATTGAAGCATTAATCCAGACTGTGGCTGAACTGACACGGAAGCAAGAGGTAATAAGCACGCAGTTACGTAATAGGTCATCACGTTCCCGGTCTAGAGGCAGGTATAGCTAGAACCGCCACCGATCGCAATCCCGCTCCAGAGCCAACCGGTACTGCTTCTACCATAACCGATTTGGTGATAACGCCCGCAGATGCACACCAACCATGTCCCTATACAAAGAAACCGTTAAACAACCAAGGCAGCCAGTAAGGGCGGTCTACGACTGCCATGCAATATCGAGCCGCCTGTTCATAACGGATCGCAAAACGAAGATTCAATATCTTATAGATACGGGTTCGGACCTGTGTGTCTTTCCACGATCCGCTGTTCGAGAGCCACGCATAAAGACCAAATACGAGTTGTTGGCGGCAAACAGGTCAGTTATCAGTATATACGGATTTCATCCACTCACACTCGACTTTGGACTTCGCCGTGCATTCACTTGGAGATTCATAGTTGCTGATGTCACCAAGCCTATAATCGGAGTCGACTTTTTAGCTTACTATAATCTGATTGTCGACTGCCGAAACCAACGTCTCATAGACAATCTCACGTCGCTTACAATCCAGGCACCACGGTTTAAATCTGCCGATGTTATATCGTCTGTCCGCACCATAACTGAAGATAGTAACTACCACCGCATCTTGAAGAAGTATCCTGACCTCACCTGTCCCGCTGGAAAGCCAGCTATACTACAGCACAATACCATCATATACGCACCACACCTGGTCCTCCACGCACCACAGCTGAACATCTTGACGGATGCTTCTGATACAGCAATTGGAGCTGTACTGCAGCAGCGGAGCATAGTGAAATGGCAGCCACAGGCATTCTTTTCGAAGAAGCTTAGCCCTTCGCAGAAGAAATACAGCCCGTACGATCGAGAGCTGTTGGCAATATACGAGGCAAACAGATATTTCCACTTCATGGTCGAAGCACGCGTATTCCACGTCACAACGGACCACAAACCGTTGACGTATACGTTCGCAAACCCACGCTTAAACTGCTCTCCCCGTCAATTTAAGTACCTGGATTATATTAGGCCAATTTGC
Organism: Polia nebulosa; assembly: GCA_951329385.1. Taxonomy (NCBI): domain Eukaryota; kingdom Metazoa; phylum Arthropoda; class Insecta; order Lepidoptera; family Noctuidae; genus Polia; species Polia nebulosa. The sequence continues at coordinate 23,045,783 of OX589613.1, read as the reverse complement.
GACGGATATCAGATACATAGCCGGGAAAGACAATGTGGTGGCAGACAACCTTTCGCGCATTAACGAGCTTCATCTGCCCTTAGATTACCACTCCCTGGCCAAGGAACAGCAGACCGACCCCGAACTGCAGAGCTTATTGAGAGATGGATCATCTTTGAAGCTGAGGAAGGTAAAACTACCGGAATCGAATGCCGAGATCTGCGACGTAACGAGTACTCCACGTCCATTTATTACAAAAACGTTCCGCAAGCAAGTATTCACTTACCTCTATAACCTCAGCCATCCTGGGCGAAAAGCAAGCGTTCGGTTGGTCACTGTAAGGTTTGTTTGGCCAGGTGTTAGGAAAGACTGCAGACAAATGGCAAAAGAATGTGAAGCATGTCAAAAGAGTAAGGGGACATGCCATACCACAACCCCATTACAGGCATTCAAATCATCATCGGCACGTTTTCGTCACATCCACCTTGATTTGATCGGTCCCTTACCATTATCTTCTATCTACAGGTACTGCCTCACGATCGTCGACCGCACAACACGTTGGCCTGAGGCGTACCCATTGCAGGACATCACCGCAGAGACCTGCGCCGCTGCCCTCACCACTGGGTGGATTGCCCGGTTCGGTTGTCCCGAGCATATCACCACGGACCGCGGGAGGCAGTTCGAATGCCGCACCTTCAAGAGCCTAGCCGCCCTCATAGGCACCACTCATCACTAAACCACTTCTTACCATCCCGCAGCTAACGGCCTCGTCGGGAGACTACACCGCCAGTTGAAGGTCGCGATCATGTGCCATGCGAAATCAAACTGGACAGAGGCTCTTCCATGGGTGCTGCTAGGCATCCGCAGTGCATGGAAGGAAGACCTGGGCGCAACAACCATTGCATTGTCTTTGCTAAGGGTGTCTGGTGGACACCATCGGTTCAGCTGATGATTGAGGGCCCACAGTTCAGTCAATATGAACTGATATTAACACTTAATCATTTTTGAAAAGTTTTGCCACTGAACCGGGGTCAACGTTTAACGGTTATTCGAACTAGCACAGTTCTGTCTTTGTCTTCTCTGACACGATAAGCGTCCGATAAGTTAAAATCATGGTTGTAAAGGCTTAAGTTAGTTATTAAACCCCTTTTGCGCTGATGCGTGCTGACACACCATTTTATTTGTATTAGCGGGATGCTTGGCATCTTTTTCGTCAGTTTTGGTGCCAGGAGTTTCAAACATGACGACGTTAGTTTGTTAGCACCAAAACCAATATTAAAGTTGAAGACACATGCTGTAGTGTTAGGACAAGTCGTTCGTCCTGTGTTGAGGCGTCTTTTGCAAGGGACAAACCCTTAATGTAAAGTTATTTCTGACGTTAGGTAAATGTTCGTATTAGGGTTAGGTAGGCTTCGATCGACTCTTCAAGTGTTAAAAAAGAACAGAAGCCTTACTAGCGTTTGCGCTTCTATTTGTAGGGCCGTAGCTCATGTGGCGATTGTAGACATAGCCTAAACTCAGCGGGTCTGCATCGACCTTTAGCTGGCAGTTAAGAATACTGAGGAGTCGTTCGAGTATAAACTATAAGCATAGGTTTGATGTGAGACTTGAGTTTTGCTCTTGCAAGTGGGCACACATGTAATTCTATAAAAATCAATATAGAGTCTATCGCGCCCTCATCTCTTTTTTTATCCACCTGTAGCCAGTTACCCTTTTATACACCGCACTCTCGCGTTGCCAGTGAGTGAGACCTCTACCCTGAAACTACTAGAACGTCCCAGGATCCCTGCAGGCCGTACTGAAGCCTTGGGGTCCTACAGTACTCACCTCCCAGTCAACCCCAAACTAGGAGGGTAACACAACCCCAGGCCTGTCCACCTGGGGGCTTGTTGTTAGGACCTCCTAGTTTTCAATCTTATTACAATTTTTTAAAATTTTAATAATATTTTCCCATTTCATCAAATTGGAAAATCTTATTTTTAAAAGAGCTAAAACGAGCTTTATAATTTCTCCAATAAGAAGATGTTCTTGTTGGAGAATTTTATAGCGCCCAACTCGACCCACTCCAACTCGACCATGACCTCCGAGTTTGTTCTGGCAATTCTTCTCAGAGTTAGTCGATAGGAACTGCCGACCCCTCCTTTTCTATTTTAGGCCCCTCTCCCTTGCTACATGACGGACGCGCTCTTAGCGTTAATCAAGGAAGTCCTGTTTAAGGACCCCGAAGTTCTGGCCAAATACGGTCAAAAGTTTGCAGCCCTGCAAACTCAATCTTCGACTGAAGTTTCCAACTTCAGCGATTCCCTAGGCAGCCCTCTCTCCCCCCTCGACGAATGCCCGATGCCAGCATCACTCACCCACCGCTCCCTGTAAATCAGTCAAGAATAAGAGTGCAACCGCCCTACCCATCACCGAAACCGGACCCATCCCAAGCCCTAGCGGCGGATGAAGTCATGGACACATCCCCACCCCCCAACCCTGAAACCATGGTTCAGATGCAGAGTCCTCTGCCATCTACTCTTTCTCCGAGGACGAGGATTTTATCCAAGTCGGAGGAAAAAGGAAAAAGGCCGGGCAGAGCGCCATGCCCTCTAAGAAAATCCACTACACGAATGCTCGCGCTTGCGCTAACGGAATCAGAGTCACGGTTAAGTCGTCAGACGACTACCGGGATCTGACCCGCGCCCTCAAAGAACGTAAGGTGTCGTTTCACACCTACACCCTCCCCGAGGACACGCCCAACAGAGTGGTGATCAGACGTGTGCCTAAAGAGTTATCCCCCGAGGAGATCAAAGAGGATCTGATAGCCCAACAGGTCCCGGTGATCTCCGTCCACCGTCTCCATAAAGCCCGAGGAGGTGAAGTGTACGACATGACAATTGTAATTTTGTAATAAATGTGTGATTCAATAGATATGTTTGTATTTATTAAAAATAAAAAAAATTGCAAGTTTAAAATGTTTATTATTTCATTAAAACACTTATGTAAGATAAAGTAAGTAAATGCTCATATATTTCCAAATTAATATACTTGTTATATTAGTATGCCATATAGACATTAAAAAAGGCATGCTTATGCTTAAAAGTTTGTTATCGAGAAAATGAATTCATCTGTGAAATGCTTTACAAATTTATAGCTGCCTTTATGTAGTGAATAAACATGTTATTTAAATAGAAAAAATCTATTTATAACAATAACATCACCACATAATCTGCAACATTTGAATGGTTTAACAATCAATCCATTGAGCATTTACTTACATGGTGTGTTTAAATATACCTACTAGATGAACTAGTAGCGGAGTGGCGCACCGTCCCTTGCTATAACTTGTTGTAAGCGGCTACGCATACCGCGCACCATGTTCCAACACAAATCTTTGCCTCTCATGTGCTCCCAAGTCGATGTCACGACCTCAGCTAAGTTGTGTTTGTTTCGCACTTCCGTTGTGTCTCAATTTAAAACCATTTGACCCTATAGATTTTCTATAGGGTTCAAATTAGGACTTTTAGATGGCCAATTAATAACTGTCACACCTTCTTGAGCAGCTAACCATTCCCGCACAATGCTTGCACGGTGGAAGAAGCAATTATCGTGCGTGCGAATTGCCTATCCAACGTCACATATTTATTATGTGACGTTGGATAGGCAATTCGCACAGTCGGCAGCATGACGTCACGCAGAATCTCCAAATATAAACTGCTATTAAATCTACCACCAACTTCCACCAATTCACCAGGTCCCATGGACGACATCCAGCCCCAGTAGCCCAGGGTTATTCTACCGCTGGTTCTACAAGGTAGCAAGCACTTCTCGTTGTAACGTTCGCCTTTCCTCCGCCATAAGATTTTACGTCCATCTATGTCCGATTTAAATGATTTTTCATCAGTGAAGATCACAATATTTTCTTCCCAATTAGAATTTAAATATTCCTGGGCAAAACGGACCCTTTCTGCACGATGAGCAGGTGTCAATGCAATTTTCTGTGCCGGTTTATAATTTTTTATCCCAGCAACGTGTAAGTGCCTTCTCACTGTTTCCACTGAAATATTGTGGTTTATTGCGGTTGAACGAATGGGCAAAAATAGGTTTTCAACGTGGCTTGAAACAATTTGAAAAATTTTGCTCCTGGACGAATCCACTGAATATTTCCATTGTCTCCATAACGTCTTAGCCATAGCCTGACCGTATTTCTCTAAAACAAAAATAAACATTTTTGGAACCGTGTATGTAACTTGTAAGGAGTGAATGTAATGGTAAATAAAATAGCCAACTACGCGTTCATTAATCACAATCAATAAAATAAAATAGGTATAAAAAACTTTTTTACAAAAAAATAGAACCGACTTCCAAAAAAAGTGCAAAATAACTTTAATTTCGGAAGTCGGTGTTCCTGTGTTGTGTCTTCGTTTTTTTATTTTTCACTTTTTAGTTGTGGTTCCTCATTAAACTGTGTTAACAATTCATAGACATACGATAGCAGCAATCGCGGTTGATTTGCTGTCAATTTTTGAAGAGTTCCGTTGTCTGTCTCCGAAACCCATCATCAGAACTTTTTGAAATTTAAATGGGACCATTTCGAAATAAACCCCTTTCGAATAAAAAAAGAATTTTGCAAATCCGTCAATGTATGACGGAGTTATGCCCGAACATACATAAAAAAAAATAAAAAAAAAATACAAACATCCGAATTGATAACCTCCTCCTTTTTCGAAGTCGGTTAAAAACACTTACTGCTATATTAAGTCGGCGACCAATCTCTCTAATTCCAACATTCTAGACTGGCCTGTTGGTCTAGTGGTTAGTGACCCTGACTGCTATGCCGGAGGTCGTGGGTTCGATTCCCACCCAGGACAAATGTTTGTGTAATGAGCACGATCATTTGTTCTGTGTCTGGGTGTAATTTATCTATAATATGTATGTATTAAGAAATATATAAGTATGTTTATCAGTTGTCTAGTACCCATAACAAGACTCTGCTTAGCTTGGGACTAGATGGCGTTGTATGATAGTTGTGGAATGTTATTATTATTATTATTCTGCTCATGTAAAAATATTATTTTATGTTTGGTATAGTCGTCAAGTTGCGACATGATACTTTATTACAGCAAATTGCTTAAAAATACTTAACGAGTTAAACGATTTACAAATGTGTGTGCGCAGTCACTGCTATTAGGCGTAGTGTAACTTTTGTTACTTAGATGAATTTATGATCTACCTCACGAAGTAAATATGTTTTATTTCGTATTCAACCATTCTTGGTAAATATAAATTCTGTGAACTTAAAGTTTTTTAAATTACCCACCCGTTTAAAAGATAAGTTATTAGGCGATAATCATATTGGTCGTTCTTTAATATTGCAAGCAATATTGTAGAAATGAAAACAAATTAAAAAAGAAACTGATGTATAGGTGGACTGTGTTTTCGAACCCACGTGCTGTTCGTCGTCAATCCAGCATCAAACCGCTAAGCCACAAGAACTTGTTGGGAAAACGCGAAATGAAAGATTGGGCTGTAATTATGTAGTGTGACTTAAAAGCTTTTCAACTTTAATGTTAACGAGATAATGATTAAAATAGCTTAACAAAAACATATATAATGCCGGTGGCTCCGACTATGTTGGGTGGGTTTACCTTAACGTTACGTGTTAAAGATCAAATTTGCATGTCTGTGTTATTATTGTATTTTTGTTCATCGAGTCCTCGAGAACTTGTCTGATAAGCTCATATAAATTAAATAAACCTTAATGTTACAGGCAGAGGGTCCAAAGTCGTTTGATTTTAGGGTGGGTTAGATAATGATGACAACAGTCTACACCAACTAGGAGTGCTCGTGAGTCTCGTGCTCATCTTACGAGATTTTCCCCACCTAATTAGATCAGGAGACCCTCAAGGCTCTGTGGTATCCCTCTAAGTTTAACGCTGTTTACCAGCGATATCCCAAAACCCTAAAAGGTGGAGTTATCATTATTCGCTGACGACACGGCCATTTCCTACTCGGGCATCTCACTCAAATATCAGTCTTAATCTCCAATCCTCCGCAAACCAATTGGGCCAATGGTTCCGGAAATGGAGAATCGAGGTCAACCCAGACAAGATCAGGCAATCCTCTACTCAAAACCGCGTCAGACTGTTAGTCCCCCCCGTCCGATCACCATGTACGGTAAGCCGATCCCCTGGAAGAAGCAGGCCAAATACCTAGGCGTGATCCTTGACCATCTCACCTCGAGCACCTCACCTTGGCTGAGCACATAAAGTAGGCTCGCTCGCCTGCCGCTTTTGCTCAAGGTAGACTCCACTTCTTTTTGAAAGCAAATTGTCACTCAAGTGCAAATTGTGTAGCTTTATGTCAGTCATCCGCCCAATCATGGCCTATGCTTGCCCAGTCTTCGTACATGCCAAGCCCCATCACCTCCATAAGATGGAGACCCTGCAGAACCGCTTTCTCCGCAAAGTAGTGGGAGCCTCCTACTTTGTGAGGAATGAGGAGCTGCATGTTGACCTCAAACTCCCCACTTTGCGGCAGTTCATGAAACGCTCCACTAATCGCTTCATTGAAACTGCTGCCAAACACCACAACCCATTGATCGTATCGGCTTCCCGGTACACGCCCTCACAAATATCTAAGATCTGCCACCCCCGGCATACCCTCCTAGTCCCAGAAGATACTTTTACCCCGCTTTAAGAGAGCCGTAGGGAAACTAGTTCTATACACAGACATCACAGACCGCCGACTTTCCGCCCTCGCCGTCGAAGCCAGTCGCGAAGTCCACGTCAACGTCCTCCCCATCTCTCGCTCGAGCCAGTACGCGCCGCTGAGCCTGTAACTTCAAATGCCCCAAATAATTTAAACTCGATCCAGCCTTCCCTTGCTGTCCCCCCCCAGCCACGCCCTAAGCCGAGCAGCCGACAACCTTAGATTGACCTGCAAAATGTCCCACAAAAAAAAAACTCATTATATAATACAATATTTAGGACTTAAGACTTTTTTTCATGCAAAATTAGGAGATTCAATAATTATACTCGTAGCACTCGATGTTAGGACGGAATAGTTTTAGAAGTAAAAATATTTATGTGAAACAAAATTTCGAATTTTTAAACATTATGGTTACTGAAGTTTATAGCAAACATGTTATGGATATTGATTTTTGGCCAAACCATTTTAGGAGAAGAAAGGGAGTACCGCCAGGTTCAGTACCACCAGATTCCCCTCTGCTAATTGGCTTCTGTCTTTTTTTTTTTTTTTTTTATGTTTGATAGGCTCGCGTTTGACCACTATCTCACCTGATGTTAAGCGATGATGCGGTCGAAGATGGAGCACGCTTGCCTAGAAGTAACCTATTCATTCTTGACTTAAAGACTCCCAGGTTGTATCTTACAGGAAACACAGACTCCGGTAGAGAATTCCACTCTCTAGCTGTACGTGCAATGAATGTTTTCTCAAAACGCTTTGTGCGTCTGGATGGGATGTCCACCATGAACCGGTGGCACTTCGCCGTACGTCTTGTGGTCCTTAGATGAAACGGGCTTGGCGGAATCAAATCATGCAATTCCGTCGCACACTCCCCAAAATGTAATCGATAGAAAACCGACAGGCTAGCAACTCGGCGTCTATGTTCAAGACTTTGGAGTTTTGACTCAACGAGTCTATCATTGCCGATGATCCTCTTGGCTCGTTTCTCAATTGACTCAAGGGCATCAAGCTGGTATCTTGCAGATCCGTCCCAAAGATGAGAGCAGTACTCCATACACGATCGGACCTGCGCTTGATAGAGTTGGAGCAGCTGTTCCGGCGTGAAGTATCGTCTCACCTTTGCGAGGACCCCCAACTTTTTGGCAGCCACTTGAGCCTTAGCCTCTATGAAGGGACCAAAATTGAGGGTAGATGTTAAAGTAACACCAAGAAGATCAAGTCGGTCGGTTATCGGCACGGTTACACCTCGGAAAGATGGAGCCGGGTGAAATTGGCTCTTTTTAGCAGAAAAAAGACACGCCTGGGTCTTAGCAGCATTGAACTTAACCAGATTGGCATCGCCCCATTCTGAGACAGCCTGCAAGGACAAGTTCAAGCGCCCAACCATAGCCTCTCGGAGAGACCGGACCTGAGACCGACTAACTCGTGCGTCCGGCACGTATCTCTCGGCAACAGTGCTGTCGTCTGCATACCCAAAGGTACCGGGTTTTAGCAGATCGTTAATATGCAGCAAAAACAATGTTGCCGAGAGCACCGACCCCTGAGGAACACCGGCATTAATAGCCAGCAGTCCGGACGAGCAGCCATCTATGACTACTCGGATAGACCGATCCCTCAGGAAATCAGCTATCCAATCACACAATCCAGCGGGCAGACCGACGGAAGGAAGCTTGCCAATTAAGCTGTCGTGCCAGACCCGGTCGAAGGCCTTCGAGATATCAAGGGAGACCGCAAGGGCTTCCCCTTGTTTGTCGATGGCCTCACTCCAGATGTGAATGGCATACGCTAGAAGATCTCCTGTTGACCGATTTCGGCGGAAGCCGTATTGTCGGTCACTTAGGATATCGTTAGCTTCTAGGTATGCTAGGAGCTTACCATTCAGTATACGTTCCATACTCTTACAGAGAACGGAAGTTACCGAGATGGGCCTGTAATTTGCTGGGTCAGCTCGACTACCCTTCTTGGGTACGGGTTGCACGTCAGCTTGCTTCCAAGCCATCGGCACTTTTCCAGTCTCAAACGAAAGGCGATATAGGCGTGTCAAGATCGGAGACAACTCAGGCGCACAAGTCCTCAGTACAATTGCCGGTATCCCGTCGGGACCACTAGCCTTGTTCACGTCCAGGTTACGCAGTACCCTCCGGACATCCTTCTGATGAATGCGAATGTCTGACATAATCGACTCGCATCCACCAAGAGTGCCAGGGGGCCTCGCGCCACCAGGATCTAGACGCGAAGATTCCGCAAACATAGAGGCAAACAAGGTTGCTTTCTCCTCAGCGGAGTGGGCCAGCGACCCGTCGGGTTTCAGCAGTGGAGGTAGTGAGGGGCGGCAGAAGTTCGATTCAACCGACTTAGCCAGGGACCAAAACGCCTTACTACCAGCTGGGTAAGAAGCAATTTTGTTCCCAATTCGGCCAATGTGGTCAAACCGAGCCTTCCGAAACACCTTCTTGCAGAACTTGGCAGCCCTGTTGAAGGCTCTTTTCTTCTGACTCACGTCACTCGGTTTACGCGTCCGAGCATCGACCCATGCTAGGTAGGCCGCGTGTTTAAGCGCATCAGCGCGATTGCACTCGTCACCAAACCATGGTCCAGCCCCGCCAGACATTGTTACGTCAGAGAATGGAATGTAGTACTCCATTCCCCGCCGCAACACATCCGTCACGGCGTCCGCGCACGACGAAACATCAGTCGAAGAAAAGCAAGTGGGCCCCCAAGGATAACATGCGAAGAAAGATCGCATGCCATCCCAATCTGCTGACCTGTATCGCCAAACCCGCCTGGTGCCTCTAGGGCTAGGATCGGGCGGGGAGTAGACGGATACAGATTTCACCAGACAGTGGTCGGAAGTACCTAATGGTGAAGAAATCGACACTGAGTAACGGTCTGGATCTGTTGTCAGCAGAAGGTCCAAGCAATTGGCTGTGTGCGAATCAACATCCAGCACCCTCGTTGCCCCCTGGACCAGCTGGGTAAGATTTAACGCCAGCGCTAGCTTATACGTCTCTTGTCCAGCATGGTCTGTGTACTGGTATGGGAAGAGCCACTCCTGATGGTGGGCGTTGAAGTCCCCCAGTAACACTAATTGGGCAGAAGGGTACCGTTGCTGAGCCACATCCGCCGCTTTACTCAGATGTTGTGTGAGCCCAGTTGTCTCCAGATCACCGCTGTGCGAACGGTAGACACAGGCGTAGACAATTTTATCTAGGCCTGTGTCCACTACGACCCAAAGAGTAGAGAACCTGGAGTCCTCAAGGTTACGGAGACGCCGATAGCAGATGTCGTCCCGGGCGTACATGCATATACCAGCGCGTGGCTTAAAATTGTGCTCCAGGGTAAACCCTGGGTAAGATAGGTACGCCACGTCAGACGGACATCCGATCTGCGTCTCCGAAAGGAATAAGAGAGCTGGTTTCTCAGTCTCTAGGTGGTGGTGGACTGCGGCGAGATTTGAGTGCAGACCTCGAATGTTAGAAAGGTGCACTTTGTGTGAGAGGGAGTGCTGCCGCTGTACAGCTTTTTTCTTTTTAGTTCCTTTTTTCATGAATAAAAGAGTGAAGGAAGGAGAGGAGAAGGAAGTGAAATGAGGTTCCATGCTGGCTACCTTCAGGCACGCACTGACAGGACGGTATCATTGGGGGACTAGTCTGGAGACTGCGGGGACGCCCGAGCCCCCCCGGGAATGTCCATCGGGCCCTCTCGTCTGGTCGCCAACCAGCACGATGGTGCATTCCGGGATTTTTCGTCAGTTGGCGGGGCAGCCTTTCGTGTGTGGCTAGTACACTACTTGGGCCCCCAACTAACCGCGGTCGGCCAGCGGCGCACCGTGCCTCGGATCCCGCTACCCTCCGCGACTAGTCTCCCGATACATTCACATCAGCGCGAGCCCGGTTGGTCTGCCTGCAATGGAACAACTATTTCGACCCAACTCCTCTGGATTGGCTACACTGAGCATCGTACCGGAACACGGCCAGGCCGCTTGGCGGTACGTCTTTGCCCAGTGGGTGGTCGCAAGCCATCGGTCGAAACCTACCACCAGTTTGTCACCTGATTAGCACCACCCGGGGACCACGTGTAGGGACTCAATGGGTATACTCCTACGGATGCGGGTGACTCGGCCCCCAAATATCCTATTATGGCTGGTCTTATTCCTATTATGGCTTGAACCAGTGTAATAATGTAATATTTCATTGAATGGTCGACTACTTCGTGAAGTGGCCAAGTCTACGATCGAGCTACGTCGTCGTCGGTAATTTAAAATGAAAAGCAATTTGTTCAATATTAATAGTATATTAATGTATTGTGTGTTTAACGGAAGAAATGCAATGATGTCAAAGTTGATTAGATATCTGCCTACCTCCATATTGGTAAAATTTTCCATTGACCTACAAGTAAAGAGCATCAACGCAGTATAATATCGTATTCCTTACAAATATTGTAACAAATAATAATAATAATATAGCGTTTATTTTTCTCCACCACATAATGCAAAAAATGACAAATTCATAAAATATACATAGTTAAAATAGGTAAGTATAATATTGACATTTATGTTGTGGAGACTGGATTCTGTACTAGGAATACCTGTGTTATAGGGCTCCAGGCCTCCAACTACCCCGATAAGTTACAGTTGTTCGAACGAGAAGCGATAATATTATGATTTGATGGAAAATACATAAACAATTTAAAGAAGCAATGACATGGAACTAAATAATAACTACATGTGCGTGTTAGTCCGAATAATGAATGTGGGTATATGTGTGTTTGTGTGAGCAGGTAATAATGAGCTGCTATGAGACAACTTCCAAGAGTATCTCTGTTGCTTCATAATCGAGCGATTGAAGCCAACTTTGGACCTTTGTTTTACATTGTGATTTAGTTAAAGAATAGATAGAAATGACCTTAAGGATTTTGTTGTAGAGGTTATCACCCAGGAAGCAAAAGAATCTACGGCTGAACCTGGTTTTGAAAGATGTAGATTTACAGACAGTATGTTTGCGTCTCTTGTTCAGGATATTGACAGGATTGTATGGGAGACGAGTATTACGGCAGCATACTCGTGATTGTGTTTAAAATGAACAATTGGCTTTTTTGGGGTTTCGCCCCAAGCCGTTACACAATATGGCAGAATTGATTGAACTAATGAAAAATGAACTATGCCAATAGTCTAAGTTTCTCCCACATGGCCTAGGTTTGTGAAGACAAATATTAATTTTCGTGTTCTGGCTGCAAGTGCGTCACCATGCGGCTGAAACATAAGTACACTGTCAATCTGAATACCCAAATACTTTATTACATCTGTTTTTTAAGAGTCGGACGTGAGTAAGTATTGTCTGCTAGCAAAGAGCAAGTGTGAGAAATTAGCGAATGATTTGTATTGCAAAAGATCTCATCATTTTTCATAGAGAATGGAATATACATAGTTTTGAACATATTTAGGTTCAGTTTGTTGTTTTTTAACCAATCTGCAACCATGTCGAAACCAAGCTGAGCATTTGCATATACTTTCTACCAAGAATCTGCGTGAAAAAGCAGAGCCGTATCATCCACAAAGGTGACGATCCTGCCACCACGCAGTTTGAGGTTGCAGAGGTCGTTAATATATGTCAAAAATAATGTCGGACCAAGGATACTGCCCTGCGATGCCCCATACATGATGGCAACATCATCACTGTACCTATCACCTGTCTTTACTCGCTGCAAGCGATTTGTGAGATAGTCAGAGAATAAATTTAGCTGCGTGCCTCTCACTCCAAGTCTTTCCAGTTTCTCTAAAAGAAGCGGGGTAGAGACTGTGTCAGAAGCATTAGGTAAGTCCAGAATAATTATCAGCACCTTTTGTTTACCATCAATATTATTAGATACAAAATCCACAAGTTCCTGGACGACATCACTAGTAGACATACCGGAACGGAAACCAAACTGACAAGGTGATAATAGCTCGTTGGTCTCGAGGTATTTAGTTGGTCGTTTGTTTATCAACCTTTCCAGTATCTTAGAGACCGTGGGCAAAATGGAGATAGGTCTGAAGTTATTGACACAGTCCCTGTCCCTCTCTTATATATTGGGTGGATCTCAGCGAGCTTAAGAGAGTGTAGAAAAACACCAGTTGTAAAGGCGAGATTACATATATAAGTCAGAGGTGGAAGTATAGTCTCTCTGTAACGTTTAAAAAAAATGGCAGGCATGTGGTTGCGTCTTATTGCACAAATGCTTGGCCAATGTTTGCGAGACGTTGACAAATAAGACGCGGTCGTTTGCATCGAGCTCCGTCTATTCCTAAAAACCTTTTGATTCTTAAACCCCAGTATAAAAGTATAATTGTGTTCACATCACGTCACGCCCCCCTCTCCTGCCCCGCACCAGATCGGACGCGCTTGACGTTCGCCCTACAAAGTCATCTTATGCCTCTTTTATTATATTCGCCATCCATCTTTTTAACAGTGACGTCACATTAATGCCTAAATAAAACGTGTCACCGCGGAATGATGTCCTCACCTCCCCCACGCTTATTGTGCTATCATCTGCGCCCACCCCCCCCGCCCCGCCCTGCTTACGTACTGCAAGGTACACCATATTGTGTTCACAACTGTGTTCTGTGCGTACAGCTCCAATATACTACTTTACTCTACGGTACAGAGTCACCATTAAACAGTTTAGTTGCACGCACGCACGCACGCCACGCACAGAACATATTATATACCGTACGCATGTTGCACCAAAGCACCATAATTATAAGAACCTTAGATTTAAGTAGATTTTTTTTCTTATTTTAATGACTCTATATTGTACTTTTTCTATTTAATTATTTTTTTTTTTGCTTTCTGCATGTCTGCCAAAGACTGCAATAATATATTTCTGCAAAATGCACGCCTTTTTGTGTAATGGCTTATTTTTTGTTTATTGTTTTAGTAGGTTTGTACCGTGTCCCGTGAATAAGTCTGTGGCATCACAAAGGGCCCTAACAGAATACCAACGCTGCGTGATTTATTGCTTTATTGCATAAATATCGCAGCATGACGCCTTTTTGGCCTCATACAGTCTTTTTTTTGCATTTATCCTACTAATATTATAAATGCGAAAGTTTGTATGTTTGTTTGTTTGTATGTTTGTATGTTTGGCTGAAGGTAACGCAAAAACGGCTGAAGGGATTACAATGAAATTTTGCACGTACGTAGGTCATAACCTGGATTAACACATAGGCTACTTTTTATCCCGGTAAATGACAAGACTTAGCGATGGCTGAGGTGGAAGTAGAAATCCAAAGTCAGGCTGAACGAGCGCACACGCTCAACAAGTACTAGGACACCAGAAACATGAGAAGTATTTCCATGAAAAAGTTAATCCTACTAATATTATAAATGCGAAAGTTTGTATGTTTGTTTGTACGTTTGTATGTTTGGCTGAAGGTAACGTAAAAATGGCTTAAGGGATTTGAATGAAATTTTGCACACAGGTAGGTCATAGCCTGGATTAACACATAAGCTACTTTTTCACCCAGTACATGATAAGACTTAGCGAAGGCTGAGGTGGAAGTAGAAATCCAAAGTCAGGCTGAACGAGCGGTATACGCTCACAAAGTACCAGGACTTCAGAAACATGAGAAGTATTTCCAGGGCTGGAATCATGAGCGGTAACGACTCACAAAGTACCAGGGGACCAAAATCATGAGAAGGTATTTTGGAGGTATGCGGAACAGGGTGTAAAGTTCCACAACCTCCATTGAAAAGGGAGGATCCTCCGACCAGACGGGTGTTGTGTCTGGTCCGGGCAACTGCCCAATGGTTGATTTCGGACTGTTGTATATGTTCAAATCGCGCGGAGACCTCTGCTTGCGCGATGTAGAATTCTTGCTATTTTTAGTTCGTGTGCGGCGTCATAGATGTCGCTACATCACTCCACTCCGGAGATCGGAGATCGATGGTTCTTGATGAGTCGTCCATACATCTTGTGATGCTTGCCGGGCCAGTGGAAGGTTGGTTCCAGTGAGTCGGAACCGGCAGAGCCGCATAGTTCACGGTGAGTCGGAACTGTCTGCGGTGATGCCCCAGTGAGTCGGGGTGTTGCTATCCCAGTGAGTCGGGATGATGCCCCTGTGAGTCGGGGTGATGATGTCCCAGTGAGTCGGGATGATGCCCCAGTGAGTCGGGGTGATGATGTCCCAGTGAGTCGGGATGATGCCCCAGTGAGTCGGGGTGTGCAGAAACACTGCCACTTGTTCTTTAGGGTATCCGTGGCACGTTCAAAGAAGATGTACAGGCAACACCGGCAGAACTAGTATACGGGGAAACGTTGCGTCTGCCTGGAGATTTTTTTGAACCGGAAGCGGCAAGTAACACGGATATGACCAACTACATATCACGATTACGCATGTTTGCCAAGAACATTACACCATCTCCAGCGTCGCGACATTCAAGTAGTCGGCCCATATTCGTGTTCAAGGACCTTGCCACCTCAACGCACGTCTTCTTGAAGGAAAACGCATCGACCGGGTCATTTCAACCTGCATACACAGGGCCACACAAAGTGCTGGAAAGAGGAGACAAAGTGTTCAAACTCCTCCTTAAAGGTAAAACAGTCTCAGTATCGGTAGACCGAGTGAAACCGGCCTACATACTGCATGACTCACACACCTCAACAACACACAGCAACACTAAACATAACGAACACAGACAGATACGAACACCACACCATACACTGGTCATCAACCCAACGCCGACGACCGAAGACGACAATACCAGAAGGACACGGTCAGGCCGCAAGGTACATTTTCCAGATTATGATCGCCCTTGACGGTCTCAAGAGGGGGGTGGTGTAGCGTCCCTATGTAGTTAAACTTAATATTGTACAATAGAATATAAATAAAACATGTAAAATATCTTAACAGGTAATATTAACGTTAACATTATTAACGACATGACTGTTTGTCGACTCACGGACAAACAGATGTTTTTTGTTTATATCTCTAAATGTTATGCGAGTAGCAGGTGCGCGGGCTAACGACCGCTGGCGGCATCCGCGCAGCGGGCGCTCGCCCTACGTCACGCCAGTCGGTAGAACGTCGCCCTGCTAACGAGACGACTACCCGCCTGCACTAATATACGCCTACCCGCTTTTAATATTTTATGTTTTCTCGCGCGCTTGCTACTAAGCTATTGTTCAAGTACTTTTTCTATCATCCTTTTCTCGTGCTGTGGAAACTTTGTGCTTCTATCTGTGTCTGACTTTCACCTTCCATTCTTAACTGTATAAGTGTTGTGTATGTGGACTTTGGTCAGTATACCAATTCAAGAGGACATCTGTGTTTCATTCTTCTCACGTACGTACCCCACTTCAGTATTTTCGGGGCTACCATCCTAAGCGGTATAGCTTCGCAAACCACCAGGAGACCAGAATCAAGAAGAAGTGTTTCCAGGGCTTGAATCTTGAGCGGTATAGATTCACGAACTACCAGGAAATCAGAATCACAAAATAAATTGCGAGGCAGGTATTATGAGAGGTATTAGAGAGAGATTCACAAATTACCAGGAGACTAGAAACATGAGAAGTATTACAAGGACTGAAATTATGAGCGATAAAGACTCACACAAACTACCAGAAGATCCCGCCCCATATTCCTTTTACAGTTTTTTCTTGTTTTGAAGAAGCTTTCAATAAAAAGCAAAATGACACAAAATATTAAGGAAATGTTACCCATGTTAGATGGTGATAACTTTAATAATTGGAGGTTTCGAGTGAAGTTGTTGTTAGAAGCCAGGGGTCTCAGCGACATACTGGAAAATATTGAGGTAAAAAATGAAAATAGGAAGCGAGATGCGGAGGCTCGCTCACTAATCGTACAATGTATCGGAGACAAATTTTTAGGCATTGTTAAAGTATGTAAAAGTGCGATGGAAATGATAGTCGCTCTAGAAAATACTTTTACGAGGCAAACTGTAATGAACAAATATAATTTAAAAAAGAAGCAGTCGAAAGGGGTCAAGAATGGCAAGAAGCAATCGCTAAGGAACTAAATTCTTTGAAATGTTTGGAAACATGGGAAAAGTCAGTATTACCAATGGATAAAAAAGCTATAGATACAAAATGGGTTTTTGCAACAAAGAAAGATGACACCAAAAAGGCTAGATTAGTGGCAAAGGGATTTCAAGAAGAAACACTATTTAATGTATATTCGCCAGTCGCTCGAATGCCTACAATACGTATGATGTTGAGTCAAGCAGTACAAAATGATATGTACATGAGACAACTGGATGTGCCAACGGCTTTTCTAAATGGTTATCTTAAAGAAGATTTTATTGCTGCGGGAACGATAATTCCATATTAATAACATTATATAAAGGTTATTTCTGTTGTGTAGCTACTACAATATCTAAAAGTAAGTTATTTATAAAAATATACAGCATAACTACGTTTTTGGGTCTAAGTTGCTGTCCTTGTGACAATTATGTGAATTTTAGGTTAAACAACCTCCTCATTCATAACACTTGCTTCGAATATAATATCGTTTCTGCGTATAAGATTGCACCGTTCCAGGGTGCACCTACACGTAGCGCATGTATTTTAAATGTTAGCTATCTAACATATTGCATAAATAACTTTTTAACAATTTACCCGCATTATGTTAAAATGGATAATTGTTTATTAATTGAACCCAATAATAACAGTAGTCATTTCGATTTGCAGCACATTATTTTTACTGTATATTGTCGTGCATACAAGTCCTCCCACGGAGACATGCCGCTGCAAGAAGTGATTGTACTAGTGACTAATTATATTTTACCCACGAGTTACTTGTTGTGTTTGCTCATTATATGTCTGATTGTTCGTTGTTTATTAGTTTTTTCGAGATATAACTTCAGTGAAAGGAACTCGTTACAATGAAGCCCCGTAATTTAAACATTTACTATCAGAACTGCCGCGGCTTAAGGACTAAAACTACACAACTCCATCAAAACATTATGTGTAATTGTTATGATTTAATTATTATAACGGAAACAGGCTTACATAACGGCATTTTTGATAGGGAATTGTGTGATGATAGGTATGACGTGTTCCGTAAAGACCGTGATTTGGCCGTGACTGGCTAATACTCAGGTGGCGGTGTCATGATACTCTCACGACACGAACTGGGTGCGTGGTGCGTCGAGCACGAGCAGAATACAATCGCTACGGAATTGTTGACCATAGTTTTACCGGCGCGCTCGCTGTCAGCAACAGCTGATTTTTACGTAAGTGTTGCCTACGTACCACCGGACGCTCACCGCATACCCTCGGACGTCAATAACGTCTTGCAAGGCGTAGCGAGTGTGTTTAATCTCTGCACTAATATATGTAACTACCTACTTGTGGGCGACTTCAATCTTCCGTGTATAAAATGGAATTCAAGTGGGGCATCTTTTATGAAACAAGGCGCCTCTGAAGTACAGAACGCGGCCGTGCGCTTAGTGAATGAATTGTCGTTTTTAGGATTAACACAATACAATACACTGCCTAACCACAAGGGGAATACTCTTGATTTAACTTTCTCCAGCTTGCCACTGAAAATAGACGAATGTCTATCACCCCTTGTGAAGATTGATTTACCTCATCCAGTAATAACGATCGAAACATCTGACCTTACAGTTTCCCATCTCCGTGAGTTGTCCACTTCTAGACATAATTACCGAAAATCTGATAACTGCGTGTTAAATAATTATTTTTCTAATATTGATTGGCACTCAGTTTTAAACGACACATCAACAAATGACGCCGTAGACACATTCTACAAAACAATTCAATCGGGGATTGATAAATATGTACCTTTTAACCGAAAGTCAGGATCACGTAAATATCCAGTTTGGTATAGCCACTCTCTAATTAAAATAATTAAAGAAAAGAGTAAGGCACACTCGCGTTGGAAGCGGTTTAGAAATCTGCTCGACTACGATGAATTCGCAATGTTGCGGGACAGACAGCGTCAAATCTACCAGATTTGTTATAATAAACACTTGCAGGAGATGGAGCGTAGTTTGAAAAAAGATCCAAAAAAGTTTTGGACGTACATAAAGACCATGCGTGGAGGTTCTAACTACCCTAAAATGTTATCTCACAATAACGTCAAGTATACTGAGGGAAACGAAATTTGCGACGCTTTCAATGACTTCTTCCACGACGTTTTTGGTGAATCCGCTGACTATAGCACTGCTAGTTCATTGGTCACAGACGAAAAAGATCACTGTCCGGATATCATCTCCAACTTACAATTTTCTTTGTTATCAGTGGAGAAGTCGTTGAGTGCCTTAGGCGTCGAAAAGGGTCCTGGTTGTGATGGAATACCTCCAGTGTTTTGGAAAAACTGTGCGAAATCTTTAGCACTTCCAATGTGTACTATTTTTAATATCTCTTTAAAAGAAGGCACGTTCCCAAATGAATGGGAAAAAGCATTGATTGTTCCAATTCATAAAAAGGGCTCACGAACGGTGATATCAAATTACAGGGGTATTTCAATACTAAATACAATTGGAAAGGTGTTTGAGAAACTAGTTTACAACGCTATCTATCCATATATTCTCAAAGGTATTTCCTGCAAGCAACACGGTTTCCTGAGGAAACGCTCGACTGTATCGAATTTGGCCAGCTTTTCGAATTATCTTCTTGAGAATACAGATAATGGTGGGCAGGTTGACGTGGTCTACACGGATTTTGAAAAAGCTTTTGATCGTGTTGATCACGTCATCTTGCTCAGTAAGCTGTACAGACTGGGTATACGCGGGGATCTCTTACGATGGGTTCAGTCTTATTTATTTAAAAGGTCACAAGCTGTAGTACTGGGAGGATACCGTTCTAACTTCATTGAAATCCCTAGCGGTGTTCCGCAGGGATCCCATTTGGGACCTTTATTCTACAACGCTTATTTATTTGACATCACTGATTCTTTTGCACACTCTCAACACTTAATGTACGCTGATGACAAAAAAATATTTTATAAAATAAGATCAACCGATGATTGTGGGGCTCTTCAAGAGGACCTTAATAACTTAAGTAATTATTACAAAAAAAACAAAATCGCAGTAAACGTCACAAAATGTCAATGTATTAGTTACACACGTAGGAAAGACCCTATTGAATACTCATATAATTTTAATGGATTTATAATAAACAAAGTCAAGATAGTTCGGGACTTAGGAGTTAATTTTGACAGTAAATTATCGTTCTCAGAACACATAGACCTTATTAGCGCAAAGGCTTACAAGAATCTAGGATTTGTTCTTAGATCTTGTAAGGTATTTAATAACATTGGGGCTCTTAAATCGGTATATTTTGCATACGTGCGCAGCGTCTTGGAATATGCGTGCCCAATCTGGTCCCCCCAATACAAAAAGTATAAGAACCAAATAGAACGGGTTCAACAAAAATTTATTAACCATCTCAACTATCGCCTCCGCAAACCCCCGATGTCGTACGAAGATAGCTGTCGTTCTTATGGTCTACTAACACTTGATGAGAGGCGTAAAGTGATGGACATGTGTTTACTTTATGACATTATCAATGGACGGCTGGATTGCCCGGAGTTGGTCACACAGGTTACTTTTAACGCACCACTACGGCGCACTCGTCACACATCCATGTTGCACGTGCCTCGGCACTCCACAAATTTTTCCAAAAACTGTGTATTGACTCGCATTGCTCGTGTTTATAACACAGACTTCTCTCAAGTTGACATATTTGACTGTAATAAGCAAACATTCAAAAAACGAATTGTTAAGACTATAAGCAAAGGCAAATGACATGCAATTGATTTCGATTCATCTTTCAATTAAAATTATCAAATTTTGTTCCAAATTTAATTTTAAATAATACTGTTCTGAACTGTGTAATTTAATTTTCTCTCTATCCGTTCGCATTATGTTTATCCCAGATAAAAAGGGAAACCTATTATTGGCCATTATACTGTTACACATTTATTCTGTAATATATTATATGTATCGCTGTTGGTTGCCTAAATAAAGAAATTAAATAAAGAAATTAATCATTGGTAAAATAAAATGTGATAAATACTAAAAAAAAAAAAATACTAAGATGTTTACATAAAACCACCTCAAGGTTTTGAAATTGATAAAGGTTTTGTGCTGAAACTAAAACGATCGCTCTATGGCTTAAAACAAGCCCCAAAGTGCTGGAATGAAAGACTTCATACCTTTTTGATTGACAAAGGATTTACTCAGTCAAAACATGATTTTTGTTTGTATATTTCGGAAAGTGTATTTTTACTAGTCTATGTCGACGATATTATTTTAATGTCAAAAGGTATTTCAAGCCTGAATCAAGTTTATGAACATTTAAAAGGTGAATTTAATGTGAAGGATCTTGGGGATGTGAGTACATATCTAGGATTAAATATTGAGAGGACGCCAGAACGAATTACAATAAATCAAGAGCCAACAATAGAAATAGTGCTTGAAAAATTTAATATGACAGATTGCAAAGGTGCTGAAACACCCATGGAAGTAAATTTTACAAGCAATGACAGGGAACCAATTGCTTTAGAACTGCCATATCGCGAACTCATAGGCTGCCTTTTATATCTGGCTACTTCAAGCAGACCCGATATTTGTTTTGGTGTGTCATTTTTAAGTAGATATTTGGACAGACCTACACATAGTAGGTCACTATGGAATGCTGCTAAGCGTGTATTACGATATTTAAAACAAACAAAGTCAAAATCTCTTGTATATAACATTGATGGTAACATATATTAGTTGGGTATACCGATGCTGACTGGGCTGGGGATAGAATGGATAAAGAAAGTGTGAGTGGAGGATTGCTTTACTATGGAAATAATTTATTGTCTTGGTACTGTAAGAAATAAAATGTTGTCGCTTTGTCTACTGCTGAAGCTGAATATATAGCTGCTGCTCTTTGCTTCAGCAGAGCTAGTTTATTTGAGAGGCTTATTACAGGATTTCAGATGTTCGTCAGATTCAATTTTATTAGTTGATAACCAAAGTGCCATCAAATTGATGGAATGTAATGAAAATAGCAAAAGGTCGAAGCACATTGACATAAAATATCATTATGTAAAACATTTAGTTAAAAAAAAAGAAATTATCATAAAATATGTGAACACAAATGAAAATGTTGCAGATATTTTGAATAAAGCTCTAGGAAAACTAAAACATAGTTATTTCATGCAAAAACTTGGCTTTTATGAATTACATATTAGTTAAGATGACTTTTGAAATTGGTAAAAATCGTATTAATGTTTTAACAGTTAAACTAGTTTGATTTTAAGAATGTGTTACATCTAATGTACGTAACTTATTGTTACATATTGTTTTGTTTTTATTTTTAACTGTGAGGAGTAAGATTATTTTAAGTTAATTTGCAAGTAAGTTTTTTTTTTTTTTAAACTATGTTTTACCTTAATGATTATGATATTCCTGCAATTTTTATTTTTATGGAAAATAATAATTGAGGGGGGATGATGAGGTTGGATATGTGTCTATAACTAGGTTGTATCTAGGCAACGATTGTTGATTGATTGTTTCGGTGGAAAAATGGAAAATAGAGTTGTGTGTTTATAAAAGGGTTTTACTCGTATTTATAGTATTTGGAATATGGTGTCTTTCGTGTATATAATAGACTTTTAACAGGTTATGGATTCACGAAAAAGTAATTCCGGAGCTGGAATCATGAGAGGTATAGATTCCAAAACTACCAGGAGACCATAGTCATGAACCAGTATTTTTGGGGCTTAAATCCAAAGCGGTATAAATTCACAACCTACCAGGAGATCAGAATCACCAAATATATTCTGAGGCTGGTATTATGAGAGGTACAGATTCACAAATTACCAGGCGAACATAATCATGAAGAAGTATTCCGAGCAGGACAGATTCACGAACAACCAGGACATCAGAATTACAAATGTATAACCAGGAGGCCAGAATGATGAAGAAGTGATTTCGGGGCTGGAACCATGAGAGGTGTAGATTCTAAAACTACCAGGAGACCAGATTCCTGAATCAGTATTTTTGGGGCTAGAATCTTAAGCGGTATAGATTCACAAAATACCAGGAGACTAGAAACACAAAGAGTGTTCCGGGGCTGAAATCATGAGCGGTATAGATTCTCAAACTACCAGGTAGGGGGCTGGAATCCTGAGCGATATAGATTCATAACCTACCAGGAGAACAGAAGCACAAAACAGTTTTTTTAATATAAATGTCTACGCGGACGGAGCCACGGGCAAGAAGCTAAGCACCAATTTAGGATATTTTCGGGACCCAATAAATGAAACAGTCTCGATATGGTAAACTATTAGGTATATTTAACACGGTAAGAGTAACACGATAGGTACCCCGACACACTGAGCGAATGTGTGTGCCCTACAGTCTCTTTGACGTTCAAAAAAATCTGGCTTTCAGCCTAATATAAATAACTTTTGATTTTGATTTCTACAGGGTTTATTTAACGTGCTACTCTCTGGAAATACTACTCAAACTTATAATTACACTTTTTACGTGGGCGAAGCCGCGGGCGGAAGCTAGTAGTTAATAAATTCTTGTTGTGAGGTACAAATAAATATTGTTTCTTTCTTTCTTTCATTAGATGAACTGCTGACGTCACGCACGTCACACGCTCTGTGGTGTGGCTGCTGGAGTGCTGGGTACTTCCATCGTAGACATTTCCACAAACACTCGGATGCACATTAAAAGAACATTATTGCAACAGTTAGCGGTAAGAAATGTGATAATGACTAATGACTGTCGTTAAAATGTGTCTAGGTACAGGTTGTAATAAGCTCTATAATTATATAATAATTAAGAATTCTAATGAAGAATTTTTGGGGGAGCCGAAAAACGATATATCCAGCAGTGGACGTTTTTCGGCTCAAATGATGATGATTCCAATGAAGTAAAGCGAAATAAAATATTTTTTAAAAAATTATTTTCATGTATTATTGAATGTGCGTTAGATGACAATAATTTCAATAGCTAAACCGCTGATTCTATTGCAAGATACTCCAAATACCCATGTTTTGTATAATAATTTTTGGGTGGTCTAAGGGTCAGCGAACTTGGAATACTGTTCTAAGAAGTCCTCGTCAGACGGCGGCAACTGTTCACCGCTTTGATGTTCATCATCAGCTCCTCCTGATTGATTGCCTTCATCATTGCCTCCTGATTGATCGCCTTTATCATCACCTCCTGATTGATTGCCTTCATCATTGCCTCCTGATTGAATGCTTTCATCGTCACCTCCTGATTGAATGCCTTCATCGTTGCCTCCTGATTGATTGCCTTCATCGTCGCCTCCTGATTGATTGCCTTCATCATCACCTCCTGATTGAGTTCCATCATCGCTAGCTAGCCCCACCTGGTCGGCGCCGCTGTGGTCGCTGGTGCCGGAGTCATCGTCGTCACTCGGTGCTGGCCGCGCCAACACGCTGCTCACCACCAGTACTAGCGCCAAGATCATCTGTTCAAATAAAGCTCATGTTATACACATAGTAAACAAAGGTATTAAGACCATTGCATTTGTGGGCTAAAGAAGGCGAGTAGTAATTACGAATCTTCTCGTATTTTCTTGTAATAGAAACCAGGTAGCGCCCCGCCCCGACTTAGCACGGATGAATTCTTCTTTTCAAAATTTTATTTCATTCAAATCTTGGTCTGCCAAATACAAGAACATCAACAAAAAATCAAATTTTTCTAGCCATTTCCGACTAACGCACGGCTAATGATTTTGAGAGCCCACTCAAAATGAATCAACAGTAATTGAACAATAAAAAAATGGAATATCTAGTCAGGGATAAGTATTGAAAAATACAAAAAAGATCAATTGTTTTGTCATGCTTGTAACTCCTGCGCGGATCGCCCAGAGGACACGGTGGAGCATACGGTGGAGGTCTGCCCCGCTTGGGTGGAGCAGCGCCGTGTCCTCGTGGATGCGATAGGTGGTGGCGACCTCTCGCGGACGGCCCTGCTTCAGGCCATGGTACGGAGCGAGAGGGAATGGGAATTAGTCTCCTCGTTCTGCGAAGCAGTAATGCTCGCATAGGCGGAGGCGGGAAGGGTAAGGGAAGCTCAACGGAGTGGCCCTCACGGCCCCGGCCACTACCACCGCAGGAGACGCATTGGGCGTAGGACGTCACGAGACGATCTCCGGCCACCGTAGACCCGGGCGTGCGGGCGGTGATCAGTGGGTAGCTCGCCGTCCGATTAGCACCAGGCCAATGAGTTGACAGCGCGTAGTATTCCACGCGCACCTCAAAGAGATGATTGTCAGCCACCACTGACGGGGCCCATCGTGGCCGGTGCCTGCATGCCTAGGGGTAGCGGATAAATTTGTAACAGAGTTACCGCTCCCCTGGGCACTCAGGCAGGGAAGGAACAGGGGTGGGTTTTAGTCAGTAAGAGTCTGACACGCCTGCCCGCTCCACACAGAGCGGGAGAGGTCATTGGATGATTTCCAACCCCACAAAAAAAAATACCTGGAACTCGGTAACTGCGTTAATAAAAACGGATGGTTGCGTTTCATTGAAAGAATAAGTAAAACACACTGCTGTTAAAAACACCTCTGCGTACACCAATTAGGCGAATGGTGACAACTTACAATGAGGCTTTTGAACACATAGATATTTTAATATGCTAATTTAATACGAGTATGTGCCGTGGGTCACTGTTTAAGACGCTTTCAAATTAATCTTTTTTTGCAGTTGTTTTAATGTATCCCTGTTTATTTATTTATTTTTTTCATCTTTTCTGTTTGTTATAATAATATTGTAACCACTAACAGCTTACCTCCTAGCGAATTAAAGTTTTTTTTTAATAATGGTAATCTGTGACCAGCGCTGTGGGCTACGTTATTATTTAGTTATTGCTGTATCACTATTTGTAACATAACATAATGTAGCTGTTTGTTGTTCCTTTTCAATAAAAATAAAAAATAAAAAGCTGGAAAATATGAAATATAGAAAAAAAAACTTACCAATAACCGCATTGTGAATGGAAAGTGTCGAATTGAAGCGATGGTAACCGAAGCAGTTATTTATATAAATCGTCAGTAATGTGCTGACCGCAAACACACTGGCCCATAGAGATAACGACTGTATCGCTCAGCAGTTAATTAGCGCGGTACGTTGTGAACGATGCGAGTGCAGCCGGGCGGCATCACATGCGGATAGCTACACACGCTCAGCACTACACTAGCACACCTGTCTGACGTACTCGAAAGTGTTACAGAGATTTTGACATTATTTTAAAAAGTACTTGTATGATATGATAGGTATGTTTAAATTCACAAAAGTACGATGAAATTGAACTTTTATTAACCAAAATGTGCTAACGAAGAACCTGTACCTAATCATAACCTACATCAATTTAATCAACCATTAACACACACACACACTTACTCACATCAACACACTACAAATACTTGAACATGCTACAATAATTTTGTAACATCCTAAAACCTAGGCTTTTTCTTTTCCTTTTTAATTATGTCTCAACATTGTAGATACTAACCCATGGAAAGTTGCGAGGAAAACCCATGACAAGTATCCTTATAAATTTGGGGTATTGCGCTTTGCGCCCGTGCGAGTCAGACGTATTTGTACCCATCACCGTGTTTACAATTTTTTTTAAAAGTGATTCAAAGTGCACATAGAAAAGTACTTTATATTAACCGAATTACGTGTATTTCTCTCACCTCACATATTAGTTACAAATCTTACTAGTGCTGAGTGGTTTATGCAACCAAAAAAAACTAAATAACTCAATTAAAATAACGTGGGTGTAAGTGATTGTTCATTAGAAACGTGACATTGAGAATCTGGTAAGGTCACCCCACCACAATTCTAGTGACATACGCAAACCCTACCGATCTTTATTTTCAACGTTCATTGTCAAGGTCTAGCGGCCCGAGCGTTGGACTGCGGAGAACAGTGCCTCGGGTTCGGAATCTTCACTCGGCTAGTTATTTTAGCTGTTTTTGTGGTTAATTTATGTGTCCTGAGTAATTTATGATATGTAATATTAATCAGTGTTTGAAGTTGTAGGACGTCAGTAAAACATCAGTTCATAATTATTACTTTAAGTTTTTCAAATGAATACTCAACTTCAAAAAAACTGGAGCTAAAGCTGGCTGGTTAAGAAACAAGCGCCAACGCATTAATGATTCTCCGAACTGCCAATCAAACCAATTCACGCGGATATTTGATGATTTCAAGAGTGAAATTAGGCAAATGTTTACCTCTTTGAAAACAGAGCATGATGACCGTCTAGCAAACTGGAACACTGAGCACGATAAGGTACTATCTGGACTATCTAAAGATTTGAGTGATCTGAAAATTCAATATTCCGAGATTCGAGAATCCCAACTTGAAATAGACCACGGTATAGAGTTTGTAAATTCAGGCTAAGAGGATATAAAGGTTAAAGTAGCTGGAATGGAAAATCAGAAGAAAAAAAACGATATTCACACGTTTCAGCTGCATCAATATATCCAGGACCTGCAGCTTCAATCGCGTCCGGCAACAATTGAACTCAGAAACCTTTCGCAAAAAGCTAAAGAAGGATCCGTGTTATCAAACCTTGGATGACACAAGGTTTGGTCCGTTGCATACAGAATCGAGACACGATGATGACATCTTAAAAGTCACATACACGCGGTACCGCAATGTTCTAATACACCAGGGAGCCTCTGCCTGGACGTCAGAGCATCCATTATCATAAGGAATAGGTAAGGGCTGAGAGCCGACCCCTGGTGCAAACCGACCGCTACACTGAAACTGTCAGTAGCGCTCCCTGCAGACCGGACTTGGGTACTGCATCGACTGTACATCGCTCTGATCAACTGCACATACTTCCCAGGCACACCTTTCTCCTTAAGGGCCCACCACAAAACCTCTCGAGGCACCCGGTCATATGCCTTTTCGAGGTCAATGAACACCATGTGCAAGTTTTTATGCACAGCTCTGTATTTTTCGCACAGCTGGCGGATAGCGAAAATGGCATCCGTTGTACCCCGACCTGGCATAAAACCGAACTGGTTTTGTGAGATTGCACTCTCTTCTCTCTTGTACGATTTTTAAATAACAGTTGCATGTCGCTGAAACTTTGGAGAAAATTGGCTTCTAAGACACAGGCTTATTGCCTTGTTTAAGAGTCAGACGTTCGACTTTAAATTGTGTCACTGTTGTATAACCTACTCATACGACACTATTATGTACTTTTGTCTATATCTTTGTACAATACAAATTAATTATTATTATTACTATTCCGTATATTATTTTTTATATACATATTATTAGCATTTTAAAATATTTAAATTAAAAGAATAAAAAAAAACATTTCAAAATATAAAAATAGTATCCCACCGGTATCGGGAACAGGGTCCAAGCTACCAGCGGTCAGGGCTCCAGAGAGAGGACCCGCCTGACAATGCGGGCCGTGTACAGAAGTACTGTTTTCTGAATCAAACCCTTGATCTAGCCGCCTAACGAGAGTCTCCTGAGGTGTTGGTTGATGCTCGTGGCTATTAAGCCATTGGCCGACACGACTATCGGTACAATGATCGTTGAGTCCACATCCCACATGTCGACAACCTCGCGAGCCAAGTCAATATACTTGATTTGTTTATCTTTCTTGACTTTCACGAGGTTTTCATCATGTGAATAGAATAGACATTTATTTTGCAAATATGGGTAATACACAATAGATGTTTAAATACATTAAAGCACAGCCATATTTCACCATTCGGCATGCCAACAACGACGACGACGGTTATGTCAACAATCATTGCAATCCTTTCGATTCGGTCCACCACCACTATATCAGGATTATTAGCTATAATAGTCTTGTCAATGATGATGGACCGATCCCAGGACAATGTGATATGACCATTATCGAGAACTGGGTCGGGCACATACCTATAGTACGGCACTTCCGATTCTACAAGAGAGTATTTCAGGGCAAGTTGGTGATGAATAATCCTGGCTACAAGGTTGTGCATATGCAAGTGCTCTCCGTTAGCTAGACGAGAACAACTAGAGAACATGTGGCGAATTGATTCTCCCGGACGGTGACATGCCCGACAGATGTCAACCGTGCCGTCCTTCATAATAAATCTCCGCTGGTTTTTCGTCATGATAACTTCGTCCATAGTTGCACAGACAAAACCTTCGGTTTCCCCAAAGAGGTCACCGACACGTAGCCAGGCTACGGATGCTAGTTGGTCTACATCGGACCCATGTAGGGCCCGGAAAAAGCGTCCGTCAAGTTCCTTAGTCTGCCATACTTCCCTGCGATCGTTTGAGTTTTGCGCCAGTTCTCGTTAGCCAAGGAGAGTGGAGTAAGGCCCTTGTCCACCGCCACTACATCTCGATGCATACCCACGTCAGCAGCTAAGAAATATTCTATCAGACTGCATACCTCGCGGTTGTAGAGGGTGTTAGCATTTAAAAAGCCTCGGCCTCCACACTTCCGCGTGATATACAGTCTCATCACCGACGAACGTAGGTGATGCATTCGAAATGCAGTCAACAGTGTATGGACACGCTTATCCAGGGCATCTAGGTCTGTTTGAGTCCATTTGAGTACGCCGAAAGAGTACATCAATACCGGCATTACGCAAACGTTGAAGGCTTGCACCTTGTTTCCGCCCGATAGAAGGCTATTAAATACCTTCTTCAGGCGGCAAAAGAAGCGCTCCTTCAACGATTGCTGCATGTCAGTAACACTGATACCTGACGCTTCTGACATACCAAAATACTTATAGGTTTCGGTTGGAGAGAGGGATCTCAGGTTTATAGAATCCGAGAGTTGAGTTCCCACGGATTCCACAATCTCCCCTTGCTTTACATGCATAACCGCACATTTGTCCACACCAAACTCCATCCTGATGGCACTACTGAAGATTTCAGTGACCTTCAGTAGCTCTATCAGTTGCAGATTGCTGGGGGCAAAAAGTTTCAAGTCATCCATGTATAGGAGGTGAGATATAACCTGACCACCTCTCTTCAACCGATAGCCTAGCCTTGAATTCTCCGGCAGTGTGCTTAGAGGATTCAAGGCCAGGCAAAACCAAAGCGGACTCAAACTGTCACCCTGGAATATACCCCGCTCGATCCTTATCGGTTCGCTTTTCCTATGGATTTGTCGACATCCTGGATAGCGAATGACCGTCCTCCGTTACTCCATACATGACATCAGGAAGGTGCGTAGAGTTGCATCAACTTTATATAATTCTAGCACCCTCATGAGCCACGTATGAGGAACTGAGTCAGAGGCCTTCTTATAGTCTATCCTACATGTCGACAGATCCATTCGGGAACGCCGAACTTGTAACTTAATGGTCATATTTATGAGGAGAAGCTCCTTAGTAACGCGGCACCCATTCCTACAATTATTTTGAGAGGCAGACATGATACAGTTACTATCTAAATGTGTGTTAATCTTACCTCTCAAAATGGATGTAAGAACCTTATAAGGTTCAAATTATAGACCGATCACGTGCTTACCGACGGTCTATAGACCGTCGGTAAGCACGTGATCGGTCTATAATTTTTGGGTTCCGCAGTACTACCTGATTTATGGAGCAGGTGGGTTATTCCTGTAGTTTAAAATTGAAGTAGCGACCCTGACTCTAAGGCAGACTGGATCTGTGATTCCAAGCGAACATGCGACCTTGTAAACCATTTTATCCAGAAGTTGTGCAGCTCGTCCGGCCCTGGAGATTTCCAGTTAGGTAACGGACGGACTGCACGAGCTACATGTTGGGGGCTGTTGATAATTTCCCCTATTTCTGGTATTGGAACGCACGCGCGTTCAACATCCCGAATCCAATCGCCCTCGGTATGACAGACAGACCGACCAGATGCTACGCCAGAACGAGTTTATGGTGTCATCATCCGGCAGGTGCGTATTAGTCACACCTTGACCCGGTTGCTCCCAATCCCTATACACCCACCTTTCATTACTTCGGTATGTGCGATTCTGGGTGTACCGTTCCACTTGCCGCTTATACCTGCGAATACGGTTTGCTCATGCATATACTTTCTGCTTCAGGAAGTCGATGCGCTCAGTGACACGGGACAAATAGTTTCGGGGACTAATATCAGTTCCCGAAAACGCCCGTCTTACAAAGTGCATCACTCTTGGGCGAATGTTGCCCTCCCTGAAGCAGATTAGTTTGCCTATGAGTGCTCTGGCCCCACTAATACGACGCTCGATCCTGCACTGCCAAGCCGGCACGGCTGGCTTCGATCGTGTGGCTCTGTCATTAGGAAATTTGATGTGAGCTACACGATATGCCGCTACAGCCGCGCAGTACAGTATCGAGTGTGTATTAGTGAGGTTTCGCGTTGATCAAAATAATTTGACAACTGCAAACCCAGAGCAGTCACCAGCGCCCCATTCTTGTTATGCATGGGAAAACGTGGTAAACGTGGCCTAAGTTTGAGCGGCATGTTGCGATATTTCCGAATAGCACACTCCAAAGAACTCCTCAATTCATCATTGTACTGGGTACTTACGTTTGTAACCATGTCATTACACTCCTCGTCAGCGTAGCTGGGAATATGGTTCGACAGTGGTACCACCACTGGTACCACAGTCCGCGACGGAGGGGCATTGACATGGCTACCCATTTCAGATCGGAGGCGATCAAGTACAGTATCATGCAACATATGTGTAAACGACGCAGAGCATGCCCCGAACTATGTGTGATGTGTGTGAACAGTGACACTAAACTATGGTAAATCGTTAAAAGAACCACCACTACACTTAATTATGAACAAGCTTTAAAAGATTTACAGGGAAGGAAATTATCAGACTTGTTATTTTGTAATGATCCAAATTTATTAATCCATAGTTTTATTAATATGCTTACCAAAGTTATAAATGAAAACACTAATATAAAAAGTATTCCAAGCAATCAACGCATCATAAAGCCATGGATTACCTCGGGCATCCTTCGCTGTATCAAAAACCGGAATAAATTGCAAAAACAGAGTCGTAATGACCCTCATAACGAAACATTAAAAATAACTTATACTAGGTACAGGAGCTACTGTAATAATCTAGTAAAAAAATTGAAAAGAAAATATGAAAGAAATTTACTTGCACAATCAGTATCTAACAACAAATTACTTTGGAAAAATATAAAAACCATCACATACTCAAATAAATTGAAAAATCAAAACTTAGAACTATTAAACATAAAAACAACCCCCATGGAGTCAACAAACTACGTTAATGATTATTTTGCTAATATTGGAAAACAGCTTGCTCAAAAAATATATCCTGAATTAAATAATATTCCTAATAACCAAACGGATACATTAAGATCACAACTTAATACCTTCGTACTACTAGATACGGACGATACTGAAGTAAATAGAATTTTGATGAATCTGAAATCTGACAGTGCCCCTGGTTGGGATAATATCTCGACAAAATTCTTAAAGTACATAAGAAAGGAAGCTGTTCCCATTATGGCTCACCTTGCCAATCTCTGTTTTCAAAAGGGTGTCTTCCCGGCTCCATTAAAACAGTCTGTTATTACCCCAGTTTACAAGGGAGGGGACAGCGACGATGTCAGCAACTACAGGCCTATTTCCGTTTTACCGTCGATATCAAAAGTGCTTGAAAAAATTATAAACATCAGACTAACAAATTATTTAGAAAAAT
Organism: Polia nebulosa; assembly: GCA_951329385.1. Lineage (NCBI taxonomy): Eukaryota > Metazoa > Arthropoda > Insecta > Lepidoptera > Noctuidae > Polia > Polia nebulosa. Next base: position 23,013,438 of record OX589613.1, on the reverse strand, counting down.
TCAATCTAATATCTAATTCACAGTTTGGCTTTAGGCAAGGTGTATGTACTGAAGATGCAGTAACTGCTTTAAGTTCTATTATATCTGAACACCTTGACAAAGGAAACAGTTGCCTGTCTGTTTTTTTAGACATTAAGAAAGCATTTGACACCGTCTCTGTCCCAATCCTTGTGAACAAGCTGGAAAAAGCCGGAATAAGAGGGTCTGCACTCAGTTTACTCAAAGACTATCTCTCAAATAGGAAACAAAGAGTAAAAATAGGACAGTACTCCAGTGACGAGGTGGATGTGACATTCGGCGTCCCACAGGGTAGTGTCTTAGGGCCTACCCTCTTTCTCCTGTACATTAATGATCTTTGTAACATGGAAATAAAAAATGCTAAAGTATTCTCGTACGCCGATGATACATCTATCGTGTTCTCTGGTTCATCCTGGCACGAAGTTAAACTGAGTGCAGAGGCAGGAATGACACGGGTAGCTGAATGGCTTAAAAGTAACTTACTTTCCCTGAACACTAATAAAACAAACTATATATGCTTTAGTATCAGTAAGCGAACACAACCTGATGAAGAGTTGCATTTAAAAGTACACATATGTGGGGACGTGCCTACTGTGGGCTGCAACTGCCCGTGTATTGAAAAGGTCGCTGAAACTAAATATCTCGGGGTTGTAGTAGATCAGGCACTGTCCTGGTACCCACAACTTGAGAAAATTTCGGGGAGAATAAGGAAACTCAGTTGGATCTTTAAAACCCTCAGACATATTGTTCCAACTAAAACAGAGAGCTGTAGGAACCGTCAAAGAAATCTCCTAAATGAAATATATGTAGCACTGGCCCAGTCTGTACTATTATATTGTATCCCAATTTGGGGCGGTGCAGCAAAAACAAAATTTATAGACATAGAACGAGCGCAGCGTGCTTTAATAAAAATAATGTATTTTAAAAATAAAAGATTCTCCACTGCAAGCTTATACCAAATAAGTGATTTACTGTCTGTAAGAAAACTGTATGTAACCCAAATCATATTAAAAAAACATAAATCCCTACCATATAAAGATAACGAAAATTCTAAAAGGAGAAAAGATTTAGTTGTCCAAGTTCCCCAAACCAAAACTAGATTTGCATGCAAACAATTCCATAAACGCTCTACTGAGCTCTATAACAAAATTAACAAACATGTGAATGTATATAATAAAAGTTACCACGATTGTAAAAAAAATGTAATAGACTGGATAAAACCACTTACCTATGAGGAAACCGAGGCACTCCTGGAATACGTTGAGTAGCCGAAATATATCACACATATATACCATAACCACACCACACACCCACACACATATACAACAACACACACCACAATACAATACAACACACCAAACCACACCACACACCATACACCTCACACCAAACCACGCACCACGCCCCACATCACTCCACATCGCGCGCCTCACCACATACCACAAATAACACCGCACTACTTACCACACCACACTTTACACCATATTACTGGCACTAACTGGGAATAAGATGTATGAAATTTCCGTGCTTACTCTTACTAATTTAAAGTGCAACCTTACTCGCTTTTTTTATTATTTATTATTATTATTGTTTATTTTTATTTTCACAAGATTATTAAAATTTAATGTTTAAAGCTAAATACAGAAAATGTACTATCACACTGCATATTTACCCTTAAGGTCACAGGACACTATTAACTTTAGTTAGTACAATGAACTGAAAGAGCGGAGCCTCCTAATACAGGCATTGTTTGCTTAAAAGGAGGCTTCATACACGATTAAATGTAATTATTTTTCTGGCACAATAAACTATTTTGTATTTTGTATTGTATTGTATTGTATAATACGTGTTAATGTTTAGAAATAATTATGGACTTATAAGGGTTTTTTCATTTTTGTAGGATAGCTCTAGGGTTGTACTATCAGAATATGTGTAGTTTATAGTACAAAATAGGGCTATTTAAGTGTAAAAAGTAGTTTTAAGGCCAGTGGTCTACGTTAAGGTAAGGTAACGTCATACTAAAGCTTCGTGCGCCCTATGACGTCACCGAACCCGGACGCCGACCGCAGCGCCCTCTGGAGGGACGCGGCGGCTATTCTCAGACAAAGAACAATTCGTGTAGACTAGGGCATCTTGGGATTCCACGTTAAAGTGTGTCTCATGAATTGTTGTATGATGATAGTCAATAAATAGTAGACTAGATTATTAGTAAGTATGATTATGAATCTCAGCCACGCGGTGAATTAATAAGTAGGGCGAAATCATGCGCAAATAGCGTCCCGCGTGGTAATTGAAGTAAGAAGAATGTAACATACTGATTAGGCTATGTAGTTACATAATATGGATTATACAGTGGTAGTTTAAAATAGGAAACTCCATGTAAACTGTATGTAAAATAGGTCGCATAGTGGCTTCAATCATGGTTAAGCCCTATGGTGATTTATAAGTAAGACAGTCGGCAGGAACGCTGTATCTTGTATGTTGATTAGGTCTCATGGCAGACTTAGGATCAAACTATATGGTGGCTTATGTATGTGTTGTCATTTGTTAACAGAGTGTATGTCATACGAATCTTGCCACATGTAGTTTAGGAATCATGGCGCCGATCGCGCAAAACTAAACAAGCTTCACGGCAATTTTCGTATGACATAAGGTGCATGTATTAGGAAACAGATTAAAGTAGATTTCCCACATAGCTGCATGTTAATTTAACGTAGATTAAGAAATTTCAGTAGCTTTGTGTACATCAGCCAGGGTAACAAATTATATAGCATCATAGGTAGGAATATAAATGTAATTTATACAGCAGCTAGAATAGTATTTTTGTGCTATTTTAGTCTAGGTTAAGGACGTAGATCAAATGTAGGGACCGATCTATGTCAACACTAGTTAAATGCATGTTATAAGTAAGTAGGATAAGATATTATAACATTGTATAAATTCATTTAGTATTAGAACTTGGTTAGTTGGCAGGAAATACCATGCTATAGTCCACATCTGGAGGCCAGATGTTGGACTTTCTAAAACTAAGCCACCTCCCACAATAACCGCTGGCCAATCAGCGGCCCCACATTATTTTGTAAGTGTGTGTGTCTGGCGTCCGACGGTCAAGCGCGAGCATGACGCGGCAGATCGCAGCGGCGCGCATTGGCCGGTCGGCCCTATCGCGTCCCGGACTACCTGCGCTGTTGTGCGCGGGCATAAAGGAGGGCTGGGTAGCCGGCTTCGTCACATTCGGCCTCCAGCTCTCCAGCAAGCAACACCTACGAGACGTAACAATAAAACAGGAGCAACACCACGAAGAAGTTTTATTTTACCACATCGTCAAATAAACAATCATACATTCCACTACAATATGATTACGCTGAATGACCCGCACCTAATCCGAAAGTCGTTTGGCCGAAACGTTGACGCCAGCCGTCAACGTTTCGGCCCAACGACTCAAGCACCTGGAACAAAGAGAGCATCTAAACACGGTACGCGGTCAGGTTGTTATCTCCCTCTGTAGCCCCATGGTATGAGCGCAAGACGTTTTCATTAATGGATTGCGTCCATTGAATGCGCTGCACACTTCCGCCAGGAGCTGGGACCCTATCAGAGGCCGGTGGGCCTCGAAGTCCTTAGCTTCTCGGCGGCCGGCGTCCTCCCCGTCGACGCGCAGGTGGTGGTGTCGTCGGCGGCGAGAAGAACTCGTCGCTGGAGCTCGACGCACCTGCCACGGCCGGTGTCACAGTACTCACTGTGGGGCTGGGTCCCGGCGTCGGCGAGGCGGAGCTAAACGTCGAGACCGGAGGTGGTGGGCGTGCACGGCGAGCTGCTGATCTAGTTAACATCTATCGTTGTGATTTTCCAATTTTTCGGTTTATTTGTCCATGACAGCTGTCATTTCAATATTTTATGTATGGTGTATGGTGATAGTTTTCCATGTTAAATTTTATGTGGGTTCTTGCTATTTCGATACTTACTTTTGCTATTTGTTGTTTTTTAAGACATACTTTTCTTTTTTTTTACAGTTGTACCTACACTTATGTGTACCTTCTACTATAATATATTAGGACAGGAGTTACAACAGCAACATTTTCAGTTTACGTTTTTATTTTATTTAAACTTGCCTTACCCGTCAGCTCCCGCGCGTCCTCGATCAGAGACGCGACAATAGGTTTTTAATTGTGTCTGTTATTCCGGTAACTGACGGATTATTAAGATTTTAATATTTGTATATACTTACTTTATTTTATACTTTTTATTTATTTGAAATACTTATCCTGATACCAGTAGCACATCATTTTATTCCACTGTAAGGTCGAAAGAGTCAGTACCTGGGGCAGCACCAATCTGGCATTATTCTTCTAGTCAGCTGCCCTGTAACGTTTTGTCAGTCAAACGAAAATCGAATCTATATGGCCTATGCTCTAACTTGTCAAAAGAATCTAACTAGCCTTACCTCATCGGACTACATTGTTAAGTTGAGGGTTTCCTATGATGACCGTCCAGATCCAACATCAAACCCTGGACTATATCTGGAACTATAGTTTTAGTCAACACAAAATCGACGAGACCAAACATTACGGCACTTTCTTGTTTAATATCTATAGTATCCTTCTGGCTCTATCATCAGACTCTACTCACCACCTAGTTTAATGACACATATCAGCAAGTAGGTAGATATGCAATGAGTCTAAACCGGTGCTATGTTCTACGGTTGAAGATCCTATGTATACAGGCTGTAACGGAAAGGTGTGGTCATATTTTAAGAACCGGTTCTGCCCATGGAATTGAACAACTTTCTTAAAGAAAAAATAAAAAAAATCCAAAAAAAAAATTGAATTTCCGTATAAAGTTATAATCAGCTGATCAATATTTGTATGGGAGGTAAAAAATTTTTTTGAGAATTTCCTCAGGTTTTCTTGAAGAAAGTTGTTCATATCGATGGACAGATGCAGTTCTTAAAATATGACCACACCTTTCCGTTACACCCTGTATAATCAGACCCTGACCACCTTGACCTTCATATTGTTGTGTATGTCGTTAATTTGTGGCAAATAAATTCTTTTCCTTTCTTTCTTTATTAACACTATAAAGAAATTTTCTTTACATCGGCTAGCGTCAGAGATATTTATGGCATGAGACCCTGGTTACCTATCTTCGGGTTTAATTCATGAGGTATGTATGCAGGAAATAAGAGTCCTTAGATTTGGTCTTCACATATATCACATTTATTGCTAACACTGCATCACACAAGAGAGCACTCAGTTTACAGAAAATTGTATGTTGAACTTACAATTTATGATGAATCACTCATTACCCTATCGTTCGAAGATCGAAGACTATAGGTCCAGTGAGTTGAGATCCTCAAACAGCATCCACGCAGTGGTTATTTAACCTTAGTCATCTTTGGGACACGTGGACGCTTGTGCTCCGAACCCCTTTTGCTAAGACCGCATTGTTCTTCCAAAATATCGTGTGGTTTATGATCCGACCATTTTATAACATTTTTGCTTAATATTAATTAAATTTATAGTAGGACCCTGCCGACAAGAAAACATTCGGTGAGAATCTTAATGCCACGCTTGATTTAGCATCATTACAGAAAAAAACCCAAAAAGACTACTTACATTGTCCTACATTCTTATGCTTACAGCATTTGAACTTGACTCTGGTCTCTTTTACACCTCGAGCCATCATTAGGTGCTTTTAAGTAGTTTTTTCCAATAAATAAAATTTATTAGACAGACTCGTTGCAGATCAAGTTGTTCATGTCATTGATCAAGAGTTAACTACTACAACCCGTACATTTATGGTCCTTCGAGCCTTCGTGTATATCAGTGCGGTTGTGACTCTTGTTACGGTAGCGAATCGGTTCAGCTGGTCTCCCGGAAGAGGGTCGCCCCAGTTGGATTGAGAAGGTGCAAATACCTAACAAGAGTAAGGCCACATTGAATACAAGAACAAACTTTTACTACCAGAAGAGCCTTCGACTACTGGAAAAGCCTTCGGAAACTGGAAGAGTCTTTAACGATAACTAGAAAAGTCTTCAACTACAAAGAACTACAAGGGAGCTGCTAAATAAAAGACGTGCGTACGAGCCAAGCGTATATTGAACTGATGTCAGTTACAAACACAATTGAGCGCTAGCTTAAAACTACCCACATATATAACACCTTCACCCTTAATTTCTAATAAACTTATGACTAGCACAACTAAACTAACTTATACATATTTAAAATTATTAACTAAACTTATAATAGTAATACTATTCCCTTCTCTACTTATAACAGTCCTCGATACCATATCGTTTGACAGGTTTACGTACACGCCGAAGATTAGGCTGATCATTAGGCACATTGTTATTCGAGCCATGATTATCTATTTCCTGCGCATTGGGCACGCTAGATGTTTTTAGCGGAGTTGATGTTAACACAACATCCCTATCGTCGGTTGCTGTAGGTGATGCGCCCTCGGCTACCAACGGCTCAGTTAAGCACGGGCCCGTCACCGGTGCGCCAGACTGTTGGTCGTTGTTCACTGGAAAAATTAGCGAAGGGCGGAATCGTTTTACGGGTCTTTCGCGTACAGGGTGACTGTCACAATTTATTATCTTAGTAACCTCTCCTGACACTCTAAGCTTTAGTTGGTCGACATGTCTGTGTTCTTCGGTTCCATTGATAGATCTAACTATGTAATCCGTACTACCTGTCCTTTCTATCACTTTCCCCGCTACCCACTTATCTAAACCCCGATAATCTCTAAACCAGACCTTGTCCCCCGACGTAAATTGTCTAACTTTTCCCCCAGCTGACTTTTCCGCCTGCTTCTGACGAGCCTTTACTAATTCCTTCTGATCAGGTTTTAAGCAATCTAGACGCATGCGCAGATTGCGCCCTATGCACATATTTGCCGGACTTTCGCCGGTAGTATAGTGTGGTGTATTTCTGTAAGCCAGTAGGAATCTACACAAAGAAGCGTGTTTAACTGTGTTAGATTTGATTGCTTTTTTTATATTGCGTTTACATATTTTAACGGCGTTTTCCGCCGCCCCATTCGAAGCCGGGTGATAAGGGGCTGAAAAAATTTGTTCAATCCCATTGGTGCTTAAAAATTGTTTGAATTCAGCACTGAAAAATGGTGGACCATTGTCGCTAACCACCTGTTTCGGCAACCCGAATCTCGCCCACATTTCCCGCAATTCTTTTATTACAGCTTTCGCTGTAGTGCTAGTCATTTTTATAACCGACGAAAAAAAGGAGGAGGTTCTCAATTCGACCGTATATATATATATATTTTTTTTTTTGTGTATGTTCAACTCTCACTCCGTCATTTATGAACCGATCTTGATAATTCTTTTTTTGTTAGATAGCATATACTTCAAGAGTGGTCCCATGTCAAGGAAATCAGGATCTGATGGTGGAATCTTGATAAAATTGAGAGAAAACCTCGAAAATTGTGGGCACGTTTAGCGTTTCTGTGCGTATGTTCAGCTCTCACTCCGTCATTAATGAACAGATCTTGATAATTCTTTTTTTGTTAGATAGGGTATACCTCAATGGTGGTCCCATGTCAAGGAAATCAGGATCTGATAATGGAATCTTGATAAAATTGAGAGAAAACCTCGAAAATTGTGGGCACGTTAAGCGTTTCGGCCCTCACTCCGTTGTTTATGAACCGATTTTGATGATTCTTTTTTTCTTAGATAGGGTATACCTCAAGGGTAGTCCCATGTCAAGGACATCTGGATCTGATCATGGAATCCTGATAAAATTGAGAGAAAACCTCGAAAATTGGGCACGAATATTGTTTCTGTTTACTTTTCATAACTTAATCAGCTGTTTGCATTTAGGAATCATCACATCATGAAACTGAGCTGATGATGGAAACCAAACCTTTCCTAAACAATAGAAGTTAGATATAAAAAACTGGTTTTAGTGACAGATACCACTTAATATGCTTTGAAGAAAAGACGTCTTTAGAATATTGGAGGTAACCTCACTTGGTCAATATCCTGGGAACCTCAAGGAATGATGGTTACATCATCAGCTCAGTGGCAAGAGGAATGATGAAGGATTAGAAATTAGCCTCAGAGTATTAAAAGATGATGCGAGTCACAAAAAATCATAAAATATAAAACTTTTTAACAAAAAATTTAACCGACGAAAAAAAACTAAAAAGCAAAAAATAAATAAACCTTTTAAGTCTTGAGTATTGAGCTTATTTACCTACTTAAAATATAAAATTTTTATAAACTAATTTTGAGTCGGCGCCAAATAATAAAATGATTAATTACCTACATCTAGCCTTTTTCATTTCTACGTACAAATAAAATTTAAATATTAATAATAAGACTGTTGTTTGGCGCCGACTCAAAATAAGTTTATAAAAATTTGATATTTTAAGTAGGTAAATAAGCTCAATACTCAAGACTTAAAAGGTTTATTTATTTTTTGCTTTTTAGTTCTTTTTCGTCGGTTAAATTTTTTGTTAAAAAGTTTTTTATAATTGCCTCTATCCATTTCGAATGAGCGTCCACTACAATAAGGTAAGTTTGCCCCGCTATTGGCCCTAAAAAATCAATGTGTATTCTGGTCCATGGGCGGTCTGGCCATGGCCAAGCGCGTGGTGCGTGCGTTGGAGGAGCGCCAGCTACCACGGCGCATATGGTACAGGCGCGACACGCTGCTTCTATAGCCTCGTCTGGCGGCCACCACACATAGCTCCGAGCCAATGCCTTTGTTTTCACTACCCCCATGTGACCCTCGTGAAGCTCCATTAATACATTATCTCTGCATGCGTTTGGAATAACGACCCTATGTCCCCACATCACACAACCTAATTCTAAATATAACTCGTTTTTTCTATTAAAATAAGGTTTTAGTTCTCTCATTTCGACATCGACCGGCCATCCATCATTAATGTATCTAGCTACCCTGTTTAATATACAATCCGAAGCCGTTTCTTTTTTTAATTTATTTGAGTCTAAAAGTAATGCTTCTGCCGCAAAATGTAAATATGTTTGTTCCGAAGTGTCTAATTCTTCTTTACAAACTCCCTCCTTATGCTCGCTAATCAACCTAGACAAAACATCCGCTGTGTTCTTGTCCGTGCGAATATACTCTATATTGAAGTCATAGGCTGATAATTTAATAGCCCATCTCTGAAGCCGACTAGCCGCCGTGTTGGGAATACCGGCATGAGGTCCAAATATTGTTACCAAAGGTTTATGGTCCGTACGTAAAGTGAACTTCCTCCCAAACAGATATTGATGGAATTTGTCCATTGCAAATATGATTGCAAGAGCTTCTTTATGAATCTGACTATAGTGTTGCTCAGCCGCGGTAAGCGAGCGCGACGCGTACGCCACCACGCGCTCGGCGCCGCCGCCGGGCACGCGCTGCGCCAGCACGGCGCCGAGCCCGCGCGAGCTCGCGTCGCAGGTTACTATACTCTCCAACGACATATCGAAATGTGTTAAAACGTCCGCGCTACACAATAGTTTTTTAATTACATTAAAAACCTTTGTATGTGACATTGTCCATTTCCAGTGCCTTCCCTTTTTGAGCAAGACATAAAGAGGGTTAATATGATAGTTTAAATTTTTTATAAATTTTCCATAGAAATTAACCATGCCCAAAAACGACTTTAATTCTGATACATTAGTTGGGTGAGGCATATCTAATATTGGTTTTAATTTTTCCGGATTTACTCGAACTCCCTTTTTATTTATTATGAACCCTAAATACTTCACTTGGTCAGCTATGAACTCACAATTTTCCTTTTTAATTTTTAAGCCATTCGTTTCCAAAACACTAAATACTTGTTCTACGCTTTTTAAATGAGAATCCAAAGATTTACTTTTTATTAGAATATCATCGTAAAATACTACTACGTCGGGTATATTTTTAAAGAGATTTGTCATTAATTTTTGAAAAATTCCTGGACTAGAAGAGAGACCATACACTAACCGGTTGTATTTAAACAATCCTCTATGTGTGTTAATGACTGTGTAGTTTCTCCATGTTTCATTTAAAACTAATTGGTTATAAGCTTGTGATAGATCTATCTTGGTAAAATAATTATTACCACTGAGGTTACTAAATAATTCTTCTACCCTTGGAAACGGATACCTATCAACCAACAAAGCTTTGTTAAGTGTCACCTTATAATCCGCACACAGTCGTATTCCGCCGTCCGCCTTCCTCGCTATGACCAACGGTGTGGCCCAGTCGGACCGGTCAACGGGCTCGACAACGCCGGCGCGCAGCATCGCGTCCAACTCCGCGTCCACTCGCGGGAGCAGCGCGTAGGGCACCGGGCGCGCGCGACAGTACACCGGCTGCGCTCCGTCCCGCACGTACAGCTTCACCTCCTCCCCGGTATACTTGCCCAATGTGCCGTCAAATAGGTTCTCATGCCTGGAGATAATATCATTTAGCAAGTTATTTTTACTTGTTACTATATTATGGATTTCTGTACACTTGTTTAGCTTAGGTATTTCCATACACAATTCAGACAACCACTGTCTTCCTAATAAACTGGTACTACCCTTATTTATTACATATAGATCTAACCTTTTCACCTTGTTTTTATATTCCACATTTGTGTCTAGGTAACCTATCGGGTAAACAGATGAGCCGTCATAAAATTTTAACTTTAATTTACATGTTTGTAAAGGTAGATCTCTAAACAGTTGGTTGTATGTAAAATAGCTTATACAAGATAACGCCGACCCCGTATCGACTTCCATTTTTAAGGGTTTATTATTTACATTAACTATCATACACACCGGTCTATACTTGGCTAACGACATCTGGTACATTGCCTCCTCGTCATCACACGACGCATCCCGTTCTTCCCCGGAGCTGTCTCTCGCCGTCAGTTCTCGTAGGTAGTGCGCTGCGTTGGCGGCGCTGGCGCTCCCCCGGGCGCTCGCGCCGCTTGCAGGCGCTGCCGCACCGCTGCGTCGTTTCCCGCCGTCGCGGTCGTCCGCTGCGCGGTAGCCACTCGCTCCGGGCGCGCGACCTCTGCGTGACCTTCCCCGCGTGCTATTGGACTTTGGACTCGCCGCTGTCATACGGTGATCGTATTCTTTCTTCTTACATACTTTTCGTAAATGGCCCATTTTTCCACAGTAACTGCATTCAAAATCTCTGTACCTGCAGTTTTGCTGTGTATGTCCATTGCCTCCACACGCTGGGCAATTTCCGTTTTCCAGCTTGTGCATCCTCTCGCTAAGTTCCCTTTCCGAAACTTGATCCCGCGAGCCCTCGACAGCCCCGGCGTCCCGCTCGGCTGCTTCCAGGGTATTTGCTAACTGTAGCGCTTTATTGTAGTCCAGATCATTTTCCGCGAATAATCTCTGCCGAATAATATCGCTCCGCAGACCGCACACAAATTGATCCCGTAAGTTTTCTTCTAAGTTTGTTTTAAACTCACAGTACCTCGCCATCTTTTCATCAATTCGCCTGGCATTTTCCGCCTTTGACGAAATCTATACCTTTCTGCCAAGATTGAGGGTGTCGGTTGCAGATGTGCTCGCAGTAGATCCACCGCGACTGCGTATGATAAGCTTGATGGCTTCTTAGGACTCGCTAATGTGGACAACAATTCGTAAGCTTGTTCCCCGATAATCGCGATTAAAGTTGGTAACTTTAAATCGTCCGTTATGTTGTTAACTATAAAGTACATTTCAAGCCGCTCAACGTATGCTGACCAGTTACCGGTTTTCACATCAAAGTCTTTGATTTTGCCCACTGACATTGTAATTATTGTCCACGATTAGGTACACGGCACAATCTAAAACTATTCTGCACCGAACAAGTTTCTTTATATTTTTAATCCTCGTCGCCACTGCTAAATAAAAGACGTGCGTACGAGCCAAGCGTATATTGAACTGATGTCAGTTACAAACACAATTGAGCGCTAGCTTAAAACTACCCACATATGTAACAGGAGCAACAGCCTATCAAGATGAATAAGCTACCACTACAATCAACCTGTTTTGAAAACATCAAAGCATTATGCAGCAAAGCTATAACAAGGATAGCAAAACAAGAAAACCAAAAGAATACTTGAATAAGCGGCTCTCCTCGTTAGAAGCTCAATGGATGGACTTCAATGTCAAATCACGGCACACATTGCTGTTGCAAGAAATTGAAGATAAAAACATAAACTATTTCACGGAAGATGTCCATGGTAAGACAAAGAGCATGTACGAAGAAACTAAAGCAGACATTTTAAAAATGTTACAAACCACTGATGAAAATATAAAATTCGACCTGACAGACTTGTCGCGGGGAGAACCTGATGACAAGACTAAGACTTTGCTGACTAAACAGGAATGTAACTTCAAAGCCATGGATCGGGCTATGGCAAAAATTGCGTTTGAAGTCTTTACGGAAAAATGGGAACTTGAAGATCACCTGTCAATCTTGAAGTCGAAGTGGGAAGCTATTGACAATACTCATTGAGAACTGGAAGCCTTACTAAAAGGCTCGGAAAATACATATTAAGATATGTTCAACAAAATGGAAGCCAAATATGACGGAGCAAGGAAACGACTAAAAAGCAAGATGTGGTCCAACGCTCATCACCAACACTCAGCTCCGAGAATCGAGTTTTCAGGACATTATAACAAATGGATTTCTTTCAAAGACTCTCTTCCTGGAGACGATACACAAAAATCCGACATTGAATAAGGCCCAAAAAATGCAGCATCTGAAAACTAGACTGAAAGGTGAAGCAGAAAGACTCATGCAACACTTGACCATCAGCGCCCACAATTACACCAATAGTCGGCAATCCAAGAGGATTTAGATAATGTAGTTAAATGGGCGCACGATAATGGTATTCTTATTAATATTAATAAAACAAAATGTATGTTAATATCGTCTCCGTATAACCATTTAGCTAAAAATGCCTGTATCTCGGTAAAGGGTCACTCGTATGAATGCCTCCATGATAACAAAGTGAATTGTCAATGTGAGTGTATTGAGCGCGTGGCGAAATATAAGTACCTAGGATTAACAATCGACGAAAAATTTACCTGGGACGCTCATGTAGACACGGTGTGTAATAGATTACGCTCTGTACTAGGTAAACTTAAAAACATAAAGTATGTAGTTAGTAGGCGGGTATTCTTTATCCTTTACCATGCACTTGCAGAGGCAACAATAAACTACGGTTTGGGTGGTTATGGACTAACGTTTCCGGTACATTTAGATAAAATTAAAAAATTGCAAATAAGGTTTTTAAAATTACTAGTAAACAAGGCAACTAAAGACGGTATGAATAAGGAGTACGAAAAATTGTTTAAAATTTGTAGAATATTACCTATACAGAAAAAAGTAAAATTAACTATAATCTTAGAACAGCACAACAAAACCGAACACAAAATAAAGAAAGTGTATAACCAACCAAGCCGTAAAGTAAAACAGAGGGACAAATATTCAGTCCCTAAAGTGAATAATTACTTTGGTCAAAGGATGCGGCAATGGCTTGTTCCAAAATTATTAAATGAGCTACCAAGACAAATGGAAACTGAAGCCATTTCCAAAAACGCCTTAAAAAATGTCCTCCTGAAACATTATCTAGGCTTGTGTCCATAGCGTTAGTTAAGGCGCAGTTGCGCGACTTTTGGTGATTTTGGATTGAACGTTACGTCTGGACGACATGTCTTATTTCTTTGAAAGTGATATATATATGTTGCTCTGGGAAATTTTCTTCGTGATTTGATGTGTGAACATTTGAAATTATTTATTTATAACATAGTGTAATTAATTTGTGAAGTTGTGTTTGACGCGGATGAGGGGTTGGAGTCGCGCAGAATATGTTGAGCGTGTTTTTATGGAACCTTCACCATTTTAAGGGTAGTTTGATTGTTTATCTTTTAGTGTACCTACGTGTTTTAGTAAGATACCTGTTGTTTTTCGTGTAATGGATGAGTTAGTGTTTCTGATTTGGGAAAGCGCTCCTTGATAGGCGAGTCCTATTGCTGGGTCGACGTGAGACGCGTTGCATGGGCTCGGCGTGGAGCGCGCAACCTGGCTACTCAAGGTCGTTAAGATATAGCTGCGCCTTAAATAAATAGTTATGTTATGCAGGCGCGGGCCGGCCAGTCTAGCATGCGCGCGCGGCGTATTGTAGTGTTGAGTTTGTGAGTCGGTGTCGGGCGGCCGGCGCGGTGTCTCGCTTGCGCTGGGTTGTCTCCTTCCAGCGAGATGCGGTGGCGGTCGTCGGGACGATTAGATTGTGTGCATGCGCTGCTCATGCTGGCCTGGCGGGCCAGTGGCCGCGCACTTAGATTCTTATATTTTTTTTTTTTATGTTTTGTAGCTATCATGTTAGTATTATGATGAAGTATGTACGAGTATGTGTCCACGAGAATACTGCCGACAAACTGTACTGCAGTTTGGCAGAAGACATAAATTTTTAACAATTTGTATTTAAGTCTATGAATAAAGGATTAAAAAAAAAAAAAAAAAAAACACTTCGTGTTGGGAAATACTGAACCAACGTTACAACAACCGTCTACTACAATTCTCATCTTACATGAACACTATGCTGCAGTTGTCTGTAATACAGAAGCCAGACGCTTACAACTTGAGGAAGCTGCATGACGTACCTAACAACTGAATGCCTTAACGGCTTAACAAATATCGGTTTTGATATAACCAGTTGGGATCCTATGATAGTTCATTTGATGTCACAAAAACTAGACTGTGGGACCTACAATGAATACATAAAGAACTTGCACGATAACAGAGAAGTGCCAACACTGCAAGAATTTCTGATGTTCTTGGAAAACTAGTTTATGGCATTTGAAATCATGAAGAAAAAAATGCATCTCGGAAAAACCTTCGAGCATAAGAAATGGCATCCAAAAACTTACCACACTTCATACGGGCAGTGCCCTCTTTGCAAAAACGATCATGTTTTGATGCGATGTCAGCAATTTATTGACTCGGATACTAAGCAACGAAACAGCACAGTTGCACAATTGCGTCTATGCAAAAACTGTTTGTTCAGACACGATAATCAAACTTGCAACTCTGTAAAAACTTGTAAGAAATGTAAGATGAAGCATCATACGCTCTTACATTACAACAATTCCAACAAAAATACACCTTCAACGAGCAATGACAACCAACGCTCAGGTCAACGACCCTCGAGGGAACCTGAAACGTCGAGTTCAAATCATCTATCAACCAACGAGATGGAAGTCTTACAACCGACCAAGTTAAGGTCAAGTCGATACATCTATCGACTTGACCTTAACTTGGTCGGTTCGGCGCACGAAGAGTTAAGTAAGTCCCATCGGACTTACTTAACTCTTCGTGCGCTCGTAGATCAGGGCTCACAAGTCAACCTGATAACTGAAAATGCAGCGCAAATCCTGAGGCTGCCAAGAAAAAAACTAACTGCAAGAATATCTGGAGTTGGAACTGCATCAGGCGACTGTAAAGGACGTTTACACCTAACCTGCAAATCAATCCTGTCCGAATATAATTTCAACACTGAAGCATTGATACTGAAAAAAACTGATCAACAAACTACCGAATAACACATTTGAACGGCCAGAGTGGTCGCATTTGAAGAACATAAAATTGGCAGACCCAGATTTTAACATTTCAAGGTCTGTTGACATATTGCTTGGAGCTGACGTATACGCCGAAATAATCCAAGATGGAATACTTAAAGGTACCCCAAGGTCCCCCGTTGCGCAACAAACACAGCTGGGATGGATTTTGTGTGGAAAACTAGACACTTTTAACTGTAACGTCACCCTACTAGACTTGGCTGAAATAACAAAATTTTGGGAGTGTGAAGACGTCACCACAACAAACAGACCGCTCTGAAGACGATCAGTGTGAAACTTACTACAAAGAAACTACTCGCCGTGGATCAGATGGAAAATACATTGTGAAGATGCCTTTATGTTCAGATTATGAAAATAAGATCAGAACATCGAAAACGATTGCAGTTTCACAATTGTTGCAATTAGAAAAATGGTTTCAAAGAAATGGCCGACTTGAACTGCTATACAAAGGTTTCCTTAGGGAATACCTGGAGTTGGGTCATATGAAACTAGCAAAACCCATGACATCTTCAACTGCTGAATGTTTCTTACCACCACACGGAGTACTTCGTGAAGAATCTACTACCACGAAGCTCAGAGTTGTCTTCAATGCATCTCAGAAAACTAAAGCAGGATACAGCCTGAACGACATAGAAGGAAAGGGCCCCAACCTACAAAAAGATATTCACGAGCTTATCATAATATGGAGAACGTACAAATACGCCTTTATTGCTGATGTCGAGAAAAAGTACCGATGTATCTGGCTGTCTGAGGAACAACAACAATTGCAAAAAATTATTTGGCGAACTACGCCGTCAGAGAAATTGCAAGAATACCAACTTTGCACTGTTACTTATGGCACTAAATGCGCACCGTGGCCAGCCATGAGAACCATCAAACAACTTGCATGCGATGATGGCTACAAATACCCCACGGCTGCCAAAGTACTACTGAACGAAGCATACGTCGATGATGTCATAAGTGGCCACAACTCACTGGAAGCGGCCCAGGAACTCCAGAAATCGCTTATCGATATGTTAAAAGGAGCCGGGATGAACTTACGCAAGTGGTCCAGCAATCATACAGCATTGCTAAAGAACTTAAATAATGATCAGATCTCACGTAAAAACACTTTTGATTTCAAGCAAGAAGAATCCATGAAAACACTCGGACTTGGTTGGAATCCTCAGACCGACACATTTGCGTTTAACTGGAAATTTGATGAAAAATGCCGTCCGGAAATAACCAAAAGGCGGCTTCTTTCAGAAATATCACAACTTTATGATCCACTGGGTTGGCTATCACCCATAACTATTGCGGCAAAAATAATATTTCAAGAAGTATGGGTCAAAAAACTTAACTGGGATGATCAGTTACCCTCTTATATAGCAGATAAGTGGCTGAAACTAAGAGCTGACATGCCCAACGTAAAAAACATAAAAATCAAGCGCTGGATCGGTTTAACAGAGCAGAAGATCGAACTATTTGGATTGCGCGACGCCAGTGAAAAGGCTTACTCATGCGTGGTTTACAGCTGTGTCAGAAATGAACATAACAAGCCAACAATAACATTACTTGCTGCTAAAACAAGAGTAGCGCCCTTATCACAAACGATCACATTACCGAAACTTGAACTTTGCGGCGCACTCTTACTAGCGCAACTTATCGAAAAAATCAGAGTAGCGCTGAATGAATTCGACATAACTACAAGCGCTTGGAGCGATTCCCAAGTGGTACTGGCGTGGATACAGGGAGATACATCTATGAGAGAAAAATACGTCGCCAATCGAGTTGCAAAAATAACACACTTAATGCCTGCCACGCAATGGCGTTATGTGAAGTCGCAAGATAATCCTACAGACTGTGCATCAAGAGGATTGCTACCAACGAAGCTTAAAACATTCAATCTGTGGTGGGAAGGCCCTACATTCCTGACCACCTTCCAAGAAAAAAGTCGTGAAGAAAATATAACATGCACATTTACAACTAACATAGGCAACGTTTGCCAAGCGAAATCGAACTCTATGAACAATAATAATAATAATAAGACATTTATTTCGGACGTAATCCATATACTGTTAGTAACACAAAAAACCTTATAAGCTATTGTTAGTACATACAATAAAAAGACAGAAATCACAAAGTGGCACCGCACAGGAATGCCAGTTTATGCCAGGCCTTGGACGCGACCACCCTCAGTGTGAAGTCTCATCCAGTGCCGCCACATCGGCGAGTCCCAGCGGTCCACGAACACACTCAGAAGGCTGTTCGAGCTGGCCCGCATGCGCCTCATAAGGGACAATGAAACCAATAATTGTATTCATAACTTTTTAACTAATTGCAGTTCATTTACCAAAGTAAACAGAATTGTAGCATGGATACAACGATTTATCGGAAACGCACGTAACAACACGAAACGTGACACCGGATACCTCACTTTATGCGAATTAAACAAAGCAAATGAACAAATAATAAAATATGTGCAACAAACGGAAATTACGCAAGAATATAAACAACTTATAAAGAAAGAAATGATTCCTACGAAAAGTAACATTTTCAAACTTAAACCATACTTAGATACTAGCGGCATACTCCGAGTCGGGGGTCGACTGAACCACTCCATTTTGAAATGAAGAATCCAATCATTCTACCTAAGGGTGGACGACTGACTGAATTGGTGATTCAACAAGCTAATCAGACGACTTTACATGGAGGAGCCAGTCTAACTTTAGCGCACATCCGGCAACGGTATTGGATCGTTGGCGGCAACAGAGCGGTGAAAGCTGAACTACGGCGCTGTGTGCGCTGCCATCGCTACAACCCGTCGCAGTTGAATCAACTTATGGGAGAACTGCCACCACAACGAGTAACACCTTCGCGGCCGTTCACCCACACGGGGGTTGACTTCACAGGGCACGTCGAAGTCAGACTCAACAAAGGGAGAGGGGTGCGAACCTCAAAGGGTTACATAATGCATTTTTGTATGCATGGTGACAAAGGCTGTACACATAGAACTTGCATCGGACTTAAGCACTGAAACCTTCATAGCAGCCTTCCAGAGAATGTGTTCCAGGCGCGGAACACCAAGTCACGTCTACTCAGACTGTGGTACAAATTTCATCGTAGTATCAAGGTTGCTTCAGAAAGAGTTTGAAGACTTCAAGCAATACTTGTCACCTGACTTCTTCAAGAACTTCGCAGACATGGGGGTACAATGGCATTTTAATGCGCCCGCTTGGCCAACTGCTGGCGGACTATGGGAAGCAGCGGTCAAGTCAATGAAGTATCACCTTCGTCGGGTGCTAGGAGACCAAAAACTGACGTATGAGGAGTTTACTACCCTGCTTGCGAAGATAGAAGCATGTATGAACTCCCGGGCGCTTTGCCAACTCACTGAAGACCCCGAAGAATTTTATAACTATCTTACACCAGGTCACTTCCTAACGGGGGGACCAACAATGTCTTTACCACGAGCTGACTACACTGAAAACAAAATGGATCTACGGCGACGATGGCAATTAACAGAACATATGCACCAACAATTTTGGAAGAATTGGTCAAGCGACTATCTTGCACAACAACAAACACGCAGCAAATGGAATAATCCCAAGAAAAATCTCAGCGAGACATCGTACTAGTCCGGGAAAACAATTGGCCGCCAGGAAAATGGGCTATGGGACGGGTGCTAGAACTTCACCCTGGAGCGGACGGATATGTTAGAGTGACAACGCTGAAAACACAAACTGGCGTCATTAAACGACCCATAATAAAACTATCAGCTCTACCCATCAATACTAACATCAAAAATAATGAAGAATGCAAGACAAATTTACAGGAGACAAAGGCAACCGAAAAAACTGCCACAAGAAATACAAAACTAAATAATAAAACTCTGAAAAAAAAATGTCTTACAAACATTTTCATGTATCTGTTCACACTGTTAATACTTGTGAATGTTCGCAACTAAGGTCGGGCACTCAAATTACCAACCTGGAACCCGAGCGACCGATTTACTATGACACCATCGGCAAGGTTGAACTAATACACGATGAATGGACTTTGCTCACATACTACAACTTAACAAACTACTGGCAAGGCGTTCAACATATTGAAAAATACATTAACGGTGTAAGTGACCTTTGCCAAAAGATCCACCAAAGTTATTGTCAAGCTACAACGGATCAACTTTCCAACGAGATGGAACTACTCGACTTTTACAACACGATCCTGCTGGCTCCCCAAAAACATTTATCTACACGCAAGAAGCGCGGCTTGATCGACGGAGTAGGCATGGTAGCCAACAGCTTATTCGGAGTCTTAGACCAGAAATTTGCTGACAAATACCACAAAGACATTGAAGCCATACAGCGTAACGAAAACTACTTGCGTGAACTCGCAAAAAACCAAACATCGATCATGCAACTACAAAATGACGTTCTGAAGAAAAACGATGAAAATATCAAGCTTCAATGCAAAATGATAGAACAATTCATGGACGAAACGAAGAAGAACATGGACAGCATTGAAACAGAAATACAAATAATAATGGCCACTAGCTACTTCAACTCCACTTCGCTTACAGCATCCCTACTACTACGAAATTTTAAGGAAATTCAAACTATGCTGCTGAACACCCTCACTAATGTTTGCAGTGGGCATATGGACGTGCACTTGATATCACCAGTCAGCCTTGTAAAGCAACTAGTAGACATATCTGGCAGACTGCCGAGAACTCTGTCATTGCCGACAGACAATATCAGAGAAGATATCAAGGAACTTTACAAGTTGCTATACGTGAAAGCACGAATAACAAGAAACTACTTCATGTTCGAAGTTCACATTCCCTTAATTTCAAATGAGGACTTCACTTACTATCGGTGTGCGGTGCGAGGGCTTCGAGTGTTGGAAAGTTTGTTAAATGAAAGTCTAGGTTGCGAGATAAACCAAATGTCTATTTAACTGTTACCAAAATGTTCTTAAAGTAAAGATATACTAAATCTAATATTCTGTTAAAATCTATGAAATGTTAATGTTAAAATGTTTGGAATGTTATGAATGCACCCGGTCGCGATGTGTCCGTGTAATGCACTAACTGATGTTAGGTAAGTACATCGCTTTATAGGCGCGTGCGTCATAACACGTGAAGTGTTCGATGGCATTACACCGAACATCTTGCCGATGGGCAAGGGAAAGGACGAGGATGATGAGTAAGGATGTTTTACAAGATGATTGACAATATTCATTCTTAGAGTCCTCTAATTATACTATGCGAGTTCTGAATTGGCACTAAATGAGATTTTTCTTAGCACTGGGGTTCTACCCTTGTTTTTACACTTAGGCTCATTCAATATTGCACGTTCACTACACTCGTTTGTGTTTCGCGCACTGCACTCACACTTGACACTGTTGATGTTGTGGCGCACGTCTGGCTCGACTCTGGTCGTGCTTTCCGCCTCCGCTGGAGACGAAGCAGCTAACTGGCAGCTGTAGCATCTCCGCTGGCATATAATCACCACGGTGATTATGCTAACCACTACGCATAAGCACCATATCACAGTGTAATGGTGGACATCATGTGTAGAAATACTGTTTGGTAGGGCCGCAATGACTGATGTTTGGTTTTTCCATAACATTGCAAGGTGTTTCTGATTGTTTTTTACGAGTGTTATGTCCTTTTCGTATTGTTCCGCGAAACGGTCGTCCAATACTCCGAACAATGTGTTAGCAAGATACCCAACACCGTTAATGAGACCACGCCGTCTACGGGCACAAGCGCTTATTTGCTGATACAGCAAGACTCGATTGTTGTGTTCGAGCTCGCTATACTCATGACGTAACTGTAACATGAGTGTCTGGTAATTATATAATGTTTTTATTATCAAACAAATGGAGTCTAAGTATAGATAATAATTATTGTTGATAAGTGGATGTTGCTTCCCAGTATAGTTCCATGTCATAATAGGCGATTATTTTCCACTCGTCCCAGATTAACTGCATATTGGCTAATTTGTCAAAATACAGCCCCTTTTGTTTGTCGACTTTTGTGATTTGAAAGCACCATCCGCCTGATAAAAGGCTCAGGAGATACAAGCACATCAATGCTATAGCCCCAAATGGTGAGTTTTGTTTAGTTTGCTTTCTTGTTTTCTGGTGGAGATGATTCCTGTTTGTTTTCTGTTGGATTTTTGTTTTCTGGTACAAAAAATGTTTCTTTGTTTTCTAACGGTAGCACTGATAGTTTTATGACCGGTCTTTTGATGTAACCGGTTTTTGTTTTCACAGTCACAACCCTAACGCGTCCGTCTTTGCCTGGATGATTTTCGACCACTCTGCCTAGCGTCCATTTTCCAGGGGGAAGATTGTCCTCGTGAACAACTACTATGTCACCGATTTTGATGTTTACTTGGGGTGTTTGCCACTTTTGTCTGGCTGTTAATTGAGTGAGGTACTGTTTTCAAACGTTTCCAGAAGTCTTGTAACAACTTCTGGGTTAAATGCCATCGTGTACGGGCGTCTTCGTTCGTCTCAATTATTTTTACACCTGCTCTTCCAGTTAGGAAGTGTGCAGGAGTCAGGAAATCCAAGTCTTTGATGTCTTCAGTTAAAGCGCATAAAGGCCTGGAGTTGAGACAGGCTTCCAGTTGGGCCAGGATGGTGGAATATTCCTCGAATGTTAGTTTCTGATCACCTACAACCCTTCGTAAGTGATGCTTCAGACTTCTCACTGCCCGTTCCCAGATTCCGCCGGCACTGGGCCATGCAGGT
The DNA here is from genome assembly GCA_951329385.1 of Polia nebulosa. NCBI lineage: Eukaryota > Metazoa > Arthropoda > Insecta > Lepidoptera > Noctuidae > Polia > Polia nebulosa. The sequence goes on along the minus strand of OX589613.1, from coordinate 22,991,087 downwards.
GCGTTGAAGTGCCAGTTAATGTTCATTTCTGCAATTTGTGCTGTTTTTTTCTGCTGTTTCTTGAAGCTGTTGCCAGTCCTGTTGAAGGATCCTGTTCGCGCCAACGAAGTAAGTTCCGTTGTCACTGTATAAATGTTGTGGCGCTCCTCGTCTTGCGCTCATCCGTCTCAATGCAGCTAAAAATGCTGAGCTGGTGAGATCGGACACTAGTTCTAAGTGTACGGCTTTGGTCACCATACACACGAATATAGCAACGTATCCTTTCGTTGTTTTCACACCTCTTCCTTTGTTATATTTGACATCGACAAATCCTGTATAGTCGACGCCGGTGTGATGAAAAGGATGTGCAGGGTTCACTCTAGCGGCAGGCAAGTCTCCCATCAGTTGGTGTTGTGTTCTCCCCTCATGTTTACGGCACGTTACACATTTCCGTAATTGTTTTTTCACGGAATTATTTCCTCCGGTGATCCAGTATTCTTGTCTCAAGTGGGCCAAAGTAAGTCTCGGACCAGCATGGAAAGTTAACTTGTGGGCCTGATCAATCAGCAGGTCCGCCAAACGCGAATCTTGGGGAATAATTTTCGGGATTTTCATCTCCATGCTTATGTTCGCTTGTGAAAGACGACCGCCGACACGTAAGATGTTATCTTGATCAATGAACGGGTTCAAATTAAATAATTTACTGTTGGAGTGTACTTTTCCGTGTTTACGAATGTGTTGAAATTCTGACCCAAATTCATTGTTCTGTGTGATTTTAATAATTGTTTTGCATTTCGCAGTTCATGGAATGTTAAGTAGGCTGTTTGCTGTTTATGTTTAGGTGTCATGGCTCGCCGTATCCATACGACAATTCGTGCTACTTTAGCAAAATTGCTGTATTTAATTAGTAGGTTATTTATAATGTTTTCTTCTCGAGGTTGTTGCACTATGTTTGATTGACCCAGTTTTTTAACCTCATCAGTTTGGAATATTTGTTGTGTCATCTTCCCTTGTTCGAATGTTGATATCCAGGCAGGTGCGGACCACCAAAGTGTGTGGTCCTTTAACTGAGAAGGATATATGCCTCTACTCGCAGCATCCGCCGGGTTATCTGTTGTGCTCACATAGTGCCATTGTTGGTGTGGCATTATTTCTGTTATTTTCTGTACCCTGTTTGCTACAAAAGGCTTCCAGCGACTTGGCTCACCCTGCAGCCATCCCAGAGTGACCTTGGAATCTGTCCATCCGTAGGTCACTAATTTGTGCTGATTTAATGCGAGCTTAACTTTGTTAATAAGAAGTTTGGATAGTAAGTACGCTCCACATAGTTCCAACCTGGGTAATGTTATTATTTTGTTTAGTGGTACAAGTTTGGTCTTTGCTGCGACCAGCACCACTCGTTTTTGTTGTCTTATTCGGGCGAACACTACTCCTGCGTATGCCTTCTGTGAGGCATCACAGAAGCCATGTAACTCTATGACGTCATGCTCGTAACATGATATCCATCTAGGAATTTCAATCTCGTGGAGTATGTTGATTTCGGCTTGTAGCTTGGACCATTCCTTATGAATATCAATTGACACTTGTTCGTCCCATTGCATGTTTGTTTTCCAAACTGTTTGAAACATTAGTTTCATTTTGGTTACCATTGGTGCAAGCCATCCTAAAGGGTCAAAAATTTTGGAAATCTCGGCGAGAAGTGTTCTTTTTGTTAATCTTTTTATTTCTGTCGACATTTTACATTTGAAGGTGAAATTGTCATTGTTAGGGTTCCAACACAAGCCAAGTGTTTTTGAAATATTTTCTGTTTTAAAATTAAAAATCATGCTATCGCTGTTTTGTTCGTTGGTTAAGTTTTGTAAGATTTCGGGCTTGTTCGTGGACCACTTTCGTAAGTTAAATCCTCCCAGTTTCAAGAGTTTGTTGAGGTCGTCAACTGTTGTTTTTCCTTCTTTGATAGAGTAAGCTCCGTAAACGACATCATCCATATAAAATGATTCTTCCAAGATTTTTGACACCGTTGGGTAGTTTCTACGTTCATCAGATGCCAGTTTTCTTAAGGTCATCATGGCTAAAAAAGGTGCAGCCTTGGTGCCATATGTAACCGTGTTCAACTTGAATGTTTGAATAGGATGTTCAGGAGACTGCCGCCAAACGATTTTCTGTAACGCCTGATCAGTTTCGTTGACTAATATCTGACGATACATTTTTTCAATGTCGGCAGTAATTGCATATGGATACTGTCTCCATTGTAAAAGTAGTGTTTGCAGATCTTGCTGTAAGTTGGGACCCTTAAACATTAGATCGTTTAGTGAGCAACTCTTTGATGTTTTAGATGAGGCATTAAATACCACTCTATATTTAGTAGTTGTTGATTCAGCACGTTCGACACCATGGTGAGGTAAATAACACTCAGGTGACGTACTTTGACGGGTATCGAGTGCCATATGATTCATATCTTGATACTCGTTCATGAATGTTCTGTAAGCAATAGCCAAGTTTTCTTGTTTCCTAAATTTTTGTTCGATGTTTCTAAACTGAGCTAAGGCCTTTGGTTCTGAGGTGCCAAGTTCGTTTTCAAAGTTTGGTTTCATGGGAAGCCGTACTATGTACCTCCCTTCTTCGTTCCGTGTAGTGGTTTTGTTAAAATAATCGAGACAGTGAATATCTTCTGAGGATAAATCTCCATCTTCTGTAACATCTTCAATTTCCCAGAATTGTTGCATGTTTTCAATGTTGTTAAGGACAACGTTGCAGTGGAATGTTTGGGTACTTCCACATAATAGCCAACCGAGCTGTGTTTGTTGCGCTATTGGTTGTGTTATGCTGTCCCCCTTTATTATTCCGCTAAGGATAATGTTAGAGTAAATATCAGCTCCTAATAGTAAGTCAACTGGCCGACTGATATAAAACTCTGGGTCCCGAGCGACGAGTATTTCTCCCCGCTGACGTCGCCAACACCTGTACGTCGGCAGGGGAGAGGCCCGCCACCGAACAGCCTGGGACTTAGGGGCCAACCGGCCCCGAGCCGGGTCCCCGCTGCCGGTGGTTGTGTGGAGTGCATGAGATGGCCTCAGTTCATGAACGAAAACGTCATGCGCGCATATTATGGCTCTACAGAGGGAGAAACTAACCTCACTGCGTCAGTACGCAGTGAGGTTGGAAGACAGCATCCTAACACGGTTGTTAGGATGCTGTCTCTGTTCCAGGACTTAGAACCAACCGTCGACGTCTCGGCGCAACGATTGTCGGATCAGGTGCGGGTCATCTCCCCCCAAATGTGTCTCCACGTTGTCGTCGTGGTGGGGCTTGCGTGTTTCAATGATCTTTGGGGCTCTGCCGGTAGAGTTACTCATGCCGGAAAGGTCCAAAGTGAGAGACCAGACTTAGAGGGACACTAAGAGGGGTCGCTCCTGATCGATCGACGGTCGTCGATTGGCATGGATGCGACTATGCCGCAGCGGTGCAGGCGCACCAATACGGCGGGCATTTCTCTCCTACAGGGAAATCCCTAGGAGAGAACTTTCGACGGGTTCGCTGAGTCGGGTTAGCCGGACAGCGAACAAAGGCATGTCTAATGCCGCCGTCGGGGGCTTGGCTTAACCGCCTGGCACAGAGGAAGGACACCTCTAAGATAAAAAAACCATCCAATCCTTAATTTCGAGGCGTGGCGAGGGGATGAATGACTGGAGGGAGTCCAGTCGTTAGCGCCTCCCCTGTAGATCACCTGCCGCACTCTGCAGTATGTAGGCTTATCCAGGTAAAATGGCTCTGCCTGGGTGGACGCTTATTTCCTAATACACTCGTGGGAACAAATATGACAGACTTAAATACGACGGCGAGGAGAGGCCGTGGTTGCACGGTGTCGGGCGCGACGGTCGGGGTTATTTAAGCGGCCCGATACACCGGGAATCGGCGGTGACCCCGGGGTCTCATCAGGGGTCTCAATCGAGGAGCCGGGAGGAGCCACCGTCTTTCTTGTGGGTACAAAGGCAGAGAGAATGCCGCGAAGCGTGCCCAGAGCAGAGCGGTCGCAGTCTACGAAGTCGTCGAAATGGCCCGTCAGGCTCGATAGCGGCAGGCTGCTTAAGCGGCTGCAGGCTCGAGTCTTGCGGCAGAGGCCCTTAACCGCCAGGTGCTGGACGGCGTGGATGTTGTCCTGAAGGTTGCGACCAAGTCCGGCAACCTCAAGGGCTCGTTCACCCGAGCCCTTAAGGAGACGGGATCAAGGAGGCTGTGGAGATCCTTCTTGATTGCACGCCCTCGGAGGAGATGGCGAAGCTATGGGAGGAGAATAGCCGTCTCCGATCCGAACTGGAGGATCGCAAGCGGGAGTTTGCCGCTCAGAGGCAGCGGCAGGAAGCTCCCGTGGCTACTGTCTCCCCCCCTCCTGCCGCGTCATCGTCGGCCCCTGAACGTGGGTCGCCGCCTGCATCTGCACTTGCAATGTAGGATCTCGAAATCGAGAAGGTGGCCCGCATCTGCATGATGCAGTGCGGTGGCATGGTGTCTGCCCGATTAGAGGCTCTGGAGTCGAGATTCCTCTCGGCGGATAGGCGGAGGAAGGAGGAGTCCGCAATTACGAAGTCCATGCAGGTGGGCAAAAAGCCTCCAGAGGGGGCCAAAAGGCTCACGGAGGGGCGAAGATGCTCGCGGCGGGTGCTCCCGCACCCCCTCCCCAACTAACCGCGCTCCTGGCGACCGCACCCCCGATCCAGGAGACCTGAACGGCGGTGGTAAAAAGTAAGTGTAAGAAGAGGGTGGCGCGGCCAGCACCTGCTGACCCGGCGGCACCTGCTGGCCCGGCGGCACCTGCTGGCCCGGCATGGTCTAAAAAGAGACCAAGGCCACCCAAGGCGAGACCCCCACGCTCCAAGGCTGTAATAATCACCCTGCAGCACGAAGCATCTGAAAGGAGGGTGAGTTTTAAGTCGGTCCTGGCGGAGGTAAAAACGAAGCTGAACTTCAGCGACTTTGCCTCCCCGAACGGCTTTGGTTTCAGAACGGCAGCAATCTTTGAAGTGTCGGGTGTTTCAAGGCAAGAGAGGTTAGACATTCTGGCCGCCAAACTAAGGGAGGTCCTCAAACCGGAGGATGTCCAGGTGTCCAGGCCCACAAAAACGGCCGAATTACGCGTGAGTGGGCTGGACGACTCGGTGACCCCGGAGGAGGTAGTGGCAGCCATTGCTCAAAACGGTGGGTGTCCGCCCGAGAACGTGCAAGTGGGCGAAATTCCCAGCGGCCGCCAGCGCCTCTGGGAATTAGCTGGAATTAGCCTAGGGCTAGGCACAGTTTGGGTGCGGTGCCCGGTGGCGGCCGCAAACAAGGTCGCGGATGGCAGAAGGTTGCTGGTAGGCTGGGTGTCAGCGAGTGTAAAGCTCCTGCCACCCAGGGAAATGCAGTGCTACCGCTGCCTGGGCAAAGGGCATGTTCGGGCACAATGCACTGCAGACACAGACCGCAGCGACCTCTGCTATCGCTGTAGCCAACCCGACCACAAGTCGGCCCAGTGCTCCGCGGTACCTAATTGCAGCTTTTGTGCAGCTCTAGGGAAGCCTGCAGAGAACAGACTTTGGGGAAAAGCCTGCAAGGCCCCCAAAAAGAGCAGGATAAATAGGATGCAGCTCACTCCCGACCCAGGGATGTAGGAGATGCCGGAGAAATGGAATGCCAGTAATGGCACAATTCCATTTCCTCCAGGCGAACATCAACCACTTTTCCAGAGCTCTGGACCTATTGCTCCAGAGCATGGCGGAGTGGTCGATCAACATGACTGTGGTCGCTGAGCCGTATTTTGTACCTTTCCGCGATAACTGGGTGGGGGACCTGGACGGTTTGGTAGCCATCATTAGTGGGACTCTTGGCAGTCCCTCCCGAGGACACGGCTGGGTGGCCACTCTCGTGGGGGGAATCAACATCATTGGGGCATATTTCTCGCCCAACAAGAGTCTCGCTGACTTCGAGAGGTTCCTTGTCGAGCTGGTTGCCGTCGTAGGCCGGTTTCACCCTCGCCCGGTGCTGTTGCTGGGGGATCTCAATGCCAAGTCTGCAGCGTGGGGACCCCGATCACCGATCATAGGGGCGAGGTGTTGGAGGAGTGGGTGGTTGCGACCGGCCTAACCATCTTGAATCGGGGCTCGTAGTACACGTGCGTGCGGCAGCGGGGCGGGTCTGTAGTGGACGTCTCATTCGCTAGCTCCACTGTTGCAGGCCGTGTCCGTGACTGGCAAGTCGCCGTGGAGGTGGAGACGTTGTCAGATCATCGGTACATACATTTCAACGTAAAAGAAAAAACTTAAACGCCAGTATGAAAGATCTGAATTCTTGAAACACCGTAAAAATCCAAAAGCTATCTGGAATCTTATTAAAACTATAATTATCTAACTTAAAAATTGACAAGACTTCTCGAAATGAACTTCTGTCTCTTCATTCAGATCCTAGTCTTTCACTCAATCACGTCAATGACTTCTTCGCAAATGTGGGAAAAACTCTAGCATCTAAAATTACAAGTGTTCCTTATAACTCCCAGTCTGATATAAGTTCTGGGGCACCACATGACTCAATGGCCATTTCATCATTCTCCTGCCCTTTTCCCAATTTATTTGGGTCGGCGCAACATGTTTTTTTCTTCCATACTCCTCTATTAGTCATCATCTCTGTAGTTACCCCCTTTTGACGTGACAACGTCTTATAAATTGGTTTGCCGGGTGACACTTCAAGAAACTGCGTTACGCTCCGCTCACGTTATGCGCTCACAATGAGAGCGAGTGAGAGGCACGCGTCCCTTCCACTCGGGCATGGTTAGCCCGCCTAAGAGCGAGAGAGACAGACATAAAAAGTGAAAGGCACGCGTCCCTTCCACTCGAGCACAGTTAGCCCGCCTAAGAGCGAGAGAGACAGAGCGAGAGAGAGAGAGTGAGAGATTGTTACTATTATTTCATCCTTCTTCCTACTATACGAATGAATATTCACATTAAAATTATTTTACCACTCAAAGTCGTTGTCACGTAAAACTTTCGCCCGTATACCGACTTTACAGGCAACCAATTTTTTACCCATATCCTCTTTCATACAGTCCAACCATCGTTTCTTTGGCCTTCCCCTACTCTTATAGCCATCCACATCCATACACAAGACTTTCCTCACGTCATTTTCTTCATTCCTCCGCATCACATGCCCATACCACGACAACCGATTTCCAAACAACTTTTCAGTCAGCGGTGCCACTTTCAGACTTCCTCTTATATACTTATTCCTAATTCTATCCATGCGCGTAACACCACACATCGCTCTTAGCATTCTCATCTCAGCTACATGCAATTGCTTTTCATTCATTCCTTTTGTGGCCCAACATTCTGAACCATACAAGACAGCAGGTCTGACCATTGTTTTATAAATCTTCCCCTTAAGTTTTAGGGGAATGCGGGAGTCACAGATAGTCCCGCTGACCTGCCGCCATTTCATCCATCCAGTGTTAATTCTGTGCTTAACAGTCCGATCTATTTCGCCATCGCTTTGCACGTGTGAACCGAGATACCGAAAATCGGAGCAGACTGGGAGAAGCGCGCCATCCAGCACTACAGCTTCAGAACTGGAGAGACCGCTGAAATCGCAGAACATGTATTCAGTTTTGGTTCTGCTGATTTGACTCAATGACCATTTATGATACAGATAATGAAGAGATCGAAAGAATTATCCTGGGGTTGAAACTTAATACCGCAATAGGGTTTTTTTTTCTTTTTTTTTTTTTGGGTTGGGAAATCATCCAATAACTTCTCCCACTCTGGGTGGAGCGGGAGGGCGAGTCAGACTCTTACTGACTAAAACCCACCCCTGTTCCTTCGCTGCCTGAGTGCCCAGGGGTGCGTTAACTCATTTTCAGAATTTATCCGCTACCCCTAGGCATGCAGGCACCGGCTACGATGGGCCCCGTCAGTGGTGGCTGACAACATCTCTTTGAGGCGCGCGTGAAACACTGCGCGCCGTTAACTCACGGGCCTGGTGCTGATCGGACGGCGAGCTACCCACTGCTCGCCGTCCGCAGACCCGGTACCTCTCCTGCGGTGGTAGCGGCCGCGGCCGTGAGGGCCACTCTGTTCAGCTTTACTCAGGCATCCCGCCACCGCCTTCAGGAGCATTACTACTTCGCAGAAGGCGGAGACTGCCTCCCATTCCCTCTCGCTCCGTATCATGGCCTCAACCAGGGCCGGGCGCGAGAGGTCGCCGCCACCTATCGCATTCACGAGAACACGGCGGTGTTCCGCCCAAGCGGGGCAGACCTCCACCGTATGCTCCACCATGTCCTCTGGGCACCGAATAGGCTGGGACTGTATTTCTTCAAACCTTATTCGAGCTGCTAGAAACACTTTTATTCCTATTATCTCCCATGTCTTCAATCTCATTTTCGAAACCGGGGTCTTTCTCACTGTATTCATCATCATCATTCTCCTGCCCTTATCCCAATTTATTTGGGGCCGGCGCAACATGTCTTTTTCTTCCATACTCCTCTATTAGTCGTCATCTCTGTAGTCACCCCTTTTTTACCCATATCCTCTTTCACACAGTCCAACCATCATTTCTTTGGCCTTCCCCTACTCTTATAGCCATCCACATCCATACACAAGACTTTCCTCACGACATTTTCTTCACTCCTCCGCATCACATGCCCATACCACGACAACCGATTTCCACACAACTTTTCAGTCAGCGGTGCCACTTTCAGACTTACTCTTATATACTCATTCCTAATTCTATCCATACGCGTAACACCACACATCGCTCTTATCATTCTCATCTCAGCTACATACAATTGCTTTTCGTTCATCCCTTTTGTGGCTCAACATTCTGAACCATACAAGACAGCAGGTCTGACCATTGTTTTATAAATCTTCCCCTTAAGTTTTAGGATAATGCGGGAGTCACAGATAGTCCCGGTGACCTGCCGCCATTTCATTCATCCAGTGTTAACTCTGTGCTTAACAGTCCGATCTATTTCGCCATCGCTTTGCACGAGTGAACCAAGATACCGAAAATCGGAACAGACTGGGAGAAGCGCGCCATCTAGCACTACAGCTTCAGAACTGGAAAGACCGCCGAAATCGCAGAACATGTATTCAGTTTTGGTTCTGCTGATTTTCAAGCCAACTTTCTCCAGCTTCTGTTGCCATTTCTCCAATCTGCTCTGGATCTCAGGTCCATCTTCACCGACCAGAACAATGTAGTCGGCAAACAGTATGCACCAGGGTGCCTCTTCCTGTATTTCCGACGTAAGAGCGTCCATAATCAGCAGGAAGAGGTAAGGACTTAAAGCCGACCCTTGATGTAAGCCTACAGCCGCACTGAACTTATCGGTGTTGCCAGCAGCCGACCGGACGTAGGTACTAGATTTTCTGTACATAGCACGAATCAACTCAACATACTTCCCAGGCAAACCTTTCTCTTTTAAGGCCCACCACAACACATCCCGAGGTACCCTATCATACGCTTTCTCAAGATCAATGAACACCATGTGCAAGTTCTTGTGTACACGTCTGTACTTCTCGCACAATTGACGGAGAGCGAAGGTGGCGTCCATTGTCCCTCGACCTGGCATAAACCCAAACTGGTTCGGGGTAATCTCACTCTCCTCTCGCAATCTTTTCTCAATCACTTTTTCCCATACTTTCATAGTATGTGACATGTTCCCACTGTATTCAAAAGGGCTATTGTACATCCTATTTATAAAAGTGGGGACAGGGCCAGTGTCAATAATTACAGACCTATCTCGGTGCTCACTAATCTTTCTAAGATCCTTGAAAAAAATTTAAATAATAGACTTCTCAGTTATTTGAACACTAACAAAATTATTGTCCCTCTTTTGCTCATGAGATTGTTTCAAATTGGGGTAAGGGAGTTACCCCTAGATATTTTTAAAAGCTACCTTAACAAACGCTCACAGGTTGTAAAAATCTGTAACCACATAAGTGAGCAACAGTTGCTCACCTACGGAGTTCCCCAGGGCAGTGTCCTGGGGCCCACCCTGTTCCTTATCTATGTCTAATTGTTACAGTAATTATTCAAAAAATTATTCTAATACTAACAATTTTTTCAAAGATTAATAATTCATTCTAACATTGTAATTCAATTAGTGATATTAAATTGATCATAATATTATATAATCTAAGGTATTATGACTAGTAATTAAAGATTGGGATATATATTAATACATAGTCTTACTATTATAATATATTATGTTATTATTATGATGTAAAAATTATTATTATGTTGCCGTACCCTGACCGGGTTTCATGTTGGAACATGATTGCAATAAAGAGATTTGATTTGATTGACGCTATCCGACCAGTGCTCGACGAATGGCTCGGGAGGAAGCACGGCTCCCTGTCGTTTCGGGCGACGCAGGTGCTCTTGGGCATGGCGCTTCGTGAAGAACCTGTGTCGCATAAACAGGGAGCCGGACGCTCGGTGCCATCACTGCACCGATTGTCGGGAGGACACGGCGCAGCACACACTGGCAGAGTGTGCCGCATGGGAGGAGCAGCGCCGTGCCCTCGTATCCGAAGTGGGCCCCGACCTGTCGCTGCCGGCCGTCACTCCTTCGATGGTCGGGAGCGCCGTGTCGTGGGATGCAGTGATCTCCTTTTGCGAAATTGTAATTTTGCAGAAAGAGGCTGCGGAGATGGAGAGGGAGGCCGTAGCCACTCTCCCAATCCGCAGCAGGCGTACCGGGCGTCGGCGGAGGGTGGACAACGCCCTCTTCCAGGCCCCTAAACAGGTCCGGAGGGACGGCGGACTCGGGGTCGTCCGCCGCCGCCCATCCAGCGGGACCCAAGGCGGCAGTGCGTAGTGTTCCACGCGCGCCCCTATTAGACGTCGCGGGGAGAGGACACCTTACTCTCCCCACGGGCCAGCGGTGGCCCGCATAGGCGGGCTGGCACTAGCCGATGATCATGGAAATCGTATTAGCTCTCACAATCACCAGGGTGGTTTTTAGTCAGTACGAGTCTGACAGACCCCTTCGCCCGGCCCGGGCGATGGAAATCCAAGAGGATTTTCCACCCCGGAAACAAAAAAGGTGCGGGTTATCCAACATATTGAACAGGTTGAACGCAACCTGAGCAACCTTATCATCTCGACCGCGACACAGACCGCGGTACTAGCGCCCGCTAGTAGCGCAATCACACCGCGGCCCAATAATGTAAGTGATGAGGCAGATGATAGAGCTGTCACGGTAAGTAGCAGTGCAACGATCGGCTGAGGAGCGCACTGGAGGATGCGCTTCGCGAGTATAGGTCCACTCCGACCGAATTTAGACCCCGTTTACCCATGCACAAAAAAAATAGGGCGTTGGTGTGTGCTTTGGACTCGCTGCTTAAGAACATCATTGATGGCAACGAGAACCTCGTTGATACGCAGTCAATTCTGTAGAGCGGAGCTGTTGCGGCATGTCTTTTAGCTAACGTAAAGTTTCCAAATAGTGACGGAGCTATTCGACCAAAGCCTGCTGTAACAGCATGGCAATGCAGGATTGAGAGGTGTATCGATGGGGCCAGGGTACTCATCGGCAAACTAATCTGCTTCACGGAAGGCAATAATAATAATAGTAATTTATTGACCATAAGCCAGTTTTACAAGGTGAAATATACACAGTTAAATAATTAAAAAATTAATAGACACAGTTAAATACAAAAATAAAATAAATTGATTGAAGGCCTAAAACTGGTCATTTTTAAATTCTCTGACTCCTAAACTAGGTGTAAGTTCCTGTGACTTAGGAGTCAGTGATCCTGCGTACAAACAAAGCCAATCAAAATGTGTCAGTCATTTTACAATAAATAATGGATAACAGTAAAAATACAATTGAATTAGAATTATAAAACCAATATAATTATATCTTAAATTAAAATTCAGTATTTTAAGCGCCTGAAAAGTATGTTTGTGTGTGATATGTGTAACTGTGTAAGTGTGTAAGGGTGTTTTGTATGTATCACCGTAAATTAATGCATGTTACCCAGCAGAAGATCTTCAGTGTTATCATAAGAAAGTGTTTGAAGGTAATCCCTAAGTAGATTTTTGCATTGGGATTTCGTGTACTGATAAATCTTTAACTTTCTGTTAAGGGTGTTATACAATTTAATGCTAGTAACGTAGAACTGATGTTTGGCAAAGGCTGTTCTATGACGTTCCGAAGAGAAAACGTTATGCCTATGTCTGCCAGCCGGCTCCGTAAGGGGACGCAATGAGTGTTTGCTGAGAGTAGACAGGAGCACATAAAGTTGCCTGACTGTGAGTACCTTGCAGTCAGCATAAAGCTGCACAGTGGGATACCGTCGAGGACGAAAGAGCATCACCTTCAGGACAGCTCTCTGCGCTCTCTCTAGGCGGATGAAGATGTTTTTTGTGGGACCTCCCCACACAGGCAAACAGTAAGATCGGACGGACTGACACAAAGCATAATAATTATACTAATTTTAGCGTATCATGGTCAGCAGAGTTTCGAAGCTTCTTAAAAACATAGATCAGCTTACGGATTCGAGAGGTGACTTTGTCTATGTGTGGTTGCCAGTTTAAATGCTGATCGATGAGTACTCCCAGGTACCTTACACAAGCAGATTTAGTGAGGAATAAGCAGCTGCACTGCCTTTGAGACATACAAGTGTGTGCTTGCAGGGTAAGGGAATTGAGCGGGCACTGATTTGACCTAATAGAAAAGGGAATGTACACCGTTTTGTCAAGATTTAATGTTAGCAAATTATGGGCCAACCAGTTCATAACTCTGGATAACGCAGCCTCGGCATTTTGATATGTCTGAGACCAGTTAGAGCCATCTATTACGAGGGCTGTATCGTCGGCATATGTAAAAATCTGACAATTTTCAAGAGGCAGCTTGCATAGCTCATTTATATATATGAGAAAGAGAGTAGGCCCTAGAATGCTGCCTTGCGGAACACCATACGTGATGGAGAGGTCGTCACTTTCGTGAGGGCCGATATTTACCTTTTGGGTACGATCACTGAGATAGTCTGCAAAGATTTTCAAGGGGTGGCCTCGAATTCCAATGCTTTCCATTTTTTGCTTCAAGGCTGGTACAGAAACAGTGTCAAATGCCTTTGACAGGTCAAGGAAAACACCTAAGCACTTGTGTTTCTTGTCAAGCATCCTAACAACGTGGTCAGTTAAAGCCAAAACCGCGTCTTCGGAGCTTACTCCCTTTCTGAAACCGTATTGATTTTCGGCTAGAATACCGTTTGCCTTGAGAAAACTAGTAAGACTTCTATTCAGTATGCGCTCCAAGATCTTTGACAAAACTGTTAGTATTGAAATACACGCCCACGTGTGATGCGCTTTGTGAGGCGGGCGTTATCGGGGACTGAAATCAGCCCTCGAGAATACATGTCCCGTGTCACGGAGCGCATCGACTTCCTGAAGCGGAAAGTTTGCGCATTTTTTTTTTTTTTTTTTTGTGGGGTGGGAAATCATCCTATGACTTCGCCCGCTCTGGGCGGAGCAGGAGGGCGTGTCAGACTCTTACTGACTAAAACCCACCCCTGTTCCTTCCTGCCTTTGAGTGCCCAGTGGCGAGGTAACTCTGTTTCGATTTTATCTTCAACCCCCGGGCAGGAAAGTTTGTGCATAGGCAAACCGTATTCGGCGGTATAAGCGGCGAGTTCACCGGTACTCGCAAAATCGCATGTTCCAGAGCGATGAAAGGTGGGTATGTAGAGTTTGGGAGCGACCTGAACAAAATGACGGACGGGTGCCGCCCGGATGATGTTGCCACGAGTACATTTTGGCGCAGCATTTGGTCGGTGCCCGTCTGTCACACTGAGGGTGGCTGGATGCGTGATGTCGAGCGCGTGTGTGAAGCTATACCAGAAATGGAAAAAGTTAACATCAGCCCATTAGATATAGCCAGAGTAGTCCGTCCGTTACCGAATTGGAAATGTCCAGGACCGGACGGACTGCATAACTTCTGGCTAAAATGGTATAGCAGCTCACACGCACTTCTTGCATCTCAATTCCAGTCATCCTTAGAGTCTCGGTCGCTACCTGAGTTACTAACAACTGGTGTTACCCACCTGCTCCATAAGACAGGTAGTCCCGCGGAACCCAAGAATTATAGACCGATAACATGTTTGTAGACGTTCTATAAACTTCTTTCATCCATATTGAGAGCAAAAATTAATCTGCAAATTGAGAATAATTTAAATGTCTACTTCTCAGAATGGATGTAGGAATGGGTCGCACGGTACTTAGAAGCTACTCTTCATAGACATGGCCATAAGCCAGCAGGTTCGTCGATCCCACAAGGATTTGTCGACATGCTGGATAGATTATAAAAAGGCCTACGACTCTGTTCCACATACATGGTTCTTGAGGGTGTTGGAGTTGTACAAAATAGATGCAACTCTGCGCGCCTGCCGTGGCTCATGTATGGGACAATGGGAGACAGTCCTTCGCTATCCAGGATGTCGATCAATCCAGGGGATTGATAGGTTCTGCTTAGCCCTGAATCCTCTAAGCACATTGCTGGAGGATTCAGGCCTGGGCTATCGGTTTAGAAGAGGTGTTCAGGCCATATCTCACCTTCTTTACTTGGATGATCTGAAACTCTTAGCCCCCAACAATTTGCGACTGATGGAGTTACTGAAGGTAACTGAAACTTTCAGTAGCACCATCAGGATGGAATTTGGTGTGGACAAATGTGCAGTCATGCATGTAAAGCAAGGAGGGATTATTTGTAATCTGAAGGGATTCAACTCTCGGATTCCATACACCTTAGATCCCTTTCCTCGACCGACACATACAAATATTTAGGTATGTTGGAAGCGTTAGGCATTATCGTTACTGACATGAAGCAATCGCTGAAGGAGCGCTTCTTTGGCCATCTGAAAAAGGTATTGAATAGCCTTTTGTCAGGCGGAAATAAGGTGTGCGCCTTCAACGGTTGGGTCATGCCGGTTTTGATGACAACCGCGAGGTATGCAAACTGAGGGCATATTTCCTAGCTGCTGACGTGGGTATGCATCGAGATGTAGTGGTGGTGGACAAGGGCCTTACCCCACTCTCCTTGGTTAACGAGAACTGGTGTTAACCTCGTACTTGACACTAACAGTCGCAGGGAAGTATGGCAGAGTAAGGAACTTCACGGACGCTTTTTCCCGGCCCTACATGGGCCCGATGTAGACCAACTAGCATCCGTAGTCTGGCTGCGTATCGGTGACCTCTTTGGGGAAACCGAAGGTTTTGTCTGTGAAATTATGGACGAAGTTATCATGACGAAAAACTACTGGAGATTTATTGTGAAGTACGGCACGGTTGACATATGTCGGGCATGTCATCGTCCGGGAGAATCAATCCGCCATGTAATCTCTGGTTGTTCTCGTCTAACTAACGGTGAGTACTTGCATAGGCTCAACCTTGTAGCCAGGATTATCCATCACCAACTTGCCCTGAAATACTCTCTTGTGGAATCGGAAGTTCCGTACTATAGGTATGTGCCCGACCCAGTTCTCGAAAATGGCAATATCACGTTATACTGGGATCGATCAAACATCACTGACAGGACTATTGTAGCCAATAAGCCTTATATAGTGGTGGTGGACCGAATCAAGAGGCGTGCAGTGATTGTTGATATTACCGTCTCACGTGACGAGAAACTCGTGAAAGCCGCGAAAGATAAACAAATCAAGTATATTGACTTGGCTCGCGAGGTTGTCGACATGTGGGATGTGGACTCAGCGATCATTGTACCGATAGTCGTGTCAGCCAATAGTTTAATAGCCACGAGCCTCGACCAACACCTCAGGAGGCTCTCTTTAGGCGGCTGGATCAAGGGCTTGATTCAGAAAGCAGTAGGTACTTCTGGACACGGCTCGCATTGTCAGGAGATTCCTCTTTCTGGAGCCCTGACCGCCGGTAGCTTGGACCCTGTTCCCGATACCGGTGGAAAACTATTTTTTTATGTTTTTAAATGTTTTTTTTTTTTACTTTTTCATTGAAATATTTAAAAATATAATTTATATGTATTTACAAATGAATAAAGTAGATAATTATAAAAATGTTTATTTGTACACATAGAACAACATACATAAGTACACAAAGATTGTGGAGATATTGTACAGTAGAGTCACATTAAAGGGCGAAATGATGCCTACTAAACTATGCCAAAAGCCTGTGTTTTAGGAGCCAAAGTTCCTCCAGGTGTAATGGCATGCACTAATTATTAGTTGTCAAAACATAAGTTAAACAAACATGCCCTAAATTAAATACAGTATCAAATTTATTAGGAGACAATTGTAATAAGATTCTTGGTTTCGTCATACGTTAACTTCTGCAACCAGTCTGTAAGTTTTATTTTAACTTCATGTTCAGTTAGGTGGTAAATGGGCATAAGTTTATGTATTCTACAGCCGAAAAAATAATTAAAATCTATTTTATTATATGACTTTAAAATTATATATTTCAAAATTATGAGAAAAATATATTCGAGACCCTCACAATGTACCCTTTCATGTGAAATGTCGCACGACACAGTTCGAAAAACTTTGAGTTTTAATTTTTCGATTTTTACCCCAAAAGTGACCCTCATTTTCCAAATTAATTTATTGAGGGTACACGTCCGTGTTTGGGTCACAGATATTCATGTGTGTACCAAATTTCAACTCTATCGGTCCAGTACATTCGGAACAAATTGGCTGTTACAGACGGACAGACAGACAGACAGACAGGCGAGTGATCCTATAAGGGTTCCGTTTTTTTATTTGGACTTTCGGAACCCTAAAAATATTTGAGACCCTTACAATCAGCCCTTTAATTAGTTTGATTTGTCGCACGGTACAGTTTGAAGAACTTTATTTTAAAATTTTCCGATTTTCCCCTCAAAAGTGACCCACATATTCCATTTAATTAATTTACATTACTTGTCTATGTTGAGGTCATTGAAATACACCTGTGTAGCAAATTTTAATTTAGTCGGGATAGTAGATTCGGAGGAAATTGGCTGTGACAGATGGACTGGTGTGGATGGTTCAGCTCTGCTAAATGACCTCCGTCTTATTCCTATTATGGCTTGAAACAGTGTAACAATGCAATACTTCATTGAATGGTCTACTGCTTCATGAATTGGCCAAGTCTACAGTTGGACTACGCCCGTAATTCTACAATCAGTAGCAATTTGTGTGATATTAGTATATTAATGCAATGTGCATTGTGTGTTTAACGGAGGGAATGCATTGATGTAAAAGTTGATTAGATATCTGGCCAGCTCCATAATGGTAAAATTTTCTTTTGACCTACAAGTAAAAAACATCCCGCCTCAGGAAAATATCGTATTCCCTTAAAATGTTGTAACAAATGCTTGGCCAATGTTCGCGAGACGTTGACAAAATATGACACGTGTGTGTCGTCGCTCACCGAGCATACCGAGCTACATCTACTCCACTACGACTCACTTAGTCGCCGCACAAGGCGCACACACGCACCGAGGAAAGCGTTTCTTTATATCGAACTACTCTCATATTGACTGCTGATTGATGTGCCCACATCGAGCGACTCGTACGCACACCGGGCTCTGTGTGTAAGGTGCCCACAGTGTGAAGACAGTCTCGGTTCACATTCAACGTACTGGGTGTTTCACGTATCGGGGAGCGCTAGTTCAATATTCTGTGGCAGGAACAAAATCGCGGGTGTTCGTAAAACAAACTATGAAGTAGTCACTAGTCAGTGAACGAAAAACGCGCGTGTATAGGGTGGTAGGGCGGAGTGCGGTGCGATACCGCATGGGTTGTCAAATATTTATGAAGCACTCAGTGGGATCGGTGGCGGCGCTGAGCGAGCGCGCAGCGTCTGTACTTCTGTAGTCTGTCAGTGTATCGGTACACTCGCTACGTGTGCAGGCTCGATCACTTCTCCGTTACTGACATGTTAGTTTCAAGATGATTGCACGATGTTGGTTTATTTATGCATAAGTAAAAACATATTGTACAAAGGCTGCCTCAATGCTTCTGGCGTTACAAGTCCACGTAGAAGTTGCAGTTGTTTTTGATCAGACCACTATTATTGTGCAATGGTTTTGGGATCTATTAGATATTGTGTGTACGTAAATACGTACTAAGTCAAGATATTTGATTTTACGAAGGTCACAATTCCTTTACAGATTCTTTTTAGATATTTTTATTGTAGCGGTAATCTACGGTCCTGATTTTCTTTTTAGTGATTAAACGAAAGACGAGGGCACAGTCAAGTCTGTTACACACACAGACAGACGTAAATTATTTTAAGTTGATTGGAGGCATTGTTTCTCGAGACGATCTTGGTCCACGTGGCAGGCGGGGGGCAGCTCTGCGTTTGTTTGATGGGCCGGGTGGAGGAGGGGGAGGTGAGGATTATTCCGGAGAAGATTTTAATTTGATGGACCACGAAGCCTTTTTACAGCGGCGCTTTGTTTCGATACGATTGAACCCTGAGCGCGCGCCTCCTCTGCCTGCCGGTTTGAACTCCGCCGCGACGCCATTTGACTGCTATTTTAATTAATAAATTTAATACCGTCACGTCTCTTGAGGCTCATTCAGGAAGTTTTCCAACGATGACATATTACTGTCCCGGTGACAGATTTCTATGTTACATTGTCGTAAGTTCACAACGCTAGGCGCTCGCTTACCCTTCATGAGTAGATGTATGTCTGTAATCAGTGCTGCACGCCAGTCACATGGTGAGTGTTACTAGTCGCGGGCTGCTCCCTGTTCCGTTCACAGCGTGACGTTACTACGTAGCCGTCGACGCCGCTACACGACGCAGATAGTATTGCTATTAATTTCACGGCGCATTACTCTCGGAGATGGCTCGCATTAATATCAACCATTTACTCTAAGTACATCGTTTGTTATTGAGTCCCAAAGTGAATTTAAGTAATATCGTCGCGCCTCTCTGCTTCCCCCGAGCTGTGAGTACTTACTGTTACAACACTGTTTCGGAGTAAGAGACCATATTTTTAGGGTTCCGTACCCGAAGAGTAACCAAAGGGCCAATTACTAAGTCTCCGCTGTCCGTCCGTTTGTCAGCGGGCTGTATTTCATGATCCGTAATAGGTAGACAGTTGAAATTTTCACAGAATCTGTATTTCTGTTGTCGCTATGACAACAAATAATATTATAAAAAAAAATAATTAAAGAGGGTCACCATACAAGAAACGTGATTTTTCAGCTTATGGTACGGAACCCTTCGTATGCGACTGCGACTCGCAGCCGGCTTTTTTGTTTTGGATGGTGGGCCAATTAGTTCGATAAAGTTTCCTCTAACTATAGGCACTTGTATATCGTAGAGAGGGACACACCGACGTGCGTTCCGTCCTCTCGACTCTCGAGTACATGATGTACGGCGCTCTATTACAGCTACTAACATACTGTTTTCTATATTTCCGCTTTTCAGAATCGAAAAACTAGGATCCATTTCAATAAAATTCGTTTTATTGCTTCCTAAGTAAATATATTTGAAATCAAAGTTATTTAGCGTCCTTCACCGCGTCGCGTTAGGTGGTTGGTCTAAATGCACGTACTATTGATGACAAAGGTGCATGGAGAGCCTAAGGTCGACTTTTGACTGTGAGGTTTTGCATTACGTATCATGACTTTCATGAGACGACTAGATGGCGCTGTTCAATCATGAAAATAACACTGCAAAGCTTATAAACCTTATTATGCAGAGGCAGATAATAAGGTTTTTAATACCTAAAATAATTACTAAGTAATAATAATATATTTATATTCAAATAAACAAAAATTACTATATTTTCTTATTTCCGAGTACTTAATACAGCGCCATCTAAACCAAACTAAATAAGCCAATTGGTACTATATCGGTTAATTCGACTACAGATGGCGTCGATCATAAATAATAAAAATCCCTACATTCACAAAGTAGCTCTTATTTTCACGATCTAGAATAAATAATCAGTAGCTCAGGTGGATAAGCATGGCAGAATAACATAGATCGTTCAACAGGGCACCGGTTCGCAACCCAGCTCTCTGTCGACTTTTTTTAAATTTAATTATTATAATATATAATTTATATTCTATTTTTTGTATTTTTAAACGTTTTTATTTTATTTTTTTTTATAAATAATATAAAAAATATGAGGTATAAGATGTATAAATGAATATAGGGATAATATACAAGTATACATATACTACTATATATAACATTATATAAATATATATATAAGACTATATTATCTTGAATTATGAATTGGTGAATGAAATAAACTTGCGTTGCTCTGAGAACAAAGATTTTTTATTGTTAACACTTTCAATCTAATTTACATTATAATAATATAATCAATTACCCAAACACATACCTGAGAACAAAGAAACGACATTTAAAGTTTATCATTCCTTCCTTCGCAATTCTTCTTATTTCTTTCTATATGGTTTCAATAGTTGAAAACACAAAAACACATTTTTTTATAAACGTCAAAATATCTCCTCTTTTGATAACCAAAAACTATAGATCAAAAATAACATAGATAACTTTACTGCCAGTGCTACGCGCGGCAACATTCAACCTTAAAGCAATACAGCGATGTATTTTCTTTACATCTCCCCCCTAGGGGAAGAAAATTTACACTAGTAAATTTTCTTTTAATACAGCTCTCCCCTTTCTTATGGGTCTGCATCTCCTGCTTTTTCTTCTTTTTGTATTATAGGAACTAGGATAAGTTTTGTGATATGATATAGATTTGACTCTGTTTTCTTGTGTCCTGTGTCGATTCTATATATTGATTTTGAAACCTTTTCAATAATCTGAAACGGCCCAATCTTCAGTTCTTCAAGTTTTTTCCTATTTAGCCTGTTACCGTTTTCCACAAACACCATATCTCCGAAATTAAACTCATGGAATTTTCTATTTTTGTCGAATAGTGTTTTGTTGTAGTCATGTGATTTTATTGTATTTTGAAGAGCTGTTGTCCTATCTCTGACCCAGTCACTATGTGATTTATCTCGCTTCAATTCCTTGGGTAAAACCGTGACATCTGTACCATACAAAAGATAACTTGGTGAGAAGCCAGTTACTGAGTGAACAGTTTGATTATATTTACTCACACATTCATGAGCTATTGTAGTCCAGGCCTTCTTATTTCCATCTTCATTAATTTTGCATCTGATTTTGTTTACTAATGTTTGATTTAGCCTCTCATTGAGACCATTTGAGAACGGTGCATTTACTGCAGTAAATACCATAGTTATCTGTTTGTCTTCTAAGAATTTCTTGAATTCTTTCGAATTTATACCTGGATATTGATCGGTGAGTAGCATATTAATGTCTTCTGTTTCTGACAAATTCTTGACTAATTTAATGAAATCATTTGCACTCTGAGTTTTTGATTTTAAGATAAAAGCGTATCTAGTGAAGTGATCTACTAACAAGTGCAAATATTTTTTCGTGGATCTTGAGCCTCCAAAACCTCCTATTGTATCTATAGAGATTATTTCAAATGGCTTTGTGGCTGGAACCAAATGAGACATAAATCCAACTTTGTGGTGTCCTCTTGATTTATTTCTTATACAATTCTCACACTCTTTACATACTTTTTTAATATTCTTCGTTAAATTTCTTGCTTTGTACTGCGGACTAATTGTCTTCTGCATTTGTTTTATTCCAATGTGACAATGATTCTCATGTATATTTCTTATAAGTTTGATACTGAATTCTTCCGTCAAAATGATTTTTTCTTTGTTTCTAACTTTTTTATAGTATACGTCTTGTATATATATCATTTTTTCTTTATTCTTTTGTATTTCTTCATTTTTATTCTGATCTATTATAATATCTTCCAGGTTAACCAAGTTCACAATTTTCAATTGTTCATCTGTACTTTCATTTGATTCCAATACAGGATTCCTACTAAGGCAATCCGCTTCCAAATTTTCTTTTCCTGGAACATATTTTACATTGAAATCATATTGGGATAGGTAGTATGTCAAGTCGCCCAGTTCTTCATCGGTTCTCGATTTCAAATTCATATTTTGTAATGGCTTATGATCTGAATAAACTGTAAATGATTTGCCTATCAGCCAGTACTGCCAGTATCGCACTGCTTCTTTGATGGCTAAGCACTCCAAGTATATCGCTTTTTTCTTCTTTTGGGCTCCATTTAGTTTCTTAGAAAAGTATGCTACTGGTTTTTTTCTTCCATCTGGCTGCGTCTGTTTCAAAATGGCTCCAACACCCTCTATAGAAGCATCTGTTTAATTATTTATTGGTAATTCTTTATCAAAAATTTCTAGAACTGGTTGAGAGCATAAGAGATTTTTTATTTTCTCAAATGCTTTTTGACACTGGTCAGTCCAAATAAATGCTTGATTTTTCCTAAGTAAGTTATGTAACGGATCTAATATTATCGCACTCCTTGGTACGAGTATGTATTTATTATAAAAATTTATTTTTCCTAGAAACTGTCTTATATTCTTCTGCGTTTTTGGAGTAGGGAAATTCCTTATTGAAATCAGATTATCTTTCAATGGTTTAATAGAATTATTTTGTATTATATGGCCCAGATATTTTACAGAGTCTGCTGCAAATGTGCACTTTTGAAATTTCAATCTGAATCCTTCTCTTTTGATTGCTTCCAACAGCTGTGTTAGGTGAAGAATATGTTGTTCAAAAGATTTTGAGAATATTAGTATGTCATCTATATAATTTACAGCATAATCTGTAAGCTTGTTCTTTCTTAGTATATTACTTAAGATCCTCTGAAAAATTGCTGGTGCGGTTTTCAGTCCAAACGGTAGACAAGTCCATTGGAAATGTCCTTCCTGTGTTACAAATCCTGTTTTTTTCCTGTCTTCTACTCGTAATGGGATAGACCAAAATGCAGAATTTATATCTAGAGTCGAATAAAAATTGCAATTCCTTGTCTTAGTCATTAAATCTTCTATTAACGGAAATGGTTGAGCTTGCGGTAGTACTATTTTATTTAAATCTCTAAAGTCTATACATAATCTGGATTTTTTATTTTCTTCTTTTTTAAATGCCAATGTGACAGGTGCTGCAAATGGACTGTAGGACTCTTCTATGGGTTTATTATCCAATAATTTTCCTATCTGTTCTTCTATTTCTTTTTTATCTTCCATAGTGCATCTGTAGGGCCTTTTACAGCAATATTTGTCTACTAATAAGTCTATTCTGGCTTCATATCCGTTAACAGTTCCAACATCATATTTATTCTTTGCAAAAACTGATTTATATTTATTAATCAGTTTATTTATTTCTGATTTCTGGTATTCATTTAAATGGTTAATCTTTATTTCGAAATCTTCTCCTTTTACATGTTCGTTAAAATTAATCTGGTGTTCTTTCATATTTTTGTTTGCTATTCTTTCTTCCTTAGCTTTAGGTTTTATATTTGTAGATACTTCTTCAACTTTCTCATTATTGGAGTTTTTTTTCTGCGTGATTTTTAAGTCTTCGTTTTGTATTAACTTGAACTTCGTTATCATGTCTAATCCAATCAAAAATTGATATGGGAAATTTTGTTCATCTATAATGTAAACTTCAACATTTTCTTCTATTTCAAAGATTTTAATTTTTAAGTTTGTCAAACCACTCGTCTTTTTGACACCATTAATTGTCACTAAACTTGCTTCATTCAAACTGTTTTCTTTGCCTTTTAGTTTTAATAACTTCGAATTAATCAGAGAAACATTTGAACCGGAATCATAAACTCCATGAATCTCTAATGTATCATTTAATAGAAGTTTGACATGTATTAATGGTGTCACAATTAGTTTTTTTGTTCGGTTTCATGTAACTCGGCTTCTATCACAGAATTGTTTACATGTTTAATATGTTTCTCCTTTTATTGTTATCCAAACTCTTCGCGTCTGGTATCTTTTCTTTAAACTGTTCTTTACCTTGGTAAAAGCTGTTGTTCTTATTAGTTCTTTGTGATGAGTAACAGATTGAAGCTCTTCCGGTACAGCGTACACTTTATTTTCGCTTGTAGCTATTGAAGTTATACAATATAAATTTGATTTTCCGTCACTCCCCGGAAGTATAGTGTATTCGAAACGAAGTTTCTCCATCTTTAATGCTTTGTTAAGCTCTTTATAAACAAAAATGTCGTTTTTGTCGTTTGTTGTCGTGTCGTGTTCGTTTTATATAAATTACTTTCATAATTGGTGGTAAGTATTAGTATTATTAGTAAAAAAACATTTATGTAGAAGATTTAGACATATTTTTCTTACAGCTTAAGATTTACTAAGTTTAATTCTCGTAAAGGATAAGAAATGAAACTATTTTATTGATTATAGTTAAAGACATTTAATTCTCAAAGAAGAATACAGTTTATGTCTTTCTTTCTTATAGAATGTATAACCTAACCTAGCAGTTTTACATCCAATAAACAATGATTTAATGTTAAGGAGAAATACAAGTAAAATTAATAACTGAATAACTCTATTACAAAATAGAAGACCTTAACAAAGTAAAACTGTATAATAGATATTATAAGTATTCTAAATCAAAACTGTGTTGTGCTATTCTTCTATTATTTAATTTTATTTACATTATGTTATAATAACTTTCACTATTTAGGCAACCTTAGTTCTGTAAATATTTTACCTACTCATAAATTATAAAAATTTTACGTTTTGCATAATTATGTTTAGTGGTATTGACTATAATGATTGATTTGTGCATTATGTTATGACTAAGGTTCATAGCTTAAGTATTCGTTCCAGAAGGAGGAAGAAATTGAAGCTAAACCTAAAATCAATAACAATTGTAAGACCGGGTTATAGCTGTCATTTTGGGACCGAGTTGTTTATAATAATAAATAAATAATTTATTATGTTGGAAAGGAATCTACATTTATATTGTTTTTATTTTAATTTCTTATATTGTATAAGAAATCAAAATCATTAGTGTAATAACATTTTGTTGTTATAAAGTAATGTATAAATTTATCCAACTTACACCAAGTTTGATTACTGTAATTTATCATATAAATTATAGCTACCCCGGTCTTTTCATTTTTACTCAATCATTATTACTCAATTCAATAGTCAACACTTTATATTCTTTAATATTTCGTGTATCCGCCATTTTGATCGATTACAGCTTGCAACCGCGAACCCATGGAGTCTATTAATTTTTCACATAAATTGTGACCCCGTATAGAATCCCATACCTCCATGCAGTGAGTACTCAGTGCTTCCTTAGTCCTTTCGTTCCTAATGTCCCACTTTTGAACCATAACGCCCCATAAATTTTCAATGGGGTTTAAATCTGGCGATCTCGCAGGCCAAGGAATAATTCGTATGTCCGATTGCTGGCTAAACCACTCTTGCACAATTATTTATTTATTTATTTATTTATCACATGGAAAACCAACAGCTTTACATAAATGCAATAAGTAAACTAGAATAAGAGACATTAAGCCAATTATAGGTTTTCACGGCTAGCTATACAGTAATACAACAAGAGATCCTATACACGACAAGATATCAAGAAAAGAAGAGTATCAATCGCCAAATCGGCACCGCCAAACATAAGAAATAAACTACAATAAAATTAATTTAAATAAGAACTAACATTAACACTAAGAATTAATTTTCAATTTTGAAGAAATCAAGGTTCAGCCTATTGCGTACGCTTGAGCCTTTGGTTGAAAAGATGTCAAATGAGAACTGCTTGCATAATTCATTAAAGTCTTTACTCGCTCGCACTAAAAATGAGTTTTGCCTGTAGTTAGAAGAAGACAAAGGAATAGCGATAGGTGGATTAAATCTGAGACATCGCTGGGGAACATTAAAGAACAGCTTACGCAGAAGCTGCGGACTGTCCACTTCATTAGATATAATTTTGAGCAGAAATGTGCAATCAGCTAGGAACGGTGGTTATGGAACGGTGTATAGGACAATTGTCCTGCACGAACGTTATTACTGGCATGTCTTCTACAGGAAAAACATTCCGCACAGTGGGCAACATGACGTCATTCAGCACATCTAAGTAGTTAACACTGTTTGCACGACTGGGTATTACAGTAAGTTCTCCTGGTCCTGCAGCTGTCATCCATCCCCAAATGTTCACTGTTATACGACCGGATTCAGAGTTAGGCACAACGTGATCACTATCATAACGCGTATTATTCCTACGTCACAACCTAACTCGCCCGTGCTGGCTAGACTTGAAAGTCTTTTCATCACTGTAGATAACGTTGCTCCAGTCGAAATGTCTGTATTTCAAAGCGAACTCCAATCGTGCTCTTTTATTAGCTTCGGTTAGCAATGGCTTAATAGCATGTCGACGATAATGCAGACCTTCACTATGAAGAGCACGATACACCGTCCGCAAAGATGTATCAAACAACTCTGCGTAATATCTTGTTGGTGTAAAGCCATTTTCCTCATAACCTTGCACCATAAGTTGACGCTGGTCTGAGTCAATATGGCGTCTTCTGCCAGATCTACTGCGGTGTTCCAACGAACCCTCTTCTTGAAACCGCTTTATCCATAAAGTGAAAGTCTTTACCTATAAGGGAAATATATTATTTATTATTTTCGTGTATCGATAACCATGGATAATAAAATAAATAACGAACAGTGATTTTAAAACATTACTTACGATTAAGCCAGTTTCTCTCGAAATTTCAGAATAATTTAGGCCTTGATTATGCAATGCTATTATTTGGGCCCTCGTAGCCATATCAATATTAGAACGCGAACTCATGGTAAAGATAAATATTAAAAAATTGTTAAATGCAATCGTAACTGAACTCACTCAAAGATAGTAAAGAACGTTATGATTGAACAAAAAGATTTAATTTTTATACAGTCAATATTAAACTACCCTCAATTCTTTTGAGATTTATGATACAGGTTAAAGTCGCTAAACAACTTCGATATAATAAAGAGTAGGATAATTTCAACTCATTGCGTAATGACGCAATAGTCCAGTGGCTATGGTATCGGTAAATTTTATGCCACCGAGTTCGAATCCTAGTTATTACGAGCTTTGCTTTATAAGGTTTGTAATGTCGTAGGAGAATTTGTGTTAAAATTAAGTAATATTGTAACTAGCAAAAAACAAGATAATGTTCTTTAACGAGAGATGTATATTTTCCAATCCAACTACTATACTAGCGCCATCTATGTCGTTCAAGACGTATTATTAAGGCGATGAAACCCTGTACAAACGATTTTGGTTTGGAACTCTCCATGCACTTCTGTCTTCATTAGTACACTGCGAGCTGGCGCGTGTATTTGTGACCCGCTCGGTCACAGTCAGCGATGGATGTGTCACGGGGTCCCTTGCACGGCCACGCGCACTTCTCAAGGCAGCCCTGCTCTGGTAAATGGAGGTAAGTCGTAATATATTTTTTCATGTTGGTCATTTGTCTGACGCACGTGGGTTTTTGTAGACATTAAGCGCCTTAAAAAGGGCATTTACCTTAGTGCCACTTTACTGGGGGAACGATCAATTGTTTCCTGAATGCATAGCGACCATCTGTGACGTCATATGGCCGCGGCACAGCGTCCCACAGAACTGGTGATACACAGCACTCTACAGCTGTCTCTGAGTCAGGCCCGACCGGTGCGGCACCCGCGTCCCGGCGGGATTACTTGTCCGGTTGATCTAATAGCAATGACATGGGACACGGGCGAGCTTTACGTTACTTATTCACTTTTATTGCGAGTCCATAGTTTATAAAGCTATGACGCAGGTACTGCATGTACTTAGGTATTTCTGTCAAACTGTGGCAGTTCTGATTCTGTCGTTTCTGACAAAGTGTAAGTATTTTATCGATGTTACGATTACGGTGGACGTCGTAATCGATCTTCATGTGCATGTGAAGATAGAGATGAGTCATATCTGCAAGTGGCGGTGGCGCCCCAATGTATGGCAGAGGTGCGAGTATGTGTGTCGCCGCAAATGATTTGTGAGTGTTTGTAGGAACGAGTGGCAGCTCGTAACGAGCGAAATACGACGCATCCGTCTGGTAGTAGTCTAGCAACCGAGTGGTGTGAGATCTATGAGCCGATACTACAGAAGTACAGACGCTAGACTGAGTCGCGAACCGCGGTTGATAACTGAATATATAAAGTGTAAGAGGAGAGTTCTGATACATTAAATAATTTTTTACTTTAAACTGATCATGTAATTTAGGTAGTACTTGCTTCGGCAGTACATATACTAAAATTGGAACGATACAGAGAAGATTAACATGGCCCCTGCGCAAGGAAGACACGCAAATTCGTGAAGCATTCCACATTTTTCACCCGGGCCTGCGGACGGCGAGTAGTGGATAGCTCGCCGTCCGATCAGCACCAGGCTCGAGAGTCGACGGCACGTAGTGTTCCACGCACGTCTCAAAGAGTTGTCAGTAATCATGATGGGGCCCGTCATGGCCGATGCCTGCCCGGGCGTTGTGGATAAATCGAATCAGAGTTACCGCGGCCCCTGGGCACTCAGGGCAGGGAAGGAACAGGGGTGGGTTTTAGTCAGTAAGAACCTGACACTCTCTCCCACTCGTCCCAGAGCGGGAGATGTCATTGGATGATTCCCACACCCAAAAAAAAAAGGTATGCCTAGTAAAATATCAAACTAGGTAGGTAGCATATTTACTTAACGTTTATTTACCAGCTACCATCTAGTCTCAGTAGAAAGCCGAGAAGTAGGTAGATAACGTTCTAGTCATAAGTCTCTGCACAAGGATATTTATATGTGTACAAGGTGGAGACGACAGTATGGAAAATACGAATAAATGAAAAAGAAAACACGGGCAATACTCATCAATATGAACAACTTATACAGTGGGACCACGAAAAATACTCATCATTATGAACAACTTTTACTGTGGGACGCGAAAAATACTTATTATTATGAACAACTTTTACTGTGGGACCCCGAAAATACTCATTATTTTATAATTCGACAAAATGTATAGACCAGCTGATTTTACTTTCGCGTTTTTGTTGATCCCATATTAAAAGTTGTTCGTACTGATGAGTATTGCGAGTTTTTTCATCTGTTGTCATCTCCACCTTGTAGATGACAATAGATGAAAACACTCGCGAGATGCGGTCGGGGCTTGAAAGTTCCGCGACGTACATTGATGCGGGAGGATCCTCCCAGCAGACGGGAGTAGTGTCTGGTGGGCAACTGCCCGATGGTTGTTGTGCATATTTTCAAATCACGCGGAGAACTTGTATAGCGCGACGCACGATTTGTGTGATATGACATCCTGTATTTTTCAAATCACGCTGAGAACTTGGATAGCACGACGCACGATTTGTGTGATATGACATCCTGTATTTACAAATCACGCGGAGAACTTGGATAGCGCGACGCACGATTTGTGTGATACGACATCATGAATTTTTCAAATCATGCGGAGAACTTGGGTAGCGCGACGCACGATTTGTGTGATATGACATCCTGTATTTTTCAAATCACGCGGAGAACTTGTATAGCGCGACGCACGATTTGTGTGATATGACATCCTGTATTTAGGTTTAAATTATTTATTCTCAAAAAAACAAAATAGCCACTTACATGAGAACATAACTTAACATAATGGTATAAACTTAGGTATTCTAGGTAACGGTCACTTATACAATACAAATAGTCTTAAAATTATTTTGTTTGTAAATTGCTTGGGTTACAGGTTCAACGGTTTTATTCTCAACTTGCTGGTAACATTTTTTGTTTAGTTAGCAGGTTTCAGTTATATAGTTTGATATTTTAGATTTAAAACCGCTGAAAGAGCTTAGATTTTTTATATAGGATGGTAAATTGTTATAAAATTGTGCACCTTCATAAGTAATATTCTTTTTACCATATTCTGGACGTGTCCTTGGCAGGACAAGTAAGCTGGGTCTACGAAGACTTCGTTTACATATTTGAGACTTTTTTGTAAACGTTATGTTTGTGTGAATAGTTCCATCCATTATTTTTCTGATCAAGATATAAGTATTATACATATAAAGTTGTTTGATATTCATCAGTTTTGTTTCTTTAAAAATTTTGTATGTCGGTGTCAAGTATGGATAGCGAAACAGTGTCTTTATGACCCTGTTTTGCATTCTTTGCAATTCTCGTAGCTTAGTCTTACCGGCGCTACCCCAGATTTCTATGAGATATAATAAATGTGATTTGACCTTGTGAATTGTTAATGTATAAACGTAGTCTTTTGTGTATACATTGACTAATATTGCGGAGTGATCCAATAAGTGAAGAAATTTTATTACTCATATGGTCAATTTGCTTATTCCATGTTAAATTCTATTCTAAGGCCAAGGTATTTTTCGTAGGTTTTTTGCTCTAATCGAATATTGTTTATAGTTAACGGGTCATGTAGCGGAATCTTTTTGTTTTTATCTTTAAATATAATGTAACATGTCTTTGAGATGTTTACGGTTAACAAATTATATTGGAACCATTCAGAAATAATTTTTAAATCTTCTTGGTCTCGTGAAATAGCATCTTGAACATTTGTTCCGAAATAAAACAAACACGTGTCATCAGCATATAAAGTTAAATGACTATATGGATCCTTGTGGGACGCTATACGTGATAGGTGAAACTTTACTTTTGACATTGTCTATTTTCACTACTTGAAATCTATTTGTAAGGTAAGATTTGAACATTTTAAGTGCATTGCCTTTGATACTAATGTTTTCTAGTTTTTCTAGTAGCAGTTTGTGACTTACGGTGTCGAAGGCTTTCTTTAAATCGATAAACACACCCAAAACAATATTTTTCTTATCTATGTAACAATATTTCTCTTATTTTTGTTAACAGATCAATGGTGGCTGCGGTAGTATTATTTTTAGCTCGAAATCCATATTGGCGTTCGGATATAAAGTTAAAAGAGTTTAAGTAATTTAATAGACGGCTGTGTATTATTTTCTCTAAAATTTTTGACATCATTGGTAGCACAGAGATCGGGCGATAGTTTCCGGGGTCTGTTTTAGGTCCTGATTTATAGATCGGTGTCACCTTTGCAATCTTTAGGGTGTCTGGAAATTCCCCGTCAGTCAGGCGTTTATTAAAACAATGTGACAAGCTTTCTGAGATTAAATTTTGTAAACTTTTTATGACTTTTGTACTTATTTTATCTATACCGCTACTTGAATTCGGGTCGAGATTATTTAAAATTTTGGTAATTTCATCAGCACTACATGGATCCAATGTCAAAAGTTCTTGTTTATTTTTATTTTTTTGGTACTTGAAAAGACATTGGGTGGAGATATCATGATATTTTTTCGGAATTCTGTCTGCCAGTGTGGATCCTATGGTAGAAAAATAGTTGTTAAAAACCTCGCAAATTTCGTTTGTGTTAGTAATCACGTTAGCATCAACCAAAAGCTTTGAAGGAGCACCGCTTTGATTTATTTTATTTTTAGCTAATTTATTTATGTGACCATGTTTTTTTAGGGTTGTTGGCACAATCTGTAAATAGTTTGTAGTAGTACGAATTTTTCTTTCTTTCATGTCTTTAGAATTCTTTTCTAATAACTCATTTGTTTGATCACTCTTGTGTTGTACCCATAGATAGTTTCTTTGACTGATTCCAGTAATGATATCGTTATTAACCCAATCTTCTTGAGGTGGATTCAAGACTTTTTTTCTCGATACTTTATTGTCTTCTACGCACTGCTTATCTTTGATTCTAGGGCATTGTAGTTGTTTGACATATCTTCTATTTCACATGATTCTATCGAAGTATAGAGTCTCTTGTAATCTATTATTTCGTAGTTTAGGTGTATTTTGGGAGGAGGTTTTAATTTGTTTATTTGTAGGTATATTTGCTTATGATCTGACATAGATGAATTAATGATAGTCATGTTGAAATGTTCAATTTTTAAATTTGTATTGACATGGTCTAAGATAGATTTATTTGTGTTAGAGTCTCTTGTTCAATAGGTTTTACTGATTTTGTTTAATATTTTATGTCCTGATTCATTTATTACTTGTTTATACTTTTTCAGTGTTTTATTTTTTGTTAGAAGGTCAATGTTAAAGTCTCCAAAGACTAACGCTCTCTTCCGTTGTTACAATTGTGTGTCATATACATCTAGAAATTTTTCAAGATTTGTGTCTTCGTGTTTGCGTCGTCTACAACCCTGGTAGGTTGTAGACGACGCCAATATTTAGCGCGAGTTTATCAATTTGAACCCACAGGTAATTGTTTCCATCTTGATATACGGATTCGGTGAGGTTGTGTTTTAAATCGTTGTGTACGTATGCTGACACTCCTCCGCCCTTTCTGTCTGATCTATAATTATAGTAATGTGTATAGTTATCTATCTATAGTTGTAAGATTTGATTATCATTTTGTATCCAAGTTTCCGTTAGCAAAATTATATGTACAGTTGAAGATATAGATTTTTTATTACATTTAAGTTCGTCTAGTTTTCCTTTCTTCATTATACTTCGTATGTTTAGATATAGTAGTGATAGGCGTGATTTTTCAGCTTTTAGTTGTTGGTAATCGTTTACTATTTGGTAGGTTATAAAGCCAGACAGGGTACCATTTATTATTGGTGGTTGGTGTTTTTTGATCCCTGTTTTATAATTCTTGGTACACCATTGATGTATTTGATGGTTTAGTCCCTTTCTCCAGATTCCGTTCGGCGTGTTAGTTCATCTCTTATAGCCAAGAAATATTTTTGTTGGGCTGGTGGGTCCGAGAAAATTTTAATGCTATCAGGTAACTTTTCTTTATTACGAAGTAGTAGCATGGCTGGTTCGGGCTTATCATAGCAGACTTTGATTCTACGCATTTTGCCGGCATTATACTTGCCGATGCGATAGATTTTATTTGGCTTCGGTATATTCTTGCTTACTTTTGTGGTGATATTTAAAACGTCAGATTCGTCTTTAAGTCGTTGTAGCTGCTACTATTAGAGGATTGAGGCCGGTAAAGTAACTTTAAACTTTTGAGATGAATAAACTCGTGTATTTTGTAAAATTACAGTGTTATAATTGCGCTCGCTTGGATTTTAGATTTTTCTGTCTTACTGTCATGGCGTCCACACGCAGACCCCAAAAATTTCTGCTTCCTTTTCTTTGTTCTGATTGGCCGGCTAGCCGTCGCATCATCGCCGCCTGACCAATCGCAGCAGTCGATTAGTGATTTCTATTTAGTTTCCCATAGACATCGTAGTGTTGTGAAATTAGTAAGATAATGTGGCAACATGCTCCCGGCATTGGAAGCGATAGGTTCCAACTAGAAGTTGTAACGCCCGGCAGCTACCGCTTGTTTAGTCAATCAGTCAGAGGCAATGGGCAAATTTTCGAAAACGCCCGTCTAGTTGTGCCGTCTGCCTTCCTTATATCAGCCACACGCGATACTCCATCCGTTCCAGGGTACGTTTTCAGGATTCTTCCTAAGCTCCACTTTAATGGCGGCATATTGTCATCTTTGATAAGAAAAAGCGTGTTTTCCTTGAGTTCATTTTTATGCTTATGCCACTTGCTCCTGGTCTGCAGTTCTGACACGTACTCCTTGACCCAGCGCCTCCAGAAGTGCTGGCGTATCTGCTCAACCCTCTGGTATCGCGTAAGTCGGTGCTCAGGAACATCGTGAATGTCAGCAGATACAGGTGCAGTTAGTGAACGACCAACCAAAAAATGAGCTGGAGTAAGTGGAAGGAAGTCGAATGGGTCAGTGGACATAGGAGTCAAGGGTCGGGAGTTGAGGACCGCTTCAATTTGCACTAAAATTGAACTCTTCGAAAGTGAGATGAGCATTGCCCACTACACGCCGGAGGTGATGCTTACAGCTCTTTACCCCAGCTTCCCACAAACCCCCAAAATGACTAGCATAAAATGGAATCATCTTAAATTTAATATTTTGTGAAGTTGCATATTCTTTAATATCATCAGAGCATTCTTTTTCAAAAATTTTGAGAATTCATTCATCAAACCAACAAAGTTTTTTCCATTATCCGAGAACATCTCAATCGGTTTACCGCGTCGCGAAATAAAACGTTTGAGAGCTAAAAGGTAAGCTTCTATTGAGAGATCGCTTACAAGTTCCAAATGAACAGCGCGAGTGACAAAACATACGAATAAACAGATGTATGATTTCTGTAATTTTGCTCCCCTACCTTTACGAGTCAATGTGAACACTGGCCCTGCATAGTCCACGCCACATCGCAGAAAAGGAAAGCCTGGATCCAGACGCTCTTGCGGCAGATTGCCCATTATTGGATTAACCGTGGTCGCGCGCAGTCGCGCACACTTAACGCAGGTATGTACTACCCTTCTTGCGAGGCTCCTACCACCGACCGGCCACCAAGCCTCTTTTACCGTAAATAGAAGCAGCTGTGGTGCAGCATGCATTGCACGATAGTGATCATAACGTAATAGTAAAACTGTAAACCAGTGTTTAGCAGATATTAAAATTGGATGCTTCTTATTGAAGCTAAAGTGTTGAGAATTTTGTATACGCCCACCGATTCGTATTAAATTATTGGCATCAATAAATAAATTTAATTTAACTAAATGAGCGTTCTTTATACCCTTTTTATTTCTAAGCGAATCATACACATCACCGAATGATTCTTGCTGACTCAATCTTGCCAATGTTAATTCCGCATATTCAAGTTCTTCAACGGTCAATGAACCCGTCCGCCGATCAATTTTCTTGTGCGCATTACATATGAATCGAAATACATAAGCGGCAGCACGCTTCAATCTTAAATACTGAGAGAACTTCGAAAATGGAAACAAATTAATATCACTCACATGATTTAATACATGACAAAGAACCTCTGTTTTTAATTCTGGCAAGTCATTATGTTTAACATTATTATTGTTCGCTAAATTTGGCAATTCAAAATTAGCATTATGTAAAAATTGCGGGCCTTCCCACCATAAAGAGGAAGAGCTAAGTGCATCTAAACCCTGACCTCGCGACACTAAATCCGCTGGATTATCTTTACCAGAAACATGCCGCCATGGATGTTCTTTAGTTAGGTCATGAATTTCTGCAGTTCTATTCTGGACGTAAGTTTTGAGTAAGTTAGGTGGCATACCTAGCCATCCTAGAACAATAGTAGAATCAGTCCAGAACACGACTTTATTAACTGTAGAACGCAGAGACTCAAGAACCCTTTTAGTCGCGCGCCTAGTACAGCGCCGCACAACTCTAATCTAGGTATAGTTATGGGTTTTGTAGGCGCGACCTTGCCTTTGGAACATAAGAGGCGCATCGTAACAGCTGATTCATTATTAATCGTGTGGATATACGCGCAAGCGCCATACGCTGTCTGCGACGCATCGGTAAATATGTGTAGTTCAATATAAGTAGGATCATAACACATAACATAGCGTGGTATTCGTAAATTACTAAGCGAGGATAAACTACTAACAAATCGGTTCCAGACTTGCGCGAGGTCTGTAGGAACTGGTTCGTCCCATTCTAATTTTAATAACCAACATTTTTGTAACAATGTTTTAGCTATTCTTATTACCGGACTAATTAATCCCAACGGATCGTAAATCTGAGAAGCATTCGATAAAATAATATGTACGTTTAGAAATTACACTCGTTTCCGTTTTAATCTGCGAATAATAATTTAATTCGTCCGACTTATTGTTCCATCCAATACCTAATGTTTTGTTTTGAATATTATCGCCCAATACGACTTGTCTTGTAACGTCGAGTGTATCGTTAGGGTTCGCGCGGTCAAAGTTAAAAACCCATTTACGTAGAACTAGACATGCGGAACTTAAAACCTGATTAGTACCTTCGCAAATTGTATTCAACTCCGGTATACTATTTGCACCACAAATTAAATCGTCGACGTAAAAATTATTTTTAATGGTCTCCGCTACATACGGAACCTCACATTCGTAAGCTAATTGTTTTAAACATCGGCAACTAAGAAACGGTGCAGAAGCCGTACCATACGTTACAGTATTTAACTGGTATACCTTTAGCGAATCGGACGGGTGGTCGTGCCACAAGATCAACTGGAGGTCACGTTGATTTTTTATCTATTAATACTTGGCGATACATCTTTTCTATATCAGCACAAGCTACGTATCTGTTTTCACGAAATTTAAGTAATATTGCAATCAAATCACCTTGAATGGCCGGACCTACCATCTGCAGGTCATTTAACGAAACACCCGAACTGGAAATCATTCCAACATCAAAAACGACACGCAATTTAGTAGTTGTGGCGTGTTCTTGAAACACTCCGTGGTGAGGTAGGAAATAGTGCGGTGTACTATAAGTGTGAATAAGACTCATATGACCTAGCTGAATATATTCGTGAATGAAATCGCTATACATCTGTTTATAATTAGGATTACGTTGTAGTTTTTTCTCTAAAGCATAAAATCGACGCTCAGCTTGGTTACGAGTGTCACCTAACTTATTTGGTAAAAGCTTCAACGGGATTCGAACGCTGAACTGCCCGTCAGCAAGCCGCTTTGTTGTTTTATTGAAATGCTCTTCGCACGCGAGCTCCTCGTCGCTGCCGAGCTTATTATTATTACACACGGGTAATTCTTCGATTTCCCAAAATTTGCGTAACAATTGATCGAGAGAACAGGTTGATACCTGTTCTCTCGATCAATTGTTACGCAAATCACCTTCAATTGCAGATTGTGTAAAATTACATGTAACATGTTTAATTGGTTTTTGTGTAACATATTGAGTTGAACCTGACACAATCCAACCTAATTTCGTGTTTTGAAGGTAGGGTCCATTTTTAAGTCGCATCTTACCTTCACTAATTAACTCCCAAAACAAATCCGCGCCTATTAACATATCTATTTGTTGACTAACATTAAAATTCGGATCGGCGAGAATAATATTATCAGGTATACAAAAACAACTGGTACTCAAAGTCGTTGTGGGTAACTTTGACGATATTTGAGGCAGAATTAAGCACTGAACACGTGCAGTGAAGCTACTGTTACGCGATCTTAACTCAATATTATAGGATTGCGAACACTGTGTTATTGAGTTTCCTACACCGTGAATTTGCTGAGTGGACTGTATAATATGCGTATTTAATTTTTCACTAAATGATTGCGTAATAAACGAACGCTCACTGCCGCTGTCAAGGATCACGCGCGCTTTATGATCAACACCCGACTGGCTACGTATATCTACCATGGCAGTTGACAACAACACCTGTTGTACCGAACATGTATTATTACCTTTGTTTACATGTACATTATGTACCTGCAATGAATTACTATGAGTAGTTATAGATGTACTGTTGCAATTATCAATCCCAGCAATAGGAACAGCTGATTGCTCGCTAGCAGTGAGTGTACCTACACCTATATTTTTGTCCTTAATTTTTTTTATTACATCACAAATCAACGAATTGTTTTTTTTATCACATTTTCTTCATGGACCAAAAACACAGGTCCCCACAGAGTGACCAGAACGCATTATACAATTGATACACAAATCTTTATCTTTGATTATCTTGAATCTATCTTCAGCGCTTAAGTCTAGGAATGTTTGACAGGAATACAAAGGATGTTTTTCATTGCACATCAGACAAGCTTTGTACATCCGGGAGGTTTTATTTTGTGATTTACTATTAGAAGACTTATTATTAGTAACTACATTACAATGAACCTTAGGCGTAGAAGTATTATTGGTCTGTTTCTTATTTTCACTCCCACTGTAAATATTTATTTTACTGTGTGATACTATAAGAGTCTCCAAGATGTCAGCCTTATTCCTAAGAAACTGCATTAAATCATCTAATTGAATTACTGAATTTAACTTACTACCAAAACTAAATAATGTTCCTCGATGCTGTTCCCAATCACGTTCTGTAACGGGGTCTAATTTAGAAACGGCAGTATAAATTATCAATGTATCCCAGTATTCCGTTGGTTCTCTTAGTAATTTTAATGCTCGTAAATTTTTAAGAATATTATCAATTAGTTTACGCAACAGTCCCGGAGATTCCTTAGTTAATGCTTGAATTGTAAACATGGACTTCACATGATTATGAACCAATAACTTGGTATTGTCAAACCGATTGGTTAATAACTCCCACGCTACATCATAATTGTCTGCAGAGAATTCAAGAGAATCAATGACAGACTTTGCACTACCTTTCAATGATGACGTTAAATAATGGAACTTTTGAATCTGCGTTATTGCTTTACAATTGTGCACTAATGACATAAATGTGTCACGGAACTCCAACCAGTGTTCATATGACCCTTCAAAGTTGGGAATGGTAATTATTGGTAATTTAATTGAATTTGAACTAGTTGTTGGTAAATCAGAGATGCTAGTCGACTTCTCATCAGTATGTATCATACATTCAACAAGTGCAAGAACATTATAATAATCCTGCTCAAATTCTTCGCGCAATTCGAGCTGATTGTCAATCTCTAACTCAGTACTAATGTCCTCTATTTTACTTTGTACCTGATTGAAATCATTTATTAATATTTGAGATCCTACCACACGCAATTTTAACTCTGCTTGCTGTTGAGAAGATAAATCAAGATCTTTGAAAGAATTCACGTACTTTTTAAAATTGGTTAGCCGACATTTTATAACGCACGCTTCTTTTTCAAATCTTTCATTAACAATTCAGTTTTAGCATCGCGTTGGGACGATTCCATTTTAAATGTATTGAAATTTAATTAATAAATGATAAATGATAAATGATAAATGATGTTTATTCAGTAAATAGGTTACAAGGAACACTTTTACACGTCAATGTTTTTTTGTCAGTTTAAGCTAGATGAGGCCGGTGTTTCCTAGCTGACTACCCTGAGAAGAAACACCGAAACAAACTCAGAGGTCAAAGTCTCTTTTAGTGTTCAAATCCATACAATGTGGACTGGTTAGATCCTATGAGAACCATGTACGTTTATGTCTGGGATGAGCTTTATGAAGAAAGCAACACACGAATTCGAGTGGACCTGTCCAGACAGTGCAAGCATTTGTCAGTCATCGCGAAGCTCAACTCAGAACTCTGAGGTGCTCAACGAACCGACGAACAATACCAAAGTAAGGACATTTGAGTAGGCCGCAAAAAATACTCAAACTGCCAGACAATCATAAAATCTACATGAATATAACGACATACATAGTTCTCGCATTCACATTATTCTATATGAGGACAATGCAGCTTGGTGTCTGTAGTGGTCTTTTGAAGAAAGAACCAAACATATTTGAGTGGACCTGTCCAGTCAGTGCAAGCATTTGTCAATAGTCGAATAGCTCAACTTAAAAACCACTAAGGAGCTCAATGACATGACAAACAATACCAAAGAAAAGACATTTGGGTAGGCCGCAAAAGTACTCAAACTGTCAGACAACGTTGAAAATTACTGTAAAAAGGAGGAGAAAATAATAATAATAACCCACATAGTCCTCACATTTACAATAATTAAGTAATCAAAAAAAAAATAAAAATATAATACTTTACAAAGTAAATATTTGTGTCAAACAAAATAGTAATCATAATATGTCAATCAAAAAATAAAAATAAATATAATACTTAACAAAGTATTCAAGTCAAAAAAAAATAATAATTATAAAATGTCAATAAAAAAATAAAATAAAAAATATAATACAATACTATACAAGTATTCATGTCAAAAACGAATATTAAAATAAAATATATATATAAAAAATTTTTCATCAGTAAGTAGTACATATGAAAACAATGGCTCATGTATATCATTGAAGCAGCTCAATCCCACGCCTTTTTGTCCTCAAGAAAGTCATTAATTGTGTAAAAAGCTTTCTGGCATAGCTTACGTTTAATAAATGATTTAAATTTATTTATGCTTAGTTCTTGAATTTGGCTAGGAAGTTTATTATAGAAACGTATACATTGACATCTAAACGAACCACCTATTTTTTTCTTGAGCCTGGTTTTTGGTACAATAAATTTGTGTTTGTTCCTAGTATTTATGC
Source organism: Polia nebulosa (assembly GCA_951329385.1). NCBI lineage: Eukaryota > Metazoa > Arthropoda > Insecta > Lepidoptera > Noctuidae > Polia > Polia nebulosa. The sequence goes on along the minus strand of OX589613.1, from coordinate 22,951,177 downwards.
TATGGATATCACTGTATCTTTTAAACAGATTAATATTTTTATGTGCATACATGAGATTCTCATAAATATATTGAGAGGGAACAGTCATAATATTAATCTCTTTAAATTTGTCTCTGAGGGAGTGTCTGGGACTTAATTTATAAATTGCACGAATAGCCCTTTTCTGTAAAACAAAAATTGTCTGAATATCGGCGGCATTTCCCCACAACAGAATGCCGTATGACATCACACTATGAAAATAACTAAAGTATACTAAACGAGCTGTCTCTAAATCAGTTAAACCACGAATTTTCCTTACGGCGTATGCTGCAGAGCTAAGTTTTTTGGACAGTTTATCTATATGGGGGCTCCACTGAAGCTGCGCATCCAAAGTTAAACCTAAGAACACTGTGGAATCCTCGGGTTTCAACTCTTCACCCTTTATTGACACACTAGTGTTCACTTGTATTACATTGGGTAATGTGAACTTTATGCATTTTGTTTTTTTCTCGTTAAGGAGAAGATTATTGACATTAAACCAGTTAACTACAGTTGAAAGAGCATTATTTACATTATCAACAACCACCTGCTGACGTTTGAGTTTAAATAAAAGTGAAGTGTCATCTGCAAACAGCACTATATCATGTTTATCCTTTATGAGGTAAGGCAAGTCGTTGATATAGATTAGAAACAAAAAAGGACCCAGAATTGAGCCTTGAGGAACCCCCATTCTGACTACAGACCCGGAAGACCTTTTGCCGTTCACATCAACTCTCTGAATCCTATTACCCAAGTATGAAGTAAGAAGATCCAGAGAGGCGCCCCGGACTCCGTAGTAGTGCAGCTTCCTGATCAATGTATCATGGAGAACGCAATCGAAAGCCTTAGACAAATCGCAAAAAATGCCCAACGCATCGCATTTATCTTCCCATGCATTATAAATGTGTCCCAAAAGTTCAACACCAGCATCAGTTGTTGAACGACCCTTTGTGAAACCAAACTGTTTGTTGTGTAATAATTTGTGTTTATTAAAATATCTTTGAATTTGATCTAAAATAATTTTCTCAAAAATTTTACTAAAAGTAGGTAGCACTGATATAGGTCTATAATTAATAGGGTCTGATGTACTACCCGATTTAAACAATGGTATAATTTTACTATATTTCATTAGATCAGGAAACTCACCACAATCTATACAATTATTAAAGATTACTGCTAAAGTAGGTGCTACAATGTCTATAATAGACCTAGCAACGTCAACAGAATTACCCCATAGATCTGCAGTCTTTTTAACATTTAAAGTATTAAAAGTTTTGATTACATCATTACAAGTGACATATTGGAAATAAAATTGGGATTCACAAACTGGAATGTTTTCTTTAAGTAAAATTTCTGCAGCCGTTGGTGATGAATTTAGAGATTTTGTAGTCGATACGGGAATCTCTGCAAAGAAATTTTCAAATGCCGCGGCGACTTGCGAATCTGATTTAATGATACTGTCATCAATAGCAAGGCTGTAATCACTACTTCGGTTGCAAGACCTTCCCGTTTCGCTATTAATAATATCCCAAGTCATTTTAATTACATTACTACTATTTTTAATTTTTGAACTTAAGTAGCGTGATTTCGCCAAATAACATACTTTTTTAAATAATTTAGAATAATTCTTAACATATAAATTAAATTCTACAGTGTTAATACAGCTCATACAGCCGTTTTCTACTTTTATTAATACCAATGGTGGCCCAGTCACTGAAGGAAGTATTGCTATTTACCGAAATCGTCTTAGGAATAAAAGTAGTATCAAATTGCGTGCAATACATTTTGAAAAAATCATTATAATGTTGATTAGGGTCATCATTAGTTGACAAAAGTGGGATTTTATTTGAGAGTTTAGTTTTAAATGTTTCCAAGCGACCTTTAGATTTTGGGTTAACAGTGATATCTTTTTTTCGTTTATATTTGTTTATATTTGGTATAGTGATCAATAGTCCACTATGATCAGAGTCTAATAAATTAATAATTTTTTTGTGGGTAGGTAAAATATCTGCATAAATATTATCTAGGCAAGATGCAGTAGTGGGGGTTATTCTAGTAGGCTCCATAAATAGATTTACAAGATTGTATGACTGAAACAAACTTATAATTTTAGTGCTTAGGCTAGAAGTTTCTAACAAATTAACGTTGAAGTCGCCACAAACGATGACAGACTTACTAGAGTTACAAATTTTTTGCAACACTTCATCCATTACTTTTTCAAAACAATCATACAATCCTTTAGGTGGTCTGTACACACTTAATATAACAAACTGCTCCAATTCAATACAGGCAATTTCAACTGTCTGTTCAACAGAGAGGCTCACAATATCCTTGCGGTCTTTAAACTTAAGTATATTATTTATGAAAATTAATGAGCCACCATGTATAGCGTTTACTCTGCTGAACGAACTACCAACCTGGTGATTACTATAATTAAACATAATCTGATGGCTTTTAAGCCAATGTTCAGTTATACAAAGAACATCTACATTGTTAAATTTAAGGAATAATTCTATTTCTAAATCCTTGCCCATACAACCATAAATATTTTGGTGCACCAGGTTGATACTATTTGTTGATTTTAAAACATTGTTTTCACCATTCTTTAAATAATTGCTAGAGATTGTCTCTGTTGTCTTAATTTCTAATTTAAATTATTACTAATGTCAAAATTTGATGCCAAGACATTGGCAGAATTATGAAAAATGTCATTGCATTGCTCAATAGAAGCAATTTGTTTAGCCAAATTCTTGGCTGTTATACAAAATAAATATGATAGCGACACAGCTATCTGTCTCCTACAATAATTTGAAAGATAGTATCTATCTATATGATTCCTATCTTTTGTCAAATAAAAACGATTACCAATATAATTGTTAAGGTCAATTAGATGGAATAAGTTATTATTAAATAACAAATTGTGCAATTTTATATTCATATGATATCTAATTTTATTTTCTTCCTGTGGCAAACTTTGGCTATAAGGGAAAGTGAACATCACAATTTTTCTTAAATTAAGGTCAGACAAGGTTCTATAATATTGGAGCAATTCTCCTTTGTTCACGGTACCCCTATCACCAACTAAAATTATGAGTATAGTATCCTGGTTAAAATTACATTTTATAATCTCTTTCATTATTTCCAACAAAGTACAACCAGGCATGCAGTTATTCATTATAGAGTGTCCCGGATATTCATTTATCAAAAAGTGGCCTAAATCCTTTCCAATCTCATCACAATAGATAACTATTTCTTTATTTACACTTTGTTGCGATAAACAATTAGTCATTTCTACTGGCAAACTGGCACAAGACTGCGGTAAGGTGGTATTATGTAATGGCAATGAATGGTCCGGAGTAGATGCCATTGATGGTGATTGGCAATGTTCACAGTTTGATTTTTGTAAGCTAACCAGCTCATTCATTGCCAACACATATTCCTTCATTTGTTTCTCTGAGGCTCTATATTTAGTGGTCATTGAGCTTAGTTGCTGTTGTAACCGGTCAAGTTCACACTGCAAGTCTTCCGTGTCAGTTTGGTATTTCCTAGTACTTTTCTCTAAGTTCAAAGCATACATATCTAATTGTTTTAATAAATTTAACCTTTCCCTATTAAGTTTTACATTTTTAATAAAGAACTTTTGTTTTTTAACCATTTTTTTAGTTTTAACAATGTATTTGTTTATTTTAATATATTTTTTAAGTTTATTTTTACTAGAGATTATCCTGACTTTTTTACTTGACTTAGAATCATCATCACTTGTCAAATCTATAATGCAAGAGTGTCCTACTAGATCAACCATTGATGGGGCAATAGGAACCAACTCATTGAATAAACTTTGATTCAGAGAGGCTGTGATGTTCAGGTTAGTTGTCTCAAGATGTGAAATTTGACTTTGAGCCTCTTGTAGCTGTTGTTGCAATAAAAATTTGTGATTAAGAGCTTGTTCATACTCTGTGCTACACTGGCTGAATCCGTCCACAACAAGTTGGAGCCTATCCCGGGCTTCTATGGCCTCAGTGTATTGAATGTATAACTGAGCCATTTCATTCTTTAACTTCCTATTCTTTAGTATTCAGCGCTGAATACTCAGTTTAGTATTCAGCGTACTTTATAGCATAAAAGCGAACCTTTGCAAAATCTGTAGCGTGGCGAGCTAAAGCGTATGCATCACTCCTCGACGTGCAAGTCGACATGCAAAGTTGCAAAGCACTGAAATAGCCAAGGGATAGTATTAAACTGGTGACGAAATTAGGGTTAGGAGGTTTTAGTTGGCACGCCTCACCAAAAGCACTGTAATCCACCGTTATTCGTGAGTTTAGGTTATGCACCGTGATGCGTCTCTCAATCGTCCGGTCTTTCTTGAAGCGTAGAATTCCGGCTCGAAGGTCCAAACAAATGTAGCTGCTACTATTAGAGGATTGAGGCCGGTAAAATAACTTTAAACTTTTGAGATGAATAAACTCGTGTATTTTGTAAAATTACAGTGTTATAATGGCGTTCTCGGGGTAGCCTCACTCCCTAGGGAACGCGTCCCCAGGTGGCGGATAGGGGAAAGTCCGGCGGTTTGGCAAACTCCAAATTGGAGTGCGGCAAACTAATGGGCAGGAGGGAAATAAAATACCTCCCGCGGACCACAAGGCCGAAGAAGGACACTTCGCAAAAAAACCTCGCCAGTGGGCTGCTCTGGCATACCTAGAGTTAAGGCCACTGGTGCACTGGGGTTTCGGGTTGGAGAACTCAGTAGGGATGGCGGCGGATAAACCAATGGTCAACGGCGGCACCCGGGCCCTCCAGGAGGGTCACAACCTTGGCGTCAGGCGGCAGCCGGCCGTAAAAACACATAGCCAAAAAACCTATATTTATCATGAAAAGGCAACATAAAATAAAGGATATGAGGAATACTAGGGCGTCCCCCTTAAGCGACGTTGGAGATGGAACTGCGAAACATACTAGGGCGTCCCCCCAAAGCGACGGCGGATCTAAACAACAAAACATTGTAACAATGTCCGAACTACGCGTCGCTAGTTGGAACATTGGCACAATGACAGGACGCAGTGCCGAACTAAGCTCTATCTTAGAACGACGTCGCATTAACATCTGCTGTTTGCAAGAAACAAAATGGAAGGGTTCTAAATCACGACAAATTGGGAAGGGTTTTAAATTTATATATTATGGCATAAAGAGTGGAAAGAATGGGGTTGGGATTGTATTGGATCAATATTTGAGTCGGAAGGTAGTAGAGATAAATAGAACGAGTGACCGTATTATGTCTGTTAAACTAGCATTGGAAAACCAACCCTGCCTCAACATTGTGTGTGTCTACGCTCCGCAGGTGGGATGTCCTGAAACGGATAAACAAGAGTTCTGGGAAGAATTGTGCTCACAAATGAATGCACTACCCGTAAACGAACAAAGACTTATCTGTGGAGACCTTAACGGACATGTGGGCAGTGACTTGAGCGGGTATGAGAGCCATCACGGGGGTTTTGGTTATGGAACACAAAATAAAGAAGGCACCACAATATTGGAATTTGCAGCATCTCTAAATTTAGTTGTTGTGAACACATTTTTTCAAAAGAAGGATGAACACCTCATTACTTATAAAAGTGGGAAATCCAAAACACAAGTTGATTACATAATGACAGATAGAAGGAACCTAAAACAAGTTAAAGACTGCAAAGTTATTCCGGGCGAACCACTAACGTCACAGCATAGACTTTTGTTGGCAGCTATAAAACTCTCACGTCAAATTAAGTATAAAATACCAAGATTAGAGCGAATAAAATGGCGAGAACTTGTCTCAGAAAAAGGGTGCGACTTTGAAAATTCAATAAGTGATTATTTGGATAACAACTCTACATCAAGCGAATCCCCCGGTATTGCCTGGTCAAAATTTCAAAAATTCTGTATCACCCAAGCTAAGACTATCCTGGGTGTCTCTAAGGGTCCCCTGCATAACGATAAAGATGCCAAATGGTGGAACGACAAAACTAAAAACACCGTGTCCGAAAAGAAACGCCTGTTCAAAAAATGGCAAGAAACTTGCTCAGAGGAAGACAAACTAGAGTACAAAGAGGCGAAAAAGAAAGCTAGAAGATCAGTTGCAATCGAGAAGGAAACTGCGGAGTTAGATTTATATCAGCAGCTGGAACTAGCCACGGATACAGAGATCTATAAAGTAGCTAGACACAGGCATAATAACACGAAGGATTTTAAGACTACAAAGTACATCAAGGACAGTAAAGGTACATTACTCACTTCGGATAAAGATATTTGCAAAAGGTGGTATGAGTACTACTATAGACTCCTAAATGAGGAATTCCCTAGACAGGCTGAAGTCGAAGAACCCAGGACGCAAGTACCCGTAAATCAAATCACCACCACAGAAGTCAAAAAGGCTATTCTGAAAATGAAAAAACACAAAGCCTGCGGGGCGGATGACATACCAACCGAACTCTGGAAGTCTCTGAAAACAAGTGGGGAACTCTGGCTGACAAACTTGTTTAACAACATCTTAACGAGCGAATTAATGCCAGATGCCTGGAAGAAAAGTATACTTGTTCCATTTTACAAAAATAAGGGAGACGTTAGAGATTTTAGATTTTTCTGTCTTACTGTCAAGGCGTCCACACGCAGACCCCAAAAATTTCTGCTTCCTTTTCTTTGTTCTGATTGGCCGCGCCGCCTGACCAATCGCAGCAGTCGATTAGTGATTTCTATTTAGTTTCCCGTAGACATCGTAGTGTTGTGAAATTAGTAAGATAATGCGGCAACAGTCGTCTCTCTTGGGTACTTGTGGAAATCTGCTCAGGTATGCCAACTATAATAATATTGTTTTCTCGTTTTTTACGATCCTGAACTTCGCAAATATTTTTTTCGTTCACACATAGTTAATTTGTTTCAGCAGATTGCGGGCTTAATTTCAATTCTTTATAATCGGTTTCAAGCATCTTCATTTTGTTTTCACTGTTAGATATTTTTATTTCCATCTGAGATAACTGACTTTTTAACCGACTTTCGAAAAAGGAGGAGGTTCTATGTTCGACGGTATGTATGTTTTTTTTTTTTTTTATGTATGTCCACGCATTTCTCCGTCAGTTGTGGACCGATTTTCAAAATTCTTTTTTCATCTAAAAGAATATACTCCCGAGGTGGTCCCATATAAATTTTATCGAAATTGCTTAAGCGCTTTTTGAGAAACTGAACAAAAACGAAAAATACGCATATCTTGATGACATTTTTGTGTTCTCCAAATGTTTAAATTCCACGTGCCATGTTATTGGGGTTTTTAGTTCTGGGGTATAACAACTAAAAAGCGAAAAATAAAAACTTTTTTACAAAAAAAACAACCGACTTCCAAAAAAAAATACACTAAAAATTTAAAAATAACTTTAATTTCCGAAGTCGGTGTCAAATATCGAAGAAATAAAATACAAACACCGACTTCCGAAATCAAAGTTATTTTTAAATTGTTAGTGTTTTTTTTTTTGGAAGTCGGTTGTTTTTATATTACCATGTTCTAAGGCAATTTTCGCCGTTGTGGATTTTATATCTTGAATTTGTGTACTAATCTCTGCTACATTTGAAGTAATTAAACTTCTTGTTTGTTCATGCGATGCCCTTAGATGAGACATCTCGCTTTTGACCGCGTTGATACTCTCGTTCATTTTATCCATCATCTGTGCATTCTGTCTAGTGCAATTTTCTAACAGTGAGGTAATTCATGATAAATCATTTCTCATTAACTTTATCTCATCGGAGCATGCACATTCAGGTTGTTTACGCTTACGATACGTGATTTTTGCCTCATTTAGTTCTTCGCTTAATTTTGATAGGTCTGGTTGTGAGCCGGTCCCTGCAACGTACTCGGTCGCGGCCCTCGAACATATGGTTAAATGCTCCAGGGACGCGACAGCAGCTTTTGGTGGAGATCGCGTCACACTCATTTTTTCTGTTATTGTATATTTGTGACGTTGTTTACAATGTTTCAACTATGTAGTTTCTATATGTGGGAAATTAAAACTTGTGTGCCGATTCCAACCGTGCGCAGACTTATCAGGCGCGCACTCTAATTGATGAAATTGAGAAACGTTTAGTACCGATATATTTACAAATCACGTGGAGAATTTGGATAGCGCGACGCACGATTTGTGTGATATGACATCCTGTATATTTCAAATCACGCGGAGAACTTGAATAGCTCGACGCACTATTTGTGTGATATGACATCCTGTATTTTTCAAATTACGCGGAGAACTTGGATAGCGCGATGCACGATGCCTGTGATATGACATTCTGTATTTGATGATATGACATCCTGTGTTTTTACCCGACTGTCCCAGAAGGCGGGAAATGTTTTTGTAGTTTGTATAAAGCTACATGTGATAGACAATTTAGACATTTAGTGTTAACTAGACGAGCATTATAGCTGTGAGTTTGCTGTGACGGGACGGATAGTGTCGGTTGCTGACAATATTCTCGTCATAGATGAAACTGTTTTTCAATAATTGTGTGGTCGCTAGCTCCCCCTGTGTTCAACACCCGCGCCGCACAGTTAAACTAGTAAAGTAATGAAATCTTTGAATGTATTAGTATTTCAACAGATACATCACCACATTAACGTCTACACTATCAATCATTAAAGTGTAATCATCACGCGGGCGTCAACTAGCCGATGGTCAACGGTCAGCTCGTAGACTAGAATACTGGAGTAATACCACAATGTTCCCCGAGGAAAAATTTAAATTGTAAGTGTCATGTGCCTGTTATAACACTGGCACCAAACTAGAACATAGCATTGAAGCTACAGCCGTGGACCCCCGGAGTAATGACAAGGAGGGTTGTGGATTTGATAAAAACGTCTTTATTGCGAATCTATTCTATTATCATCATCATATCATCCAGTACTGGATACTGGAAGTTAAATGCTAGACGGGACATAATAGTTCATCGAAGTAACCGCGCGGGCACAGATATTTCGTGGCACGATGTACTCGTAGCTGCAAGTATTTATAGTTCGTGCGTCTGAACGCGTTGTGTACACTCAAGCACCGTGATGAAGGGGGTGCCATTAACACGTTGCATTTGCCATGCTTTGTCGTAAGTTTGATAAAGCTGCGTGAGTACCCGACTCTGAACTGATCTACTACATATTACTATGTATTAATGTCTATGAGATATTACTATCTCATAGACATTAATTGCTTCACACATCCGCAATCCATCACATCTAAACACAAGAACTCTAAGAGTTCCCTTCTCTTACTCACTGAAGAGGAGGGACTCTTGTCGTTATAAAAACAAAGCCTTCTCCCCGATCGCTCCACAAACGACAAAAATACACAATTAGACTTGTCTGATCAAACAAGTGCTCTGCCGAACATTGCCGAGCATCACCGAGTGACTCCGAGCGCCCGCCGCCGACTTCTGAAGAAAGGTAACTCAAAGCGTTTGAGTTCGAGATGGAAGAATAATGCAAATGTGCCAGCTTTGATTGTTAACTTGTACAACGACGACGAGCGCGCGCTGTCACGAGCGGAGCGGGAGCGAGGCCTCTGTGGTGTTTTTTAACCGACTTAAAAAAACGGAAGAGGTTCTCAATTCGACTGTATATTTTTTTTTTTAAGTGAAAACTTCTTTAGGCGCGTTGGGCATTTTGTTCAAGTTTTCACTTCTGTCGGCACTCACACTGTGTTACCTCAGAACTTTTTTCTAGGTGAACCGATTTTGATGATATTTATCTGAAAGCTGGTGCTTCCATGTGGTCAAATTAAAATTTGGTGAAGATCTGATGAGGAACTTCGGAGATACACAATTGAACTCTTCAATAAATGATAGCAAATCTTCCGGAATTGCTGCAATCTTATGTCTGTTGTGTACACCACTTCGAAAAATCACGCTGATACGCTTTTTTTTTTTTTTATTATAATAATCTTTATTGAACAAAAATACCTTACAATTTGCTTAATATCTAGCACTTGTTACACAATTTGTGAAAGGCATACAAATTTAAACTCTGCCTCCTAAACTAGGATACCCTGTGTCTTAGGAGTCAGTGTTCTACTGTCGCTTGGACTTATATCATGACCCATATATAAATAGTACTAACGCTAAATCAGCAGACTATACACGGTAAATACACATACAAATTATATAAGCAAGAATAGAAAAAACAAAGTAGAATAAATGAAGATAAGGTATAAACTGTGAGTGAGTGTGAGTGCGTGTGTGTATTTGTGTGTGTGTATGCGCGTGTGTGTGTGTGTACAGTTGTTGTAAATGTCATAAATATATTACACGTGAAGGAAGTTAGTGTAGTTATGCAGTGACGTTACAGATAAATCATGACATAGGGAGCAGCAGTTCTTCGGTCTGTGCATAGTCAAGAAGATACAGCAGATTCAGTAATTTATTTTTAGCGTCGTGTTTGCTGAGTCTAGTTATAGGTGAGGATCTATTTATGTTTCTATAGATTATTGAGCTCAACACGTACAAATGTCTTCTAGCAAAGGCGGTTTTATGCGACTCACTCGGGCAATTTGTACTGTTTCCCCGTTTACTTGGGTCTGGTGGTGGTATTTGCTGATGCTTCCACAGTGTGGCTCTGAGCACAAAGAGCTGTCTTACCGTTAGAATTTTATGTACGGCGTATAGCTGATGTGTAGGATACCGGAAAGGTTTATTTAACATTACTTTGAGGACAGCCCTTTGTGCCCGTTCCACCTCTATGAACTTTGTTTTGGCGGTGCCACCCCATACTAGAATGCAATAGTTGGCGGTGGACTGGCAGAGGGCAGTGTATACCATTTTAAGAATCTCAGGGTCTGCAGAGTGCCTTAACGATTTGACAAGGTGAATGGTTTTCCTAATTTTGCAGGCGGTATTTTCTATCTGACTATACCATTTCAGTCCATCATCAACCATCACACCTAGGTACCTGACAGATGTAGCTTGGGGCAGTGAAGAGCAAGTGCAGGTCATGGGATCCAGACAAGTATGGGCCATGATAGAATATGTGTTGGGGGGTTTCGTTTTCGCATTAATCGAGAAAGGAATATAGTGACTCTTTTGGAGGTTTAATGTTAGAAGATTCCTGTGTAACCACTCTTTTATTATTTGTAGGGATGTTTCTGCGTTTATTTTTATTGCGGCTTTGAAGGGGTACCTACACAGATTAATTTGTACAGTTCACCCTGATACACCCTAATTTCGCCAATTATTATGTTAAAATTTCATAAGTATAACGTTATTGGAGTTATCAATTCGGGCATAACTTTACTATTTAGTTTTATTGATGGGGCACAACAACTAAAAAATGAAAAATAAAAAAAACATTTTTACAAAAAAAAATGCCGACTCCCATAAAATAAACACTGATAAATGCAAAATCACTTTAATTTTGGAAGTCGGTGTCAAATAACAAAGAAACAAAACTAGAATGTTTGCGACCAAGCCAGAGCAAGAATCCAACTTGAGGAGACAAGAGTGTGGAAGCGTGCCTGTCGAATCCCCGACTCCAACCTGATCACAAACCTGTCTGCAAGTACGCAGAGCTAAATAATAATTTACAAACGTTTTGAACAACTTACCCAAGGTTTCCAAAGTCTTCGTCCAGGGTCCAATCTGGTTATATGTGTATGTCAGAGTTAAATATGGTAGTGTAGTGTTTGTCAGTAGGTATACCAGACTCCAAAGGTGACCTCAAAGAGGCACTGATGATTCCACAAGCGCGTTGTCTCTCGCAAACCAACCAAACTTCCAAGTATTTTCACAAAATAATCCGTTTGACCACTACATCAAATGGGGCTTTAATCAAATTTAGTTAAATAGCAAACCATTAGGTTCAAAACCAACAGATTCGGCTAGATTAAATCGCAAGCCAAAATCTACACTTTCAACACGTTTTTTCACTACGGTCGAAACCAACAAGTGACAGATGATAGCTAAAAGTCATAGAGTATCAAAAGAAATGCACTCGGACCGAATATAAAAGTCGGTTGTATTATTTGTAAAAAAAGTTTTTTAAATAAAATAGAGTAAACATAATTATGGTGTGGATTTATGCAGTAAATATGACATAAAAATAGAATATAATGATTAATTTTGTCATAGCACGCAGCAAAAGTTGAAAGTTATGGTCGGCTGACAAAATGAGAAATGTAAAAAAATAACCATTTTTTTGTAACTACATCTACATGGTAGAATTGAAACTTCATAATTATTGATTAAGAGCGCTTTAGTGTGTGAGCTGTTCTTTAGGGTGCGAGTTGTTCTTCTCTCTTATGTAACGAAATGTGCTGAAACGAGACGCATCCTTGAAACACTCAATTCTCGTCAAAATCTATGTGAAGTCACAACACGTGTTGTGTTGGTCGCAAGAATATGTATATGTGGTGTCCTTTCGATGCTATAACTTTGAACTATAAGTACAAGCCGTGATCGCCGCTCGTTGACCACTGCAGGTAATTAAGCTTATGGCGGTTCGGAACACTCCACGAGTCGCTGCGCAATGGCACATACAATAGACAGCGGGGTTGAGAGGTGGGGTACTGCGCAGTGAATAGAGAAGTTTTCAGACGTCATTAAGTTTGAATCAACCTATACCCGCTGCGAGGTGAAGCCGGAAGACTACCCGCTAGTCGCTGGCGGCGTGTCCACACCTGAAGCGCCTATATCGAGCTTAATCACGTCATTAGGTTGCTCCCGATCTCCCGATACAAAGGGAATCTATCCGCTTAAATAAAAACTTTATGAATAATGTAGTCGCACTCCTCACTGGCCGGAGCGAGCGAAGCGGAGAGCGGAGAGCGAAGCGAGCGGAGCTACACGTCCCGATGTATCCGCGGATAACGAACACACGCCTAATGAGTTTACTTTGCGTGAAAATACCGCTTTCCGAACAAGTTACACGTTACTTGGACTGCTTTTGTAAGTAGCTGTGTTGTCTATAGCATGGAGCGGCTCAAGGAGATGACGACGAAGTGCTGATTATACAATCGAATGAATCGACGACATTCACTTGCCAGAGGCTTTTCTCAATACAAGCACTTCCCGGCTTGCGTTAAAAATCATTTATCACCAACTCACTAGGTAAATAAGCCCTGCGACTCACTGGTGAGTCGGACAAAAAAAAATATTAAAGAGAAAAAAAATAAAAAAATAATCGGCTGGCAACCCGGGTTGTCGTCGGGGTTCAATTTGACAACCCGGATTTGGCCGCGGGGGTTGAAGGGTAACATTTAAAATAACTTTTTAACAAAAAAATTAACTGACGAAAAAAAAACAAAAAAGGCAAAAAATAAATAAACATTTTAAGTCTTTTGAGTATTACCTAAGCTTATTTACGTAAAATTTCAAATTTTATTTAAACTAATTTTGAGTCGGTGCCAAACAACAATCTGATTATTAAATATCCAAATTTTATAATTATGTGAAATAAAGAAGGTTCTACGAAGGTAATTAATAATTTTATTATTTGGTGCCGACTCAAATTTATTTTTTGTAAAATTTTATATTTTATGAAAATAAGCTCAATACTCAAGACTTAAAAGGATTATTTATTTTTTGCTTTTTAGTTTTTTTTGTCAGTTAATTTTTTTGTTAAAAAGCTTATTATTTTGTGATTTTTTTGTGGTTTGCATCATCTTTCAATAATAATAAAGCCATTTATTCCAAATCTCACTTTCGATATAGATAACAATGTTTGTTAGTAAGTTGTTGCTTAAATATATGAAGGGTTACTTAAAATTAATGTTAGTATTATTTATGAGGATTGGACCCCTGTTTGGGTAAAGGCCTCCTCCATCCTTTTCCATGACTCCCTGTCCTTGCCTGACTTTATCCAGTCGTTTCCTGCAACTTGTGTTATGTCATCAGCCCACCGTCTCAATTGTCGACCAACATTCCTTTTCCCCATTGGTCCTTTCCATCGTGTTGCTTCAATGGTCCATCTTCTGTCTGGGTATCGTAAGATGTGTCCGGCCCATCTCCACAAAGTAAGAGTGCGTGCCTGAGAGCATCGGTGAGTTTAGTTTTTTGACGAACGTTTTCGCTCTTAATTTTATGTATTCTTCTAATTTTCAACATACTCCTTTCCATTGCTGTTTGACTGCATTTTATTTTTTGTTTTATTTTATTTGTAAATATCCAGGTTTGGCAACCATACAACAAGCAGGGTAATAGGCATGTATCAAATATTGTCCTTTTCATGTGCAAGCTGTAGTTCCCTTTTAAGATTTTGTCTTAATGCCCAGAATTTCTTCCAAGTTGCGTTGATTCTTCTTGTTACTTCTTCTTCGTAGCTTGACGTTTTGAATGAGATTTGCTTTCCCAAGTAGATGTATTCGCTGACGTATTCCATATTGTTACCTTTTATCACTATTGAACGTTCGCGATTGTTGGTTAATATCTTAGTTTTATTTACATTCATTTCTAGGCCGATTTTAGAGCTACGAGATACGAGATTATTTCAAGATACATCAAAAATTTTGGAAACGCCATAAAAGCCTATAAAGAATTAAATACACACAAGTCATGGATTCAAAAACTTGAGCATAAGTCACTAGAAACAAAAACTAGAAAAGATGTAATAAACCATGCAACAAACTTCTACAAAAACTTATATAGGAAACAAAATAAAACTGAAATGAAAGCGCAAACAACTCACATGACCACGACTGACTGCATCAAACAAATTGAAGACTCCGAAGTTTACGAACATATAAAAAAGCTGAAGGCTGAAAGAGTCCCAGACCAGATGGATTATGCAATGAGGCCCTTAAAATAGGAGCACCTATTTTAACACACCATTTCACGCAATTGTTCAATATGATACTAGACGAAGAAAAAGTACCAAAACAATGGTGTACATCAGACATAATTCTACTCTTCAAGAAAGGAAGCTCCTTGGATATAGGGAATTACAGACCCATAAGCCTGCTGGCAATGCACAAACCTTCTGCTTCAGGAAGTCAATGCGTTCCGTGACACGGGACATGTATTCTCGGGGACTGATTCCAGTCCCCAAAAACGCCCGCCTCACGAAGCGCATTACACGTGGTCTTGTATTGCCCTCCCTGAAGCAGTATAGTTTTCCAATGAGTGCTCTGGCCCCATCAATACGCCTCTCAATCCTACACTGCCAGGCCGGTACGGTAGGCTTTGGTCGAGTAGCTTCGTCACAACTTGTTAACTTTACATTTGCTAAACGACATGCCGCAACAGCCCCACAATACAGGATCGAGTGAGAATCAACGAGCTTCTTGCTGCTCTCAAAAACATTCTTAAGCAGCGAGTCCAGAGCACACGCTAGCGCCCTATTCTGTTTGTGCATAGGTAACCGTGATAAACGGGGTCTAAGTTGAGTCGGAGTCGATCTATACTCGTAAAGCGCATCTTCCAGTGCGCTCCTCAGTCGATCGTTGCACTGGCTACTTACTGTGACAACCCTATCATCTGTCTCCTCATCAACATGATTGGACCGCGGCAGGTTTATATGAGAAACCGGTGGGATTTCTTCGAAAACCGGCGGTGCCGCAGTCTGTGTCGTAGTCGAGAAGATCAGGTTGCTCAGTACCTCTGAGCGCAGCCGATCAAGTGTGGCGTCGTCCAACCTGTGGTTGCGTTGGATGACCAGCACCTGATCCGACAATCGTTGAGCCGAGACGTTGACAGTTGGTTCCAGGTCCTGAAAAAGAGACAGCATCCTACCACGATACGCAGTGAGGTTAGTTCCCCCCTCTGTAGACCCGTAATATGCGCGCATGACGTTCTCGTTCATTGACTGAGTCCATTTCATGCGCTGCACACAACCACCGGCAGCGGGGACCCGGCTCGGGGCCGATTGGCCCCTAAGTCCCAGGCTGTTCGATGGCCGGCCTCTCCCCTGCCGACGTACAGGTGTTGGCGACGTCGGCGGGGTGAAATACTCGTCGCTCGAGCTCGATGCGGCTGCAGCCGCCGGTAACACTGGTGATCCGAGGTCCGGCGGCGGCGAGGCGGAGCTGAGCGGCGAGTCCGGGGGTGGATGGCGTGCGCGATGGGCAGCTGCTCTTGTTATCATTATTATATTTTCATTCTTATTGGTTTATTGTTGTATCATCATTTATTTCAGTGTGGCATATTATGTCATCTGTCCAATCTTGATTCATTTTTCTGGTTTGCTTAATTCTCCTATATATTCTCTTATATTTTTTATTTTATTTTTTGATTGACATATTATTATTACTATTTTGTTTGACACGAATATATACTTTGTATAGTATCATATTTTTATTTTTTTTGATTACTTAATTATTGTAAATGTGAGGACTATGTGGGTTATTATTATTATTTTCTCCTCCTTTTTACAGTAATTTTTAACATTGTCTGACAGTTTGAGTACTTTTGCGACCTACCCAAATGTCTTTTCTTTTGTATTGTTCGTCAAGTCATTGAGCTCCTCAGTGGTTTTTAAATTGAGCTATTCGACTATTGACAAATGCTTGCACTGACTGGACAGGTCCACTCAAATATGTGTGGTTCTTTCTTCAAAAGACCACTACAGACACTAAGCTGCATGGTCCTCATATAGAATAATGTGAATGCGAGAACTATGTATGTCGTTATATTCATGTAGATTTTATGATTGTCTGGCAGTTTGAGTATTTTTGCGGCCTACTCAAATGTCCTTACTTTGGTATTCTTCGGCGGTTCGATGAGCTCCTCAAAATTCTGAGTTGAACTTCGCGATGACTGACAAATGCCTGCACTGTCTGGACAGGTCCACTCGAATTTGTGTGTTGCTTTCTTTAAAAAGCTCATCCCAGACATAAACGTACATGGTTCTCATATGATTTAACCAGTACACATTGTATGGATTTGAACACTATAAAAGAGACTTTGACCTCTGAGTTTGTTTCGGTGTTTCTTCTCAGGGTAGACAGCTAGGAAACACCGGCCTCATCTAGCTTAAACTGACAAAAAATATTGACGTATAAAAGTGTTCCTTGTAACCTATTTACTGAATAAACATCATTTATCATTCATTTATCATTTCATTTATCATTTATCAGTGGAGCTATCAGAGCTTGAAGAAAGAGTTGCTGCTTTGTGTGGTGGTGAAAGTTTTTCAACAGGAGATGCACATGCATCATCTCATACAGGCATTTCCGGTAAGAAATTTAGAAATGCAATAGGTACTAGCTTTTTTGCATCAATCCTGCCTGGCTGGTAGTGGCCAAGAATTGTGCAATCTGTCTGTTGAAAACTTATATGATACAAAGTGTATTTTATTTGAATTATTTGGCAAATTCATTAATTATTATTATTACCTGTTTCAGGAAAATGATACTCCATCTCCATCACATGAAGTGCATCAAATACAAAATGCTGATAGTGACAATCTATGATATTTAAATTTAATTAATAATTTTATTCGTCGTCGAACTGCTGCTTCGTCATGTAAGTCACCAATAATGTTAAACTACTTTAACTACTATTATGTCACCATCTATGAAACCAGCATTTGTACGGAGAATTTTAAAGAGGTTGCATGTTTCATACTACGAGTAACATTTTCTTAATTTATTTAACAATTATGAACACTAATGTTTTAAAACTTTTATGCAATAATGTTTAAAAACTATGATAATGTATGCCACTTAGATTAAGCTACAAAAATAAGTTTTGGTTAAGTTAAAACAAATAGTGGTCATTTTTGCTAACAAAAAGAGGAGTAATTTTTTTGGTATTTTTTTTTGTTTTTATAACTATGAGTAGTTTTGTTTTTTTTTTTGTGGTTGGGATTTCATCCAATGACATCTCTTGCTCTAGGGTGGAGCAGGAGGGCGTGTCAGACTCTTACCGACTAAAACCCACCCCTGTTCCTTTCCTACCATGAATGCCCAGGGGCGCGGTAACTCTGTTTCAAATTTATCCACAACTCCTGGGTAGGCATCGGCCATGACGGGCCCCGTCATTATTGCTGACAACTCTTTGAGGCGCTCGTGGAACTACGCGCCGTCGACTCTCGGGCCTGGTGCTGATCGGACGGCGAGCTACCCATTACTCGCCGTCCGCAGGCCTGGGTATGATGAACTCAGTTCATAAATATATATCTGAGTTCATTTGTACTTTTGTTTTATACATTTGATTTAGGAAAAAAATTGAGATTAAAGAACCTTCATGTAATTATGTAAATATTTATCTTTTTAGCTTCACGTCCCGCAACGCAAATTGTTTCCCTTTCTCGCCGCCCCAGGACAGATATGGCTCGTGCTAATCGAGGTACTGGTTCAGTGTGTAAGTACAAAATAAAAATAACTATAAAAACTTCATTTTTCAAACGAATGACAACGAAAAGCCGCTATTTAAGATTTTTTTATTTACGCATATAGTAATCGGTGTTCTTTTTTCAGCACCACGTCACACGTCTAGGACAGTTGCTGCTCCTCCACCAACTCAACGGCGAACGGAATTCTCCACCACTACTGAGAGATTCCTGAGGTCGGAAGAACAACAGCTGGAGATACAACGACTCAATGCACAAATCCCGCAGTCCTTTCTGGAGAGGAGTGCGGAAAGAGAAAGGGCCATGGATGCAGAGAGAGACAATATTTTAGCTGAAGCTGTGGCTGCAGTGGGGAAAGGGCTGCAAGCACTGTCAGAGGCTAAGAATAGAGATAGGGTGTAGTAATTTAAGTTAATATTATCTATATATATAAAACAAAGTCGGGTTTGTTACAACACATAAAACTCAAGAACTGCTGGACCGATTTTCATGGTTTTTGATTTGTTGGATTTTTCTCCGCCCCGAATAGCAGAATAACTATTAAAACGTGGTTGTAGTGGTATTGGTACTGGTAGTTTCTTTATACTTTACGTGGCATTGCGACGCATGCCGGGTACAGCAAGTATATAACAAATAAAACACTTAAACGGATATTAAAGCAGTTTTATTGAATGTATTATTTTGTCCATTGGCATTGAGTTTTGATTTTATATATTTCCCGATGCGCCAAAAATAGAAATTTATTGAATCTACAACCATTTCACAGATTGTGAGGGCTCTCCAAGAGAGAAATGGCAAATTTGTTGCAAAAAAAACTAAGACGCTATGTTCAAAAATAGATGGCCGCTAGAACCGCCACTTGCCGTACCTACCTAGTCATCGCCTGTGATTAATTACACAGAAACTAAATAATGCAGATAGGTGAATGATGCATCAAAAGATAGGTCTTAATTTGTTGTTGTATTTTTTGCAAAAATAAAAAAACTTCAAAACGTAAATAAACAAAAATTTATGCAGTTTTTAGTTTCCAGGAATACAATGGCGTTTTATTCAAAACAAAAAGTTATTATATTTATATAAAAATTAACTAAGACGTGAACGCCATAGCCTATTTACTAAGTTTCGTCTACGTAATTGCCCAAGAGCTATATCGGCGTTAGATGGCAAATCCCTAGTTTGCCTCCTTTGAACTTCAGAAATTGTTTTTTTTGTTTGTGATCGCATTCCTGAGCGATTGCACATGGTGATCAAAACACAACATGCAATAACTATTTTCGTAACTATGTCTGGATGATAATTGAGCACTCTGTGTACTAACAAGCACCTAAATCGTCCTTTTAGGAGATCAATTGTTCTCTCTACTGAATTGCGAGCAGTTAAGTGACGAGGTATGCACATAATAAGGTAGGCACGTTGAGCATATCCTTAATCACCTGAAAAAATTAATAAGTATCAAATAATTATGTAGTTTTTCTCTCTAAGTGGGCTTTTCTAACACTATAGTTAAAAATGAAGCTATCATGAGTAGCTCCACCACATGTTGGATCTACATTTAAAATATTTCTAACTGCATGCTGTTATCTGAAAAAAATATTAAGTGACTATAAAAAAGAAATATTAAATAGACTAATTGAATACCTAATAATAGATTACAACATTGAAATCCATTTTACCAATTGCATATTTCTTGCACGGTAACTTTTGCGGCAGTAGAAACATTCTTCATTCTCTACTGGTTTTTTCAATGCTAACAGAGTGCCTACACACACATCCAAGAGCTGCTGGAAAGCCAAACTTTTTGCAGAACCTGCAATTTAAAGTAACCACTAACATTATTAACTATCACTGAAATGTAAAAAATCAAAGAAAAGTCACTTTAATTATAATATAGGTGGTGTATATTTTAGGGAACCTTACATATTTTTTTACTATTGTCGGATTATTAAGAGCTACCACTACTTCATTTATGCAATTAGTTGCTGATGGTTGCGATAAATATGTCCTTATATTTTCTAATATCTGTGAAACAATAAAAAAATTAACCGACGAAAAAGAACTAAAAAGCAAAAAATAAATAAACCTTTTAAGTCTTGAGTAATGAGCTTATTTACCTACATAAAATATCAAATTTTATATAAACTAATTTTGAGTCGGCCCAAACAACAATCTGATTATTAAATATCTAAATTTTATAAGTACTTACAAATGAAGAAGGCTGTAAGTAGGTAATTAATCATTTTAATAATTGGCGCCGACTCAAAATTAGTTTATATAAAATTTGATATTTTATGTAGGTAAATAAGCTCATTACTCAAGACTTAAAAGGTTTATTTATTTTTTGCTTTTTAGTTCTTTTTCGTCGGTTAATTTTTTTGTTAAAAAGTTTTTATTTTATGATTTTTTGTGGCTCGCATCACCTTTTAACACTCTGAGGCTAATTTCTAATCCTCCATAATTCCTCTTGCCACTGAGCTGATGATGTAACCATTCTTCCATGACGTTGCCAGGATATTGACCAGTTGAGGTTACCTCCAATATTGTAAAGACGTCTTTTCTTCAAAGCATATTATGTGGTATTTGTCACTAAAACCAGTTTTATATCTAACTTATATTGTGTAGGAATGGTATGGTTTCCATGATCAGCTCAGTTACAGGATGTGATGATTCCTAAATGCAAATACCTGATTTTTTTTTTTTTTTGGAGTGTGGGAAATCATCTTATGACTTCTTCCGCTCTAGGGTGGAGCGGAAGGGCGTGTCAGACTCTTACTGAGTAAAACCCACCCCTGTTCCTCCCTGCCCTACGTGCCCAGGGGCGAGGTAATTCTTTCGAATTTATCCTCAACCCCCGGGCAGGCATTGGCCGTGGCAGGCCCCGTCCTTTGCTGACAACTCTTTGAGGCGCGCGTGGAACACTACGCGCCGTCGACTCTCGGGCCTGGTGCTGATCGGGCGGCGAGTTACCCACTACTCGCCGTCCGCAGGCCCGGGTCTACGGTGGCCGGAGATCGTCTCGCGGCCCCTGGCGTCTCCTGCGGCGGCTGCGGCTGAGGGCGCTAGGGCGACTCAGCTGTTGTTGAGTCTCCCTAACGTATGCCGCCTCCCTCTTCGCGAGCATTACTGCTTCGCAGAAGGAGGAGACGGCTTCCCATTCCCTCTCACTCCGTACCATGGCCTGAACCAGGGCACGGCGCGAGAGGTCGCTGCCGCCTATCGCATCCACGAGGACACGGCGGTGCTCTGCCCAAGCGGGGCAAACCTCCACCGTATGCTCCACCGTGTCCTCTGGGCGATCCTCGCAGTGGAAACACCTAGGGGTCACCTCCGCCTTGATCCGACACAGGTAGCTCCCGAAACAGCCATGTCCGGTGAGGACCTGCGTCAGGCGGAAGGTGAGGGCGCCATGGCGCCTCTCCAGCCACTCCTCAAAGAGGGACACTACCGCCGCGATGGTGGCGTGCCCAGCGCTGGGTTGCGACAGTCGCTCTCTCCATGTCACCATGAGATCCTGTCGGAGCTCTGTCCGCCGAGCCGCGAGGTGTCGCGGCAGATACCTGATTAAGTTATGAAAAGTAAACAGAAACAATATTCGTGCCCAATTTTTGAGGTTCTCTCTCAATTTTTTCAGGATCCCATGATCAGATCCTGATGTCCTTGACATGGGACCACCCTTGAGGTATACTCTATCTAAGAAAAGTAGAATCATCAAAATCGGTTCATAAATAACGGAGTGAGGGCCGAACATACATATAGAAACGCTAAACGTATCCACAATTTTCGAGGTTTTCTCTCAATTTTATCAGGATTCCAGTGTCACATCCTGACTTCCTTGACATGGGACCACCCTTGAGATATACCCTATCTAACAAAAAAAGAATAATCAAAATCGGTTCATAAATAACGGAGTGAGGACCGAACATACATACAGAAACGCTAAACGTGCCCACAATTTTCGAGGTTTTCTCTCAATTTTATCAGGTTTTCACTGTCAGATCCTAACTTCCTTGACATGGGACCACCCTTGAGGTATACCCTATCTAACAAAAAAAGAATAATCAAAATCGGTTCATAAATGACGGAGTGAGGGCTGAACATACACAAAAAAAAAAAAAAAAATATATACACGGTCGAATTGAGAACCTCCTCCTTTTTTTCGTCGGTTAAAAAAAAATAAGTAATCTAGATCTAGTCAAAACAAAATAGGGACCAATATGGTTATTACATGCTCAATAATAATACCAAGTACCTACCTACCTATATTACAACTATATTAAAATATGGTCCTTAAACTAACATGAAAACAGCTAGCAGGGAAACAATATAAAGGGAATACTCCATAATATAAAGTGTTTTCATGAGTTCTAAGAGATAAATTATGTTGGTGTGTCTATCAGATAAAAACTGTGTCAATACTTAAAAAAGTATAACTATATAATTACTAAAATGAAGCACTTACTTTTACACGAGTTGAAAGTCCTTTGCCTCGACGTTTTGTGGGCTTTATCAGATGCAGTAACTCATACTCTAGTTGGTCAATTAGTTCCTTTGGCAATCTAGATAAGCTCACATAGTTGTCATCTCGGGTTAATAAAGATAAACTTCAAATTTGGTTAGATTGTCGACGCTTTTCTAATTTATCCAAAGTATGAGCCTCTTCTAATAAAGATTTAAAACAAAAACATTCTTGCCATCGTATTCACTTTACACAATTATATATTTATTGCAGTACCTAATTATTAACACTGTGACATAAAAATATTATTTTAACACTATTTTTAAGGGATTTTTTCTATTTTCACTCGTAAAATAGATACTTTTTATTTGACACTTTGAATCGGGTTTGAGATCGTTGTGAGCGTCGAAGTGACGGCGGAATTACCTTACCGAATGCCACTTCTTACGTCATCTCATACATTATCTGTCAAAATCTCCCTGTGAATTTAGTTCAACTCGGTGACACGCTCGCAAGGGCAGCGCTAGTGTAAAGTCGAGTTATCAACCGAGTTTTTAGAATGCCAATCAAGAAAGTCACAGCGGATTCAGACTCAAAGTTTAGAATGTGCTCTTACAGAATCACACTGCAGTAGTGTTACTAGTGTTAACCACATGGACTCGTGCACGATACATTAGCGGGCTCATTAGTGTTGCGCGTCAGTTGCTCAACGCATTACCATTTTGTTTGCTACTGTGTGACCGCTCATCACAACCTGTGACGCATATCGTAACACGTTCTAAATCAAATCAAAGCATTTATTTTACACTAGCTTACGCCCGCGGCTTCACCCACGTGAAAAGTTTAATTATAAATTTGAGTGGTATTTTCAGAGAGTAGTACGTTAAAAAAACTGTTGGAATCCAAAGTCAGTTATTCAAATTAGGCTGCGAGCCAGAACTTTTTGAACGTGTAAGTTCTAAAAGACAGTCTCAAAATTCCTGCCCTTCATCACTTCTTAGCTTCTTGCCCGTAAATCCGTCTGCGTAGACATCCGGATTGGGTCCAGAGAAAAATCAAACATTTGTAAAAGATTTAAAGATAACACGGGTTTTTTTTTATGGGGTGGGAAGTCATTTAATGACATCTCCCACTCTGGGTGGAGCGGGAGGGCGTGTCAGACTCTTAATGACTAAAACCCACCCCTGTTCCTTGCCTGCCTGAGTGCCCAGGGCAGCGGTAACTCTGTTACGAATTTATCCGCTACCACGGGCTAGGATCATGATAAATTAGAATTTCCTACATTCGTAGGGCTTACCAAAGTTGGACGGCGATTACGACGCTACGCCGAACATCTCATTTCTTTCTATGGGCTACCTTTTTTTTGTTTGTCTACCTCTCACGATTCTAGCCCCGAAAATAAGTTATAGGTAGTTTGAGAATCTATACCGCTCACCGCTTCGGCCCCGGCACACTCTTTGTGTTTCTGGTCTCCTGGTATTTTGTGAATCTAAACCGCTTAGGATTCAAGCCCCGGAAACACTTCTTCTTGATTCTGGTCTCCTGACAGTTTGTGTAGTAATACAGCTTAGGATCGTAGCCCCGAAAATACCTTCTTTTTTTTTTGGATTTCTACTTCCACCTCAGCCTATTTTTTTTACCAGAATAAAATGTAGCCTTTGTGTTAATCCAGGCTATGACCTACCTGTGTGCAAAATTTCGTTCAAATCTCTTCAGCCGTTTTTGCGTGATGGACAGCCAAACAGACAAACATACAAACTTTCGCATTTATAATATTAGTAGTATAAACCATTTTCAGGCACCTTTGAATCATCAAGAAGTCGGTCAGAGAAGAACGCACAAGAAATTCTTCGACTTGTCTCAGCTATGTTACGTCTCAAATAATTTTGTATTTTATTGAAATTAATTCTCAGTTCAAACCTACTCGTGCATTCCTCATGAAATGTAAAAGTTAGATGTTCTACTCGAGTTTCAATGGATTATGTACGAGTAGGTAGGAGGTTCCTTCAAACGTGAGAACATAATTATTTAGGCATAGAGTTCTTCGACATAAACAGACTTTCATGAGAAAGTTGGAATTTCTTATTCCTACCATTCGTACGAGTCAAGTGCTTATTACATCTGTCGTTTGAGTGTGTTACTGTGTTTTAAAGTTATTTCAGAACATTATTTACATATCAAACTTTGACGAAAAGCTAAATTGTAGGTAAAGTTTTGGAGGACATGACTGTGAAATGAAATAAAAAGTTGGCTCAGTCGACATTTTTATTTGTAACGTGAAATATTAATTTGTATGTTTAAACTAGAAGGAATCTGTACATACTGATGAAGACGTGGAAGATTTTTATGATCTCGTCAATAGACCATGTGATGAGCATAGGAGCACCTGGAACATGGTTATTGGTGACTTTAACGCTAAAGTAGGAAGGAAGCAAGAACTGGACAGCGAAGATACTCTAGACCACTTTGGCTTAGGGGATCGCAACGTACGAGGTGTTCATCTTACGCAGTTGGCTTTCGGTCAGCGATTGCATATAGCCAACAGATTATTTTTGAAGAAACCCCAACGGCGGTGGACTTGGGTCGTACCTAATACAACACGAAATGAAATTGACTATATGCTGTCATCAGCCAAAATATTATCAAGGATGTTAGTATAATTAATAGATTTAAATATAGCTCCGATCACAGACCAATCCACGCAAATATAACATTTCATTTTAAAAGCCATCGAGCCAAATTGTTCGTAAAACCAAATAGAACTCTTTCGAAAGAGATTTACCAACAACTTGGAATATGTTAATCTCGAATTGTCAAATTACTTAAGATAACTAAAATTCGATGAAAGACACTCAGAAATCCAATATAATGCAATAGTTAGTGGAATTATCAAAAGCAGTAAACACCATAAAGAATTTTATTCGAGTAGAAATAAAAATAAATTAACAGCTCAAAGTGTGTGGATTTGATAGAGAAACATACCAAATATGTTATGGATAACAGTATACAGAAAAATTTATAAAGAAGTCAAAAGAATTATCAGGAGAGATTTAAGATATATCAATAGGTACGTATTTAGTAAGAATTGCCTTGGAAAAACACATCTTTGAGGGTCTTGAAACATGTAGTCATAAAGGGAAAAGCATGGCAAGCAGTCTTAAAGACAATGAGGGAATCAAACACTACGGTAGAGATAAAATCATGGACATTGAGACCAAATTCTCTCAACACAGAATTTAGTCTCCCAGATTCCATTCCCTAATAAACGGCTATGAAGTGATAAATGATGTTTATTCAGTAAAAAGTTTACAAGGAACACTTTTACACGTCAATGTGCACAAATCACTATCTACTATGCGCTACAACAGAAGTCTAGGTGAGGATAGACTCACTACCGAAGCACTAACGATTGGCTCTACCACATTGTTGCCCCACCTAACGAACCTATTTAACACAATCCTAACATCCGGCAGAGTACCTACATCAATGTGCCATTCAAACATAGTCCTCCTTCATAAAAAAGGCGATAAAAGCGAAATCGGCAATAACCACCCAATAAGTCTGACATCACATTTACAAAACGTTTATTAAAGTGATTCACAATCGTATAGACAGAAAACTGGATATACATCAGCCACCAGAACAAGCCGGATTCCAGATTTTTTAAATATCACATTTAGAAAGACGTTGCTTGGTGACGGTTCTCTTTATACCCGTTACTTATCACGATTCTGTCACTTTCCTGGATATAATAATACAGCTCACATCAAACTCGCGACAGACGCTATAAAAGTTATAATTGTGTCGTGGCGAGGGGACAGTAGCGACAACACTGATAGCACTTGATGGACGCGCGATGTTATCACCGGCGGGCCAACTTTGAACCGAATTACTATATACTTATTTAGGTATACTATACCACATTAGTGGTCACCGCTCCAACTTAGCTTGTTAACCTAGTACCAAAAATTTGAAGTCTTGCGACATCCATCAACCAGTTCTGAGTCCGTGTGGTAGCTGACAGCCCACCCACTCTCAAATAGAAGATACTACACCTTACACTCACCACTTTTTTTTTTAAATTAATGCTTAATTATTGTAAATGTGAGGACTATGTGGGTTATTATTATTATTATTATTTTTCTCCTCCTTTTTACAGTAATTTTTAACGTTGTCTGACAGTTTGAGTACTTTTGTGGCCTACCCAAATGTCTTTTCTTTGGTATTGTTCGTCAAGTTATCATCTCCTTAGTAGTTCTAAGTTGAGCTATTCAACTATTGATAAATGCTTGCACTGGCTGGACAGGTCCACTCAAACCTGCGTGGTGCTTTCCTCAAAAGCTTATTTCAGATATTAACGTACATGGTTCTCATATGATTTGACCAGTACATATTGGATTTGAACACTTTAAAGAGACTTTGACCTCTGAGTTTGTTTCGGTGTTTCTTCACAGGGTAGTTAGCTAGGAAACACCGGCCTCATCTAGGTAAAACTGACAAAAAAAATGATGACGTGTAAAAGTGTTGAACCTACTTAGAAAAATAAAAACATTTATCACCACCACCTTTCTACTACACCTATTGTTGAGATACACTTGTATCCCAATATATATTATAAAAAAATAAAAAAAAAATATTACTTAACTTCTGTAAACTAACACGACGTCCATTTCATGAATATTTAATTTATTATTCATTTCTGACAGTGTGGCCATGGTTTACCATGATAAAATTCTCAAGAGTGAACACACCTTTATGTTTAGATGTGATTGGTGTGTGAGCAGTGGAGAGCACTCAAGAGAATGAGTTTCAGTGGAACTAGTCATTAAAGAAAACCATAAAATATAAGTGGCTAAGTAATTAATTCGCGCTCAAACAAAATACCTGGAGCAGCTTGCACTTAAAACACGCAGTTATTGTAAAATAATGAGAAGATTTATTTCATAAAAAGAAAATAGATTTATCGTAAGCTATAAATTTATCTAAAGATTTTATGTAATTGTGCTTATCTCCGGTATATCTCAAAAATACAGATATGAGTAGGTACGTAGGGGAAGGAGGGGGGAAACCGGATAGGGTGTAAAACCAAAAAGTTGCTATTTGATTACTCCTCCTAAAGTTGTCGCTGTATAGCTAGTGTAGAAATACGTGCAGACGCTTACTCAATGCGGTTTCTAAAGGCGACGGTAACTTTTCAGCTCATGCGTCTATTAATAAAAGTTGGAAACAAAGATAAGTTTTCAAATACTTTGAATTTTTTTAAAGTTGTATCAATAAATTTTGCTTTATGTTATCATATACAGTTTTATTTAATAACATTCTTAAACGGTGTTTGTTGTTGCTATGAGTGTTAACATAACCTGTTAGTTATTACAATTGCATACATAGTACCTGTGGGTCACGCCAATCGATTTATTTCTGCCTAGGTATTGTGATCGTTTGTTTTATGTCTCTTTTTAATTTTTTTTTTTTTACTTTTTACTGAGTTCTGCCTAGGGGTTGAGGATACTGCCTAGGGGTTGAGGATAAATTCGAAAGAGTTACCTCGCCCCTGGGCATTCAGGGCAGGGAGGAACAGGGGTGGGTTTTAGTCAGTAAGAGTCTGACACGCCCTTCTGCTCCACCCTAGAGCGGGAGAAGTCATTGGATGATTTCCCACCAAGATGCCACGCAAATAATATGTGAGAAACTCAAATAGGCTACGATGGTCGGAATCAGATATTTAACAAACCGCAATTTTGACTGAATCGTCTTATAAAAATGAACTGGCTGAAAAGGCTACGATCGGTAAAAAGACGAATCCTCAACACAGTCAAGAGGATTCGAAGTATCTGGTTTCGGGCAAAAAATACAGTCAAACTAAGTTCACATACTAGTAAAATAGTACCAATGAACTGTTAGTCTTAAAATAAATGAACTCACGAAACTTGCATTGATCGTTCTTAAGAAGAATTATTATTATTTTTTGTATGCAAAACAGCGAATGGTTTGAATATTTTGTTCTATTTTTAATATCTGTATTCACCCCTTTGCCTATCCGGTATGGGAAATCACGTTTGAATTTACTCCATACCTATGTGTATGGAGTGAATTTGGATTTATAACTTTTGAATAAAAATGATCAGTTTATAATTATTAAGATTGATCTCAAATATTTTCATGCCAAAGTTATGCCTTAGGTATACGAGTATCTAATACCATCCATAATATTGATTATCACAATAAATAATTCACTGTGTTATTTATTGTGATAATCAATATTATGGATGAATTGATGTTTGATTTATTTATTGTGTCTATAGCTTAACTATCCGGTGTCCCGCACCTTCCCCTAGATAACAGTGCCATTATTTTTTTAGACAAAAGTTAAATAATAGGAATTGAAAGGACGTCAGTCAAGTTTCTTCACAATACTTTTGGTATTCAGAATCATAAAAACCCTCCAAATAAAAGAAAAATGACTTCATAAAACCACGCGATACAGATTTAGAACTTTAGCGAGTAAAAGAGTGCATCGCGCGGAATCCCCGTGCTACTGACGAGAATGTTTAAATGAGATTATCAAAGCTGGTTATCTGAGAGTGCTCCACACTGCACACTGCACGGTACACGCTACAGACTCAGGCTACAACAGGCGGGGGGCGACAGGCTACAGGTAGGTACTCGGCACAATCCTGTTGGCGCTAACGAGCAGCACAAAAACCTCTCTAGTGTGACGATCACTGCCTCGCGTTTATTTCATGACAACTCTAACCCGATTCCTTGCTTTCACCGACGATAGCCAGCAGCAGCAGTATGTACTCGTATGTACCTAAGTGTGGATTGTTCTGGAAAATAAATGACTCATACATCGATGAAGGTTTCAGAGTGTAACACATTAAATGAAGACTTTAAATAAGTTTTTATGGTGTACAAAGAGTATAATTATCTATCTATCTCACATAAATGCATATTCATTAACCGACTTTAAATGTACCTTCAGCTAAGCTGCGGTGTGGTGCCCTGCCCCGGTGTCATGAATCCGTTGTGAAAAAAAAAAAATTTTCAAAAAACCCGAGTGTAATAAAAGTTTAGTTAAGTTATTGATTTCGTTTTAACGTAAGAATTATCAAAATCGGCCCCCGCGTTTGGTCTCTAAAGTGCCACAAAGAAACAAACATACATACATACTTAGGCTGATAGTTTAGTTTATTTATTAATAATTATCAAAAATTACATGTCAGGTTTGTAAAAAACCAAAATTAAATAAAAACACAAGTCAATACGAATACATTACAAAGAGCATCAAAAACAAATTATAATAAATTAAAACATTAATAAAAATCATAATTACGGAATAGATACAAAAAAATAAAAATAATTGCAACAATTAGGTACCTAGAACCATTCTTTTAGGTCACATAATGCCTGGTCGGTTAGCCAGCTTTTAAGCTTCGCTTTGAACGCATTGTCAGACGTCGCGCTTAAAATGTTATCCGGTAGCCGGTTATATACCGATGGACCCATAACATGAATTAAATTTCCTGATTTAGATAGGGTGTGTGGGTAGCCAGCTAATTTGTTTCTACCACGAGTATAGTAGCCAATTCTATCTCCGCGTTTATTATATTCGTTTAAATGTTGCCTAACGTATACCGCCGCCTGTAATATCACCATAGCGGGAACAGTTAATATTTTTAACGCTTTAAAAATTGGTCTCGCGGTGGCATCCCATTGTGATCGCGTAATGGCTCTCACGGCACGCTTCTGCATCCTGAAGGCTCGCTCCCAATCGGCATCTCTGCCCCAGAACTCAACGCCATACTGAAGAACCGAGTGTACTAACGCGAAATAACACCCTCTCAACATTTTACGAGGGAGCGTTTGCGCTAATCGTTCCAGAGCGAAGCACGCTCGTCCGAGTTTGCCACACATTTTGTCAATCTGCGGCCTCCAGGTGAGAGAGCTGTCCAGTTCGAAGCCGAGAAATGTGGTGAATTGTACCTGTTCGACCACACTGCTTCCTACCCGAAGCGACAGTGGTGTACACATTCGACCGGAAAGATTGATGTGCATGTAATGGATCTTGGTCGTGTTGAGTAACAATAAACATATAAATTTTATCGAAATCGCTTTAGCGCTTTATGAGAAACTGAACAAAAACGAAAAATACGCATATCTTGATGATGTTTTTGTGTTCTCCAAATTTTTAAATTCCACGTTCCATGTTATTGGGGTTTTAGTTCTGGGCTATAACAACTAAAAAGCGAAAAATAAAAAACTTTTTTACAAAAAAAAAACAACCGACTTCCAAAAAAAAAAATACACTAAAAATTTAAAAATAACTTTTATTTCGGAAGTCGGTGTTTGTATTTTATTTCTTCGATATTTGACACCGACTTCCGAAATTAAAGTTATTTTTAAATTTTTAGTGTATTTTTTTTTTTCGGAACTCGGTTGTTTTTTTTTGTAAAAAAGTTTTTTTATTTTAAGATCTTTCAGTTGATCCAAAGGCTGCCTGGTAGGTACTGTTGTCAGTACTAAGACCCAATCGTACCCATAGACATAAATTCGCATAAAAGAGTTTTAGTAACAATTATAATTATCGTTCTGTTAAAGGGTTACAATATTGGTATAAGCGCATCTACAATAGGTTGTATTGCATCACTGTCTCCCTGCGTAACTGCGGGCGAGGCTTGCACTGGGCGCGTTGTAGGCACCTCCATATATCAGCGACTTTGATACAATTTGCCGTAGAAAGTCGCCACTTTGATGTATTACCGGAAAAATTATAGAGCCAGATTAAACGGCGAGTCACATCTTACTGGCGGCACGCACGCGGATAGCGCCCCTATGTGCACGATTTACGGGCGCATACGGCGCGACACACGCACGCGGTCACCTGACCCACCCGTCGCCACCCGCATACCAAACTCAGTTCTATAGCAGTAGTTTTAAAGTCAGTTTTCGCGGTGCGTCGATCACACGATCAGAGAATTCAGCCATTATTCCGTCGGATGACTTTCCGTGAAACTCACTATTGCTCGGTTTTGTTCTAGGCGATTGTTTATGGCAGATTAAGGCGGCAGTCGATACGCTCGGGCTCTCTATGTTCTCCAGCGGCTTACGTTACCGTGTTTACGGATTTTTCCTCTAAGCGGATAAAAAATATACGTCTGTAGCTTTTTGCGTATGAAAAATAAACGATGTATTTATGTATGCGGCCTCCGCTTACCGCACCCCGCTACCCGCATCCCGTACCCCGCACCCTTCACTCCGTGTCCCGCATCCCGCCGCCCGTAGATTATCTTTTTATCGAAATATAATGTTGTCCGTCTGACTCCGAGAGGGATTTCTTACTCACTCGCTTCGCAACAGGGCGAGAGCTCACACAATGAACTAATAAAAAGTACGGTGTAAAATATTTTATTAACTGCAAAATAAAATATCCAAAAGAGATTTCCAGCTGCAAAAAGCCGGCAAAGTTGTGGCAGAAGAAAAACACGGGCGATTGTGAATAGTTTTTGGTTGTTAATTGCGATAGCGGCGGCCGGGGCAGACCGGGAACTTGTCGGGCAACACAGGGTAAAGTGGGGCATACTGGGATATCTCTGGGCAGGACTGGGTTGAGCGGGACATAACGGGACAACTCCAGGCATACCGGCAGGCTGATAACGTATAAAGTAGCGATCAGCAATAATTGCACAACTATTACGCAGTCATTGCGCGATATATGGCTTTCCGTCATACTGTAGAAAAAATTATATATAAAAATGATTGCTGATCGCTTGATGATTGATTATTAGTACATATTAGGTTTATGAATCGAAGATTTAAAAAAAAATGTAAATTCAACTACGTTGTATGTTATGTATTAGAATAAACTGTGTGAACCGTAACAGACCATAATCCAGTATATCAAATAGTTTTAAACAGATTTTTAGTTCTTTGATTGTGTCATAATTATGTATGTATGTTTTTTGTAAAAACCAATCTTAACTTATTTCCGTCACTGGCCAATATAAGAACACGTAATGTCCCCATGAGATCGCAGTAAAAGTACTAGTTACGAGTATATTCGGGTAATTATGAAACAGCATTGTTAAGGAAAAGTATTATGACAATGGGTCCTGTCATGCTCGCCCGTCTGCGTTTGCGCATCTACGATCGTGAACGCTCGGGAATTGAGGATTTCGATATGCGCGCGCGCGCGCGCTCTCTCTACAGAGAGCGCTCGTGTTCGTGTGTACGATTTCTCTTATGTAACGAAGCTGCCCGGGGGTGGAGGATAAATTCGAAAGAGTTACCTCGCCCCCGGGCACTCGAGGCAGGGAGGAACAGGGGTGGGTTTTAGTCAGTAAGAGTCTGACACACCCTTCCGCTCCACCCTAGAGCGGAAGAAGTCATAGGATGATTTCCCACCCCCAAAAAAAAAAAAAAAAAAAAAAAAAAAAAAAAAAAAAAAAAAAAAAAAAAAAAAAAAAAAAAAATAAATAAATGGGTCCTGTCATTTATAATAGAATACCACATGGTTTTAAGGATTCTTCCGTTAACATTTAGAAATCTAAGGAAACTGCACTACTTTTAGATAAATTTTATTACTCAATAAAAGACTTTTTAAATGATTTAAGTTTATCCAGATCATGATTGTTATAATTATTGCAAATCTGACCATGTCAGACGTATGAACCTGACTGTATATATTCTATTGACTTCATTTTAATTTCTGTTTTGTTTGGTTGACATTTATTTGTTTGTTTTAATATTTTAATTTATGTAATAATTTGCACGCCGTGAGGTAGGATGTAGCCGGTCTCATTAATTTATGTACAACATCTTATATCTGTACCTACATTCATAGCAAATAAAGTTCTGATCTGATTCTGATTCATACTAACAGGTGACTGTCGAAAACTTGCTATGGTGCGGCTATTGCATCAGCGGTAGCTGCACTATTGCATTTTGAACACGCTTGTGCACTATAATATCTCCTGCGTACTTGGCATATTTCCGTTGAGATTGGAAACCGAGCTGCTACGTCACCACGTAGCACCCGAGTGTTGCGCGGTGCTACGGCGTCACCTGTAGCGCTACGACTCGGTATCGTGTGCTACGGAGCAATGCATTGCTACAAGACTATGGAGGGTTATTATTTTAACCCGTATGTATGTATTTACGTATAATTACTTAGAATACGTAAATACATTATATTATTATCCTTGTAAAAACACCTTTTACAAATTGATTGCGTACGAAAATAGCTACATTAGTTAGCAACTATGTCTGAGGCGAGTCGGGGACGGGTTTGTATCTTAAAAACTAGACTTAGTATGTAAATGAAATTATGTATAATTATACCTTTAGTAATAATAATACAGACACATAGATCCCTACATTATCTGTATTATTTAATATGTAATAAACTTACCAAAAATAATTATAAAAAATATTGTTGCAGATTTTAAATAATTCATTCAAAAGCCAGATTCACTACCCATTACAGGTTACAGGTTAGATACTTAGTATACGTCTGTGCCTCAAGCTTTTAAGAATATAGGTAAGTACCTACACGCCAAACACTTAATAGAACTATTTCCAACTATTTCGTTCATTTAGTTCATTGTCCCTGATAAAAGCTTGTTTTTAAAAACATTTTTTTTTACCATTAATTTATTTTTAACTTTTTAGTAGGTAAGTATTTTGGAGTACGCGTGATATTTTAAAATATTCTACGGATATTATAATGTGATGTAAAGTGGAGCACCTTCAAGACGAAGCAATCGAGCCCAAACTCGGTGGGGTTGTGTTGTTTTGTCACAGAGATTTCGTGGCCTCCGTCCAGCTTCATCATAAGACCCTGGATATTGTATAAGTGTAAAGTGCTCCTCTAGACGAATAAACCGAGCCCAAAATCGGTGGGGTTATGTTGTTTTATCACAGAGATGCCGTTGCCACCTTCCAGCTTCGGGTTCCCTCTATATGGCAGAATCTTATTGCTACGAAATTTGTTTGGTCATAACACACTTGGCATAATCTTCTTTAAACGAATATTTTAAAGGCATAAAAATTATTAAATATAATTATTGTTTGGCCGAATGTGTATATGTCCGAATTTACAATAGCATACTTTTAAGATGGCATAATTTTATTTGGCATACTAACCTTTGGCAAAGTTAAAGTTCCGCATAATTTTGTTAAGCATAACGTTTATTTAGAGCGACAATTATTTTTATACATCTTAATATGCCAAGTGAAAGATGACACAATTTCACTTGGCATATTAAGAAGATGGATAATTAAGGGATAGATTAAAAGTTCTTCAAATGTTAAATGTTACGTTAAAATGTTATGTTAAAAAGTTAATGTTAGATGAATGCACCCGGTCCGTTTGGTGTCTCGTAATGCACTGATGTTAAAGTACAATTGTAGTAAATTGCTGCGTTAGCAAATGTTCGGTTACTTAGACCGAACATATGCCGGGGCGGCAAAGATGCAGTTAAGATGAGATGGTGATAATACAATCATGTTAGTTAAGGTGATAGTAACCTAATGTTAGTGGTGATTCATAAGATAATACAAAACTATAGCATTTAGAAAAGCTAATAGATAATCTTAATGTCTCTAGTTTTTGTTTATGATTGGTGAACATCCTTTATTTAGTTTTTTAACCACGCACACTTGCACTGCACTTTGAGCACTGAGCTGACGGTCAGCCTCGTTACATTGTCGCGCACAAGCACTAACACTCGCGTCGTTAACACTTCGTAGCTCGATGTCTGGGGAGATCAGCACGCGTCGCATGCGGCGTCGTCGCCACCGCCACAGGAGCACGGCCGTGCCCACAGCCGTCGCCAGCACGAGGGTGTAGCTTACCACGTATTGATGGATGTCATGTGGTGACATCTCATCTAGATCTACGTCGCTGTTTCTTAGCTATTTGATTTGTTTGTAGATTTTGAGCAAGTCGTCATCTAATTCGTCCTCCTCAGTTTGATTATCGTGAGCCTTCTCGATCGGTAAGCTCACATTGATAATGTTGTTAAGTTGGTCAATCTTGGGTACGTAAATATTTGACTGAACCGTCATGTTATTGTCAAATTTTGTGTTTGCATGCAAGGTAAAATCTTACCCTTTGATAACACAACCCAGGCCGAGGTATATTACTCCTGCTTGGTTGAGTTGTTCGACTGTGACATACTCTCCACAAATTATTTTAATAGAATAATTGTTACAGCAGTGGTATAAATACACAGAAGGATCGTTCAATGGTACCCACATGTTTGAACATAAAGTTTGTTCAACTCTACATTGGTTAGTCTCATGATTGAGATTGCAGTAATTGTTGTTGTCACTGGCTAGATGGTACACAGGCTTCTTTAGCAAGCACATATACGTCTCTTCTTGTGTGAGACATGTTGAAAGCTCATTGTTGTTTGTTGGTATGTACTTGTCCTTTTGCAGATTCACTGCAATGTATTCTGATTTTGGCACAATGCTTGTCATATTCTTACCGAATTGTTTGGGAATCGGTATCACTCTGTATAATTTGTATCGATCTCTGCTGATAAATGGGAATGTAATTTGGAATATAAAATATTTTTCTGTAGTCCGTGCTTTTATTTGCAATAGATGATACAGTTTTCTCACATCACTTTGATCAATAGGTAGCATTAAATCATCCGTAAGTTGTCCAGCAATGACATTGAGTTCTTGTTGTAGTTGTTTAGGAGTTAATAGATGTATGTTAAACTGACCATGGCGAATGTCCGTCAACGTGTCCAGCAAAGTGTCTTGATTACCCCTTAATGTTTGAAGCAAAGTATTTGCAGTCAATGCAGTTATGATTTGTCCTTGTACTGTACTCATGTTAGTCATAACTTGTTGTACTCCATTTGTTAATTTGTCCAATGTATCTAAATCATGATTTATAGTTTTGTGTTGCTTATGGATAATCTTTTCAGTTCGTTTTAAGATGTTGTATTCCGATTCTACAACAGACATTTGGTTTTTCCATAATTTTGCCAAATGATTTTGATTTCGCTTTATGAGTTCAATGTCTTTTGTGTATTGTTCAGCGAAACGCTCATCCGATACGCCGAAAAGATAATTTGCTACGTAACCTAACCCATTGCAACGCGAACGCGACGCTGTCTGGAGTGCGCGATGAATTGTTGTGTCATCAAGAGCGTGTTGTAGTATTTTAGTTCGAGGAACTCGTGCTCTAGTTGCGGCACTATCATGTTACAAACGCCGCTGTTTATATGTATATGTAAATGTGTTATTTAAATGAGTTAATAGTTTTTTTAGCGCTGTTGTGCCCTCCCAGTAGGGCGACATGTCGTAATAGACGACTAAGGTCCATTTATCTCGTATGAGATTCATTTTGGCCACAGGATCGAAATATAAAGACTGATTATTCCTTAATTTTGAAATGTTGTACATCATGCCGTGCGCAGTGTTGATTGCGATTGACATAAATAATGTTAATGCTAGGGCCAAAGAAATGAAGTTGACATGTACTTGTCTGCCCGACGGTGTGCGTTTTCTTGTTTTGTTCTCTCCTTGTCTGTTTTCTTTTTTATTTTCTTGTTCATTTATTTCTGGCGAATTTATAGGTAATCGGGAAAGCTTTATGATGGGTCTCTTTACGATTCCATTTTTCGTTCTTAAGGATACCACCCGTACAAGACCGTCTTTACCAGGGTGGACCTCCACCACTCTTCCCATAGCCCATTTTCCAGAAGGTATGTTGTTTTCTTGAATGACGACCAAATTGCCTATTTTCAAGTTTTGTTGTGGTTTCAGCCATTTACTTCTAGCTGTTAGTTGGCTTAGATATTCTGACTTCCACCTTCTCCAAATGTCTTCTGAAAGCTTCTGGATTAAATGCCAACGTGTCCTGGCATCCCTTTCTGTTTCAATAACTGTTAATCCTGTGAGTCCTGTTAAAAAGTGTGCTGGTGTTAAAAAGTCAAGGTCTTCTATGTTTTCTGTTATAGCGCACAGTGGTCTAGTGTTCAAGCAAGCCTCAAGTTGAGCAAGAATAGTCGAGTATTCCTCAAATGTGAGCTTCTGTTCACCAATTACGCGTTTAAGGTGGAACTTAAGGCTTCTTACCGCTCTCTCCCACAAGCCTCCGGCACTCGGCCACGATGGTGCGTTGAAGTGCCATTCGATCTTCATCTCGGCCACTTCTGCCAATAAGCTATCGTTGAAAATTTGTTGTAATAGTTGGTATTCGCTTTCTAAAATGTTGCTAGCGCTAACGAAATTGGTTCCTTGGTCGCTGTAAAGATGTCGTGTAGCTCCTCGCCCAGCTGCCATCCTTTTCAACGCAGCCAAGAAGGCAGAGCTTGTTAAGTCCGAGACTAGCTCCAAGTGCACGGCTTTAGTGACCATGCAAATGAAAACCGCTACGTATCCTTTGGTTGTTTTAACTCCACGTCCTTTATTTGTTTTGATTTCTAGAAACCCCGTGTAATCGACGCCTGTGTGATAAAAGGGTGGAGCGGGGTTACATCGCTCCTCGGGAAGATTGCCCATTAGTTGATACTGTCTTCCCGATTCTTGTTTTCGGCAAATCACGCATTTTCGAATCTGTTTCTTGGTAGCATTGTTCCCACTCGTTATCCAATAGTATTGTCGTAGTTTGGCGAGGCTCACACGTGGTCCGCCATGAAATGTTAGTTGATGTGCTTCGTCAATGAGAATCTCCGCCAACCGACACTTATGTGGTATGATTATATGGTGCCGCATCTCCTCACTTATGTTTGCGTTCTTCAATCGTCCACCAACACGTAGCAATCCGTTTTGATCAATATAGGGATCTAAGTTCAATAACTGACTTTTTGAGCCAACGCTACCGTGTTTGCGCAATTTTTCTATTTCCGTTACAAATTCCTTATTATGCACATGTTTTATAATTATTGTTTTAGTTTTGTGTAACTCTTGTAATGTGATATAGCTCGGCAAATGTTTACGGCAACGTGCAGGTGTGATCGCTCGATATATCCATGCTAATATATGTGCTATTTTCTTTGTACTGTTGTATTTTTCTAGGAAATGGTTAATGATATTTGGGCAATTTTGTACGATGTTAACTTGTTCTTTGATTTTTTTGATTTCCTCGTTGATGATGTATATTTGTTTTTCAGTTTCATCTTCCGGAGTCCATGTTTTTAGCCATTGCGGGCTTTGCCACCACAATGTATGTTGTATCAACTGCGACGCTAACATTCCACGGCTGGCACAGTCCGCTGGATTGTTTGTTGATTTTACGTAACGCCAGCAGTGAGGAGGCATTGTTTCTGTGAGTTTGACGACCCTATTTGCGACGAACGCCTTCCAACGATTAGGCTCACCCTGTATCCAACCGAGTGCTACTTTCGAATCCGTCCATCCAAATATTTCTAGTCTATTTGTTAAGGATTGTTGAATTTTATTTATAAGTTTAGAGAGTAGATATGCGCCACTAAGTTCCAGTTTTGGCAACGTAAGGGCTTTCTTATGCGGCACGAGCTTAGCTTTTGCGGCAATGAGTGTTACGTCCGATTGATTTTTTATGCGCGCATAAACTACGCATGCATAAGCCTTCATGGATGCGTCACGAAACCCATGAATTTCGATGACGTCATCACTGTTTTTCTTCAACCACCTTGGTACCTCACAGCTGTGTATGTTGTCTAGATCCGCTTTTATTTTGGTCCAATCGTTGAAGATTTCATCGGATACTTGTTCATCCCACTGTAAATTGTTTTCCCATAGTTTTTATAGGATAATTTTTCTGTTCGTCAGCTGCTAATTTCTTCAGCGTCATTAGAGCTAAAAATGGAGCCGCTTTAGTTCCGTATGTTACTGTTGTGAGTTGATAAGATTGTATAGGACATTGAGCATCGTTACGCCAAATTATTTTTTGTAGAGGTTGATCCGATTCATGTACTTGTATCTGCCTATACATCTTCTCGATGTCCGCTGTATAAGCGTATTGGTATTGTCTCCACTTTAGCAATAATATTTGCAGATCTTGTTGAAGGTTGGGTCCTTTGTGCATGAAATCGTTGAGGCTAAATCCTGAAGATATTCTCGCTGATGCGTTAAAAACAACCCTGTATTTTGTAGTAGTAGATTCCTCTCGTAGCACACCGTGATGCGGTAAGTAGCATTCCAGTATCAAGTTACTTTGCAAAGCTAATTTCATATGTTTTAATTGTAAATATTCGTCCATGAACGTTTTGTATTGTACGGCTAGTGTTTCGTGTTTCTGAAACTTGCGCTCCAAATTTCGGAATTGAGCTAAAGCCATTTGTTTTGAGGAACCTAATTTGTTTTCTATGTTGTCCTTTAAAGGTAGCCTGACCTCGTAGTGCCCGTTTTGTTTCCTAGTTGTGGTATTTAAATAAAACGTAATGCATTCTTGATCTTCGACCGATAGATTGGACTGTTCTGTTATTTCTTCTATTTCCCAGAATTTATGTATGTCTTCTAAGTTGTGCAGAACTACATTACATTGGAATGTTTTTGTTGAACCTCCACACAGTATCCACCCCAAGTGGGTTTGCTGTGTTGTGTTAGTCCCCTTGATGACTCCCTCCATGATAATGTTCGCGTAAACTTCGGCTCCGAGTAACAAGTCAACTGGTCGACTAATGTAGTACTCCGGATCAGCCAGGTTAATATTTTCTGTAAATGACCATGAGGGCTTCGAAAATGTTTGATTGGGGAGATTTTTAAGTAGATTGTTTATGATCATGGCTTCTGTTGTAAAAGAGTAGTCACTATGTAGAGACTTGCACTTTATGTGAAGCAACCCTTTGCAGTTGTTCTCCTTTGCACCTACTCCTAGTACAACGCCATTGCATTTTTGGCGTTTTATTTTCAACAACTGAGCGGCTTTTTCGGTTATCAGAGATATCTGAGACCCCTGGTCGATAAGGGCACGCATGTTGTGATAAGTCCCGTCGGCTGCCATAACCTTTACGAGAGCATTTGTAAGCAAAATCTCAGCATTACCGTCTTGTGACGCGTTAGAGACCTTGACCGTTGGTTCGGTATGTTTAGACACTTGAGACCCCATCGGCTTGACAAAGGCGTCATGTAATATCATACTATGATTAGCTGTACATTTGCGGCATCGTTTTGTAGAAGCTTGTGGCCATTATGGCTAAATAAACAATTGATGCACACCTGCAGTTTTTTCGTAATTGCAAGCTTTTGTTCAGTGGGCAGTTCCAAGAAAGTTTTGCAATTGTAGAGGCCATGTTCGCCACTGCAATGTGGACATTTGAACTTCGACACGTGTAGGGTCTTGTTCAAGGTTCCGTTATTCCCACTGTTGTTATATTTCTTGAAACCTGTTGAGGAATGTTGGTTGTTAGACCCTTTTTGTTGAGGGTTATCTTGCTTGCGACGAGCTGACTCCAAACTGATGAATTTGGTCTCCAGAAAGTCCAAAAATTCTTGAAGCACTGGTAGCTTTCGCGAATCTTTTAATGACTCAATGTAATTGGTATACGTGTCAGAGTCTAGTTTTTGGGATAAGATGTGTACCATCATAGGATCCCAAGATGAAGTGTCAACATCTAAATTGCGGACAGCATTCAGACATTCTATTGTTGTGTCATGCAGTTTTTTGATTTGTTGTAAGGACTGCTGTTGCATGTTGGGCAGTCCTAGAAGAATATTCATGAGAGAAGAGAATATAGCTCTTTTGTTGTTGTATCGGTGTTGCAGAATATCCCAGCATACGGAATAGTTATCTGCGCTGATTGGTAAATGTTGGATGAGCCGTTCAGCTTCCCCTTTAACTTTCCCTTTTAAAAACTGCATTTATTGAGCACTTGAAAGCGACGGATGGTTATGTATTGCTTCTTGGAACAAATCCTTGAAGCACGTCCACTGGTTATAGTTACCACTAAATACAGGTATATCTAGTGTCGGTGTTGTTTTTTCTCTGTGAGCCACGGACCACATTTTAGTGTTAATTGCCTTCTTCAGACTGTTGTACTGTTTTTCGTGACTCAAGAAAGTTGTTTTATACTCTCCATTTTCATCGCATAATTCTGAATCAATTTCCCAACGCAGAGTATCGATTGCTATCCACCTGGATTGCAGTGTTTTGAGGACGTCTTCGAATTCCCATTTGTCAGAAATAAGTTCTAAGTTGATGTTAGTTACCGTTCGTCGAAAAGCCTTAAAATTAGCTGCCTGCTTGCGAAGCATGTCATCCAGTCTACTGTTTGTACCCTGATTTACCATCCAAGCACGACGAGCTCTTTGACCTAACTCCGAAGGTTGATCATCTTCTCCTGACTGCTGTTCCTCTTTACACTCCTGTTCAGTCTCGAATTCTTTACCAGAAAACGTACCTTCTTGCAGTCCTTGATCATCACTCCCAGATGGAGCTTCCAGCAGTTGGTGATGCATCTGGTTGATCAGTGTTTTGACAGCTTGGTACGACTTGCTTGTTTTCTCGTACTCCTGTTTCGTAAAGTAGACATGCGTCTTACTTACTTCTGTTGTCAGGCGATCGTGGTTAAATTGGTACTCCTTCCAGTATTCTTCTAAAGAACTCAAACACTTTTTCAAGTATTCGACGATTCGTCGTTCGACACTGGTCTTCTTTAAATTGACCCCGATCTTTTCGATGTTGATGGCAAGCGCCAATTGGACTTCGTAAAGCTCAGCCATTTCGCAAGTTGTTTAAGGACGTAAAATCTCCCAAAGTGTAGAAAATAATGGAAAGATCTTACTTGTGGTCTGCTGCTATACCACCGTTGATGTTCTCCTTGGATCAGGAGCGTAATCCAGTCGCCTACCAGTCCAGAATACCACTTTAGTCCACACACACCACACTGATATACACGCAACACTCGCGATTACTTTTCGGAACTCGCGCGATCCGGCTCGAAGGACCAATATGTGCGGGGTGCGAGGTCGTATATGATATAAAAGCACTGATTGGTTTTGGATAGTTTATTAAAAGTTCTTTAAATGTTAAATGTTACGTTAAAATGTTATGTTAAAAAGTTAATGTTAGATGAATGCACCCGGTCCGTTTGGTGTCTCGTAATGCACTGATGTTAAAGTACAATTGTAGTAAATTGCTGCGTTAGCAAGTGTTCGGTTGCTTAGACCAAACATTACCATTTCTATAAAATAGCATTTTTAACCTTGTATTAAAATTAAAATAATGTCTTAAAAGTCAATATTATGTTGTGATACAAAAGTTGGTTACAGAAACGAATCGCTGCAAAACCGATTCCACGTAGTCTTGTCTGCCCTACCCCTAGAGTGTAATTTAAGCCCGCGTAAGCGCGTAGGGGCGAGGCGGCCTGCGAGCTGAGGAGCAGGTGGTTTTGTCACGCTCGCCACCGTGGCTGATATTATGGATATGAAATATATGCCAAAAGATGATTCTAACTATAAACTTTCTGAGATATGATAATTCTGCCTTTTAATGACTATAGTTAGGAAATGTATGCCAAAAGATGATTCTAACTATAAACTTTCTGAGACATGATAATTCTGCCTTTTAATGACTATAGTTAGGAAATGTATGCCAAAAGACGATTCTAACTGTGAACTTTCTGTGATATGATGGTTCTACTTTTTAATTATTATGGATATGAAATTTATGCCTAAAGATGAGTCTGCTTTACAAAATAAATGAGTGTCTGCCAAACGATTTTCTGCGAAATGATGTTTATGCTATCCGCTGTTATGTAAAATAATATTATGACATAAAAAGTTCTGCTGTAAAAGGTGGATCCTCCAGCTTCATCATCAGATCCTGGAAATCGTATTGATGTAAAGTGCTCCTCAAGACGAATCAATCGAGCGCAAACTTGGGGGGGTAATGTTGTTTTATCACAGAGATGCCGTGGCCAACTTCCAGCTTCATAATCAGACCCTGGATATCGTCTAGGTGTAAAGTGCTTCCCAAGACAAATCAATTGAGCCCAGACTCGATGGGTTTATCTTGTTTAGTTCACAATTTCCTATGGCCATCTGCCATTTCCATCATCAGGCCAGCTCCATGGTACCATATCATTGTATTGTCACCGAAGATACATAAGTATATCAAATTTGAATCCAATCGTACATTGGGAAGTGGGTCTAATTTGAGTTGCAAGATTCCACCCAAACAAATATGGTTAGTAACATACATAAATACGAGTACAGTGTAAGTTAGATAAAAGCTTGTAAAAAACAGTCGAACATAGAACCTCCTCTCTTTTTCAAA
The DNA here is from genome assembly GCA_951329385.1 of Polia nebulosa. Taxonomy (NCBI): domain Eukaryota; kingdom Metazoa; phylum Arthropoda; class Insecta; order Lepidoptera; family Noctuidae; genus Polia; species Polia nebulosa. The sequence goes on along the minus strand of OX589613.1, from coordinate 22,907,215 downwards.
GACGGTTAGTAAAACATCAAACAGTTATTTCAATCATAGAACTCTGCTATGTTTAATGTTGCTGAATATTTTCTAACGTCAAGCATTAACTACCATGTCAAATAGAAATGAAGACCATCCAATCAGCTTTCATAAAAATAAACATATTTAGTGGCAAATTATGGGTTTAAAAAAAAAATTGAAACTTGAATTTTTTTTAAACCTTTTTTTCACCTAGGCTTCTTCGGGTGCTTAATTATTGTTGCAAATAGGTCTTACTGTCACGGTCTACCAGGAATACGTCCACCAACCAGTAGCCAATATCCCTGTATTTATAACGTATCGCTCAGAGACATGCATAGTGTTGCGTCCGTTGTGTCCCGTGCCTAACTACATAAGGCTTGTTGAGCTCTAATAGTTCCGTGGTTGGCGCCTGAACTCCGCAGCTCAAGGAGTAAAACCTAAGGAAGAGTTCAGGTTCCCGTTGAAGGGTTCAGGTTTTTTTTTACCCTTGAACTAGAAGTAACGCAAGGGTAGTTCTTTTGTTTTCCGTGTTTTTTTAACTAATGAACTAATTACTCCAAAATTGTATGTGTTTATTTGTTTTTGAATTGTAGTTTTATTATTACTTTATATGTAATTATTATTACTGGTAGTTTTAAAACCATGATGTCTTTGCTTGTTGGTAAGATCAATAAAGAGACATTGATCGTTAAGAAAGCACTCCCCGATCAAGAGTGAATGAAACATACTTTAGTACGTATAGTAAGCTTAATTTAAACAAGCAACCAATCATCAATCCTCATCCGGTACTTACCGCTCACGTAACATCTCACTCCAACAAACACAAGCGGACCTGAAGAGGTCATTATCAATAATATCGGCGGCAAATTCAATCGACGCTTGACTCACACGAGAGGCTCGCCGGCCGATATTTAAAGCGTGTTCTACACCGAGACCTCCTCCTTCTCCCAGCGTGTACCTCGCTGGGTGGGGGAAGGTGGGACAGGTTCAGTACATTTTATTGTTTGATTTTTTATCGGACAGCTGTAACACCGAACTACGAAACTATTCCATCAACGAATTTATACTTTTATAATCATTTAAAATATTCCGAAGTAAGTTCATTTAGAATCTGTATGAAGAATAAAAGGTGTCCGTGTACTGGAGTTGGAGACCATTAAATTTCAACGACATTCAGATATAAATAGAAACACTCTACTGATAAATCTCGTTACACTTGGAATATTTCGGAGTTCGCTTTCCATTTAAATTCATCATCAATTAGTGTCGTCTACACTTACTACACAACACGTAAGTACTACATGTTGTAGGACGTTGGAGACAGCAGCAGTTCGAGTGCATTCTTCGGTTGCAGTAGCAGCTCGTTCGCAAGTCTCATGAGCATGTGTGGGGTCAGCTCGAGCGGCGAGTTCCATAGTTCCTCTCGGTCTAGACTGCCTCCCCCCCTCCTCCATGACTCTGCCCCCCGGTGACCCCCGGCGGCTGTCGAGCCGAGATTGCAGTGTTACAAGTAAATTGATTTAAAAAATTCTATTCGTGGTATAAATGCCGCTGGAGCTGCAACAATTCCCTTTCACACATATTGACCTGCTTCACCATATGAACACGAGTCATTCTGTCTTCAGATTACTATTTTAGATGACACAACCAAATAACATGTAAGACATAGATAGTATAGAAGAAACATAATCACGTTTCAATTTCAGATTTAATATTATCTAAATGATTATATATTTATATGCTAACTACGTACAATATACACAGATATGAAATCAAAATATACTTAAGATTAAATATAGGGAGTGCTTCCGCAGCCAGAGCCGTGACCCGGGATTGCAGACGGCGCTGACTTTGAAAATAAAAGTAGCAAATGGGGTTTGCAAAAAAAATGTTATATGCAGTTAAAGCCAAAAAGCCACACAAAAATACAAACTGTGTTTGAACCTGCAAATCCTGCAATCATGTTTATGTATCAGATGTTCTTACATTTCGTCTATGCTTACAGCTAACAGAACATTTGAAATAGGGAGGTGTTATGTGCTAACGACGTCGTAAAGTAAGGGCCGTAAGTAAAAGAAGACGATGGAGCCGCGTAATAAGGTGAGGTGGTCGACGGAGGCCTACTTCCGAATGGTTTAAAGAAAAGTAACTACGAAGGGGATGGCAGGGCCTTCTAACACCTGCCCGGGGGTTGACGATAAATTCGAAACAGAGTTACCTCGCCCTGGGCACTCGAGGCAGGAAGGAACAGGGGTGGGTTTTAGTCAGTAAGAGTCTGACACACCCTCCTGCTCCACCCAGAGCGGGAGAAGTCATTGGATGATATCCCACCCCACAAAAAAAAAAGGGCCTTCTAACCGGGGTGCCCCAAGTGCCCGAGTTACGTTCGCTCTTGGACTAAATAAAAAAAAAGTACTACGGCGTTATTTTTGGGCCCCGATGCTGGCTGCGGAGGCTGTCCCTAAAATATAATATTGCTTATGAGCGTATTTTATCGAAAAACTATGATCATAAATCGAATAAAAGAAAGTATATTAAAGCCAATATAAAATATCTGATGTGTTGAATACATCGTGTATCGTGCGGTCGTGCGTGTGACACTACTATTCGTGTGATCAGCTGATTTGTGCGAGTCATCTGTTCTAAGGGTCGTGCGGGGGCAGCGGGTAGGGAGGGGGAGGGGTCATCTAGACCTTCGACACTAGTTTGTGATTGGTTGGCCGTGTGTGTCAGCTAGCTACGGAGACTGAGGTCGCGTTCACAGTAGCCATATAAAGCTACACACACGTCCGTCATGTCACGTCAAAAACTAACCACCACTTCAAAAGGAAAAAAAAAAAAAACTTTACAAGAACCCTCACCGACCGACTGGTGGTTGATTTTCACACATTTTTACCCGATTGCGGCAAAGCCAAAATTAATGGATTATGATTGTATGTATTTACGTGTGTTCCACCGTAGCACATAATTACTAACCCAATTTTTATATAATAATGAGGTATCAATAGATTTGGAATAATAATCTGAGTGACATAGGCTATATAAATGTTCCCATTATTTAATATGCTGGGTTTTACATGTTAATTTATTACATTTACATTTTAATTTGTGACCTCGAAAAAAATAAAATTATTAATAAATAATGAGGTATCAATAGATTTGGAATAATAATCTGAGTGACATAGGCTATATAAATGTTCCCATTATTTAATATGCTGGGCTTTACATGTTAATTTATTACATTTACATTTTAATTTGTGACCTCGAAAAAAATAAAATTATTAATAATTATGTAATCATGACATTTTGGGTACCAAAAGAAAGTTCTTGGCGAGCACTTAAAAATTGCAAAAGAACTTTAATTTCCGAAGTTTTTTTTTTTTTTTTTTTTTTATGTTTGATAGGCTCGCGTTTGACCACTATCTCACCTGATGGTAAGCGATGATGTGGTCGAAGATGGAGCACGCCTGCCTAGAAGGAAGTTTGTATTTTGATTCTTCGTTATTTGACGCCAACATTCAAAATTAAAGTTATTTTGCTATTTTAGAAGTCGGTTGTATTTTTTGTAAAAAAGTTAAATTAAATTTGGAGACAACCAAAACGTCATCTGTGTACTTATACATATTTTTTTTGATGTTGATTTTTTCAAAAAGTGCTGAATCAATTTTGATAAAATTTATATGGATATACTATTGATATATTCTTACTTTCAGTCGCTCATTCCATGCCATACCATTGTATGAAATTATGGATCATGTTTACTGCTAATAAACAAAACTAACAAAATATCGTCGTAATACACCTCTGCCTGCCTCGGGTTACAGGTGTCATGTAGTTATATCGTCAAACAGCGGCCATTTAAATGTTTGCATACAAGTACTATTACTGTCTTTCATAAAACAGTTATCTGTCAGCTTGTATAAAACAGTTATCTGTCAGTTTGTACAAAACTGTTATTGGTCAGCTTGCAAGAAACAGTAATCTGTCAGTTTGTATAAAATAGTTATCAGTCAGCTTGCATACAAGGTTTATCTGTTAGCTTGCATATGTTAGGGCTAATACCCGAAGTGCGGCTAGGAGGTAACAGTTGGCTAAACTTACGCGTAGCCTATTAATTCACGGCTAGAACTAGGTGTATCCGCACATCGGGTTTTAGTCGTAACACATACAAATCTACTGTTGTAATTGAAAAATATCAGTTGTCTATTATTTACCAATAGCTACATTGCTGCACTCATATTTCCCAGTTTAATATCTCGTTCAGAGATCAATCCAGATCTTCTTATTTGGTGTAAGACGGGAGACGGGTACTCGTACAAACCGCTCACATAATAAAACGCTCATGTTTGCGCGGTGTGTGTGTCGTGTCGTGTATCTCGTGCGCTCGGCTATGTCGTGCTCGTGTCGCTAACGGCGGTCGTGACTGCATTGATATGTAATGCACAGAGCGTTCAGAAGCACTGAGATGTTGACTTTACTTTTTTATGTTACAGAAAGTCGGTTTTGCGAGTTTTTGGGTTCCGCTCTTAACAAAACTCTTTAGCAATGTTACGGTTGAAACACAAATAGCAATTAGTGTCGAAGAAGGAACACTTTAATCATTTTGATGGCACGGAACCCATAGCCGCAAAGTTGGTGTTTCTGAGACACATGCTGTTGTTCTTCTGACGGACATTCCATCATAACACTGCGAACTGGAGTACCTGTTAGCGTCGTTCATAATATCTATTCGCGGCCGATCTCTTCTCGAACATAGGAAATGAGACAGCGGTATATGAAAATGTTCTACAATCTCATTAAATTTTCCGCTTCGATGGAAAATAATTTAGGCCTCTCCAAGTGGGTCAAAACAGGTTACAAAGTGAGCTTGGAATATACCGGTACTTGCTATTTTAACACAGTTACCAGTGTAAGTGGAGCTTTGAGCACAAAAACAAGCGCGAGTTAGACACGAGATGAAAACAAAAAACATGAGGAGCGAAGTGTGACGCACTTACCTACAGTAGGTACGTGTATACAGAACTAAGTACTGAAATCAAGGAGTGATAATGACTCTTGTGACACAGACATTGCCGTAGATTTTCTTTCAAGCTTAAAAACGCTCAAAATGTATTGTACATAACGTAACATCAACTGTACCTGTGAAGAAGATTTGAATCTGTGATACATAAACATGTCGCCAGTTACATATATTTCGAGTTCCATATGGCAGGTAGGAGGCGAGCCTGTAGCTTTCAACCGGGCACAAATGCAAACTGAAAAGTTCCAGACGAAAGAACGGATAAAAAATAACCTTACGCGACAACAACCAAGTTATAGCGTCAGCAGCTTACATCATGATAAAACTGAGTAGAATGCTTGATATTCATGGGTTGTATGATAAATGATGTTTATTCAGTAAATAGGTTATAAGGAACACTTTTACACGTCAATGTTTTTTGTCAGTTTAAGCTAGATGAGGCCGGTGTTTCCTAGCTGATTACCCTGAGAAGAAACACCGAAACAAACTCAAAGGTCAAAGTCTCTTTCTTTTAAGGTGTTCAAATCCATACAATGTGTACTGGTTAAATCATATGAGAACCATGTAAGTTTATGTCTGGGATGAGCTTTTTGAAGAAAGCAACACACAAATTCGAGTGGACCTGTCCAGACAGTGCAAGCATTTGTCAGTCATCGCGAAGCTCAACTCAGAACTTTGAGGAGCTCAACAAACCGACGAACAATACCAAAGTAAGGACATTTGAGTAGGCCGCAAAAATACTCAAACTACCAGACAATCATAAAATCTACGACATACATAGTTCTCGCATTCACATTATTCTATACTAGCTTCCTCCCGCGGCTTCGCCCGCGTAAAAAGTGTAATTATAATAAGTCTGAATGGTATTTCCAGAGAGTAAGTAGCACGTTAAATAAATCCTGTAGAAATCAAATACAAAAGTTATTTAAATTAGGCTGAAAGCCAGATTTTTTTGAACGTCAAAGTTCTACATAAAGACTGTAGGGGCCACACAGCACACAGTGTGTCCTGACCGATCTTGTTACTCTTACCGTGTTAAATAATAATAATAGTTTACCATATCGAAACTGTTTCATTTATTGGGTCCTGAACATATCCTGAATTGGTGCTTAGCTTCTTGCCCGTGGCTCCGTCCGCGTACACATTTACCGTGTTAAATATAATAGTTCAACATATCCAAACTGTTTCATTTATTGGGTCCCGAACATATCCTAAATTGGTGCTCAGCTTCTTGTCCGTGGCTCCGTCCGCGTAGACATTTATATTAAATTAACTTTTTCACGATTTTGGCACCTTGGTAGTATACCTGTGGTTTCATCCGCGTGCAGTTCTGAAATTACTCTTCCTAATGATTCTGTTTCCTGGTAGTCTATACGCCTGGGAATGTATACCGCTCAGGATTCCAGCCCCGAAAATACTTATTCAAGATGTTACCTCTCATGATCTCAGCCTCGGAATACTTATTGTAAATCTGATCTCCTGGTAGTGTGTGAATCTATACCGCTCGGAAATTATACTTCTTTACGTTTCTGTTCTCCAGGTAATTTGTGAATCTTTCTCTACCTCTTACGTTTCGTGCCCCGGAATACTTTTTGTGTTTCTGGTCTCCTGGTAATTTGTAAGTCTCTACCTCTCCTAATACCAACCTCGTAATATGTTTTGTGATTCTGATTTCCTAATAGGTTGTGAACTGGTAGTTTGATTAAAGAGTCGCAAACTACTAGGAGATCAGAATCACGAAACATATTCCGAGGCTGGTATTAGGAGAGGTAGAGATTTACAAATTACCAGGAGACCAGAAAAATGAGAAGTATTTCCAGGGCCAATCCTAAGCTGTATAGCTTCACACACCCCACCACGAGCCCAGAATAAAGAAGAAGAAGTGTTTCCGGGGCTTGAATCCTGAGCGGTATAGATTCACAACTTAGAGATCAGAATCACAAAACATATTCTGAGGCATAAAGATTTTTTTTTTTTTTTAATTATTTGGTTATAAATAGAAGGTAGAGATTCATAAACTACAAGTAGCGGCACGTAAGTCTAGCGCTGAACGATAATTGCTGCGCATGAGTAGGTAGCGCGGGTGGCGCGCGGGGAACAGAATGCGACTGGAGAGCCAATCGGCGCTACGCACGCTCGCCCTTCATCCCGCTAGCCCCCCTCAGGTACCTCAATTTTTACTTCTGCGCAATAACGGTCAGCGCTAAAGTTTCGTGCCGCTACTTGTACCAGGAGACCAGAGTCATGAATAAGTATTTTTGGGGCTGGAATCCTAAGCAGTATAGATTCACAAAATACCAGGAGACCAGAAATACAAAGAGTGTTCTAGGGCTGAAATCATAAACGGTATAGACTCTCAAACTACCAGTTCACAACCTACTAGGATATCAGAATCACAAAACATATTCTGAGGTTGGTATTAGGAGAGGTAACATCTTGAATAAGTGTTTTCGGGGCTGGAATCCTGAGCGGTATACATTCCCAGGCGTATAGACAACCAATAAACAGAATCATGAAGAAGAGAAATTTCAGACCTGCACGCGGATGCAACCACAGGTAAACTCTACCAGGGTGCCAAAATGTCTGACGACACGGTTGGCGCAGTGGTTGAGCGTTCGGCTGCTGCGCTGCGTGTCGCGGGTTCGATCCCCGCACGGAACAAATATTTGTATGACCTACAGATAGTTGTTCCGGGTCTGGGTGTCTTGTGTATGTGAGTATATATGTTTGTGAACGCACCCACGATACAGGAGTAATTCCTAGTGTGGTACGTTTAAAAAAAAAAAAAAAAAAAAAAAAAAAAAATCGTGAAAAAGTTAATCCTACTAATATTATAAATGCGAAAGTTTGTATGTTTGTTTGTTTGTATGTTTGTATGTTTGTATGTTTGTATGTTTGTATGTTTGTATGTTTGTATGTTTGTATGTTTGTATGTTTGTTTGTTTGTATGTTTGTATGTTTGGCTGAAGGTATCGCAAAAACGGCTGTAGGGATTTGAATGAAATTTCGCACACAGGTAGGTTATAGCCTGGATTAACACATAGGCTACTTTTTATCCCGGTAAATGACAAGACTTAGCGAAGGCTGAGATGGAAGTAGAAATTCAAAGTCAGGCTGAACGAGCGGTTTACGCTCACAAAGTACCAGGAGACCAGAAACATGAAAAGTATTTCCGGGGTTGGAAACATGAGCGGTAAAGTCTCGCAAAGTACCAGGGGACCAGAATCATGAAGAGGTATTTTCGGGGCTGCCCCAGCGGTATAGCTTCGCAAACCACCAGGAGACCAGAATCAAGAAGAAGTATTGCCTGGGCTTGAATCCTGAGCGGTATAGATTCACAAGCTACCAGGAAATCAGAATCACAAAGTATATTCCGAGGCAGGTATTATGAGATGTAGAGATTCACAAATTACCAGGAGACCAGAAACATGAAAAGTATTTCAAGGACTGAAATTATGAGCGATAAAGACTCACAAAACTACGAAAAGATCAGGATTCACGAAAAAGTAGTTCCGGAACTGGAATCATGATAGGTGTAGATTCCAAAACTACCAGGAGACCATAGTCATGAACCAGTATTTTTGGTGCTTAAATCTTAAGCGGTATTGATTCCTACAACCTACTAGGAGATCAGAATCACAAAATATATTCTGTGGCTGGTATTATGAGAGGTACAGATTCACAAATTACCAGAAGAACAGAATCATGAATAAGTTTTCCGAGCAGTACAGATTCACGAACAACCAAGAGTAGACATAGAAGAATTACAAATGTTACCAAAAGGCTGGGATTATGAGCGGTAGAGATTCATAAATTACCAGGAGACCAGAATTATGAAGAAGTGATTTTGGGGTTGGAATCCTACTAATATTATAAATGCGAAAGTTTGTATGTTTGTTTGTTTGTTTGTATGTTTGTATGTTTGTATGTTTGGCTGAAGGTATCGCAAAAACGGCTGAAGGGATTTGAATGAAATTTCGCACACAGGTAGGTCATAGCCTGGGTTAACACATAGGCTACTTTTTATCCCGGTAAATGTCAAGACTTAGCGAAGGCTGAGGTGGAAGTAGAAATCCAAAGTCAGGCTGAACGAGCGGTTTACGCTCACAAAGTACCAGGAGACCAGAAACATGAAAAGTATTTCCGGGGTTGGAATCATGAGCGGTAAAGTCTCGCAAAGTACCAGGGGACCAGAATCATGAAGAGGTATTTTCGGGGCTACAACTCTAGCGGTATAGCTTCGCAAACCACCAGGAGACCAGAATCAACAAGAAGTATTGCCGGGGCTTGAATCCTGAGCGGTATAGATTCACAAGCTACCAGGAAATCAGAATCACAAAGTATATTCCGAGGAAGGTATTATGAGATGTAGAGATTCACAAATTACCAGGAGACCAGAAACATGAAAAGTATTTCAAGGACTGAAATTATGAGCGATAAAGACTCACAAAACTACGAAAAGATCAGGATTCACGAAAAAGTAGTTCCGGAACTGGAATAATGATAGGTGTAGATTCCAAAACTACCAGGAGACCATAGTCATGAACCAGTATTTTTGGGGTTTAAATCCTAAGCGGTATAGATTCCTACGACCTACTAGGAGATCAGAATCACAAAATATATTCTGTGGCTGGTATTATGAGAGGTACAGATTCACAAATTACCAGGAGAACAGAATCATGAATAAGTTTTCCGAGCAGTACAGATTCACGAACAACCAAGACATAGAAGAATTACAAATGTTACCAAAAGGCTGGGATTATGAGCGGTAGAGATTCATAAATTACCAGGAGACCAGAATTATGAAGAAGTGATTTTGGGGTTGGAATCATGAGAGGTATAGATTCTAAAATTACCAGAGTCGTGAATCAGTATTTTTGGGGCTAGAATCTTAAGCGGTATAGATTCACAAAATACTAGGATACCAGAAACACAAGGAGTGTTCCGGGGCTGAAATCCTGAGTGGAATAGATTCTCAAACTAAAAAAAAAAAAAAAAAAAAAAAAAAAAAAAAAAAAAAAAAAATAACCAGGGAGGGGGCTGGAATCCTGAGCGGTATAGATTCATAACGTACCAGGAGATCAGAAGTACAAAACATATTCCGAAGCTGGTATTGGGAGAGATAGAGATTTACAAATTACCAGGAGACCAGAAATGTGAAGAAGTAAAATTTCCGAGCGGTATACATTCACTCACTACCAGGATATCAGAATCACAAAAAAAAAGGGTGGGATCAAAAGAGGTAAAAAAAAAAAGCATCTTGAATAAGTATTTTCGGGACTGGAATCCTGAGTGGTATAGATCCTTAAACTACCAGGAAAACAGAATCATGAAGAAGAGAAATTTCAGACCTGCACACGGATGAAGCCAAAGGTAAATTGGAAGTAAAAGGTGGTGAAAAAGTTAATCTATACATATAATAAATCTGTAGAAAAGTCATTTTTGTACATTGAAGAAATTGAAACAAAAAATAGCCAGCGTGTGAAAAGATAAGTAACAGAACCCATTTCCATCATTTTTGAAATTTTTGTCTGTTTGTCTGTTTGTCTGTTTGTTTGTGCGCACATCACGTAAAATCTACGAATTCAATGCTGACAATGTTTATATACAAAAATTATACGCAACTTGAGGATTAACTTAGTTTTTGTTTCATCGAAATCGGTTCACTCTATCAAAAGATATGATTAATTTAGTGAGTTCAAGAAGTAAAATATTACGTTACGCAATTAAGTATAGTACTTGCAACGACATCTTAAGACTAAAAATAGAACTAATGTTGATAGTTGAAATCTAAATCCGATAGATGGCGTTGTGCAAATGACGTCATTTTCTGAATCGCGGTGTTAAGATTTTCCGCGCGAGGATGACGTCCACCGTGTTTACTAGGCAAATTGGGTTTCGTTAGGTGTCTTAAAAGTTCTTGCGTGTGTCGTAAAAGTTCTTTGGTTGCTTGGTTTATCGATTTTCTAAATTGGTCGAAAAAAAAGTATTTGCTTATCTTATTGGTTTCGTTTGGTCAACTTTGGTCATTGGTTTGAAGTACGAAGTAAAGATTGTATTTGATTTACTTCGTAGTTTGAATCCAATAGTGCCAATCGTTATACAGTAAGTTAGTGTTGCCAATTCGTTGAGTCACGACCACGAACAGACGATACGTTGTCACACTAGACTGTTCGACGCACCGATCTTTTAAGTTTGTAGGCTATTCAGTCATAAGTGTTGTTAGTTTTGTTTATTGCTTTAATTTTCCTTGAAAATGCCTCAAAGAAAAAAAACTAACCTTTCGCTGCGTAGCCGAAATGCGAGAAGGATGAGACTTTGTAGGTCTCAGGAATCGGAAGAAGATCGTGAAGCACGGTTATCTGCTAACCGAGAGCACATCGCTCTTTCACGTGAATCGGAAACGTTCACCGAAAGGGAGTCACGTTTAAGTTCACAAAGAACACGGACCGCGACTTTGCGGTCTCAAGAGAGTATCCAGGAACGCGAAGACCGGCTGTCTGCTGATCGGGAGCGCCACTCTCTCTCACGTGAGTCAGAGACATTCACAGAAAGGGAGTCGCGCTTAAGTTCACAAAGAACTCGGACCGCGACTTTGCGTTCTCAAGAGAATATCCAGGAACGCGAAGTTCGGCTGTCTGCTGATCGGGAGCGCCAGTCTCTCTCACGCGAGTCAGAGACTTTCACAGAAAGGGAGTCGCGCTTAAGTTCGCAAAGAACTCGGACCGCGACTTTGCGTTCTCAAGAGAATATCCAGGAACGCGAAGTTCGGCTGTCTGCTGATCGGGAGCGCCAGTCTCTCTCACGCGAGTCAGAGACTTTCACAGAAAGGGAGTCGCGCTTAAGTTCGCAAAGAACTCGGACCGCGACTTTGCGTTCTCAAGAGAGTATCGAGGAACGCCAAGCACGTCTGTCATCTGACCGAGAGCGACACGCTCTCTCGCGCGAGTCTGAATCTCTCTCCCAAAGAGAAGAACGATTACAAATAGCTAGACATAACTATGTAGGTGTACAAAGAAACAATGAAAGTTATCTTGCATCTGAAAGGGAAAGAATAGATGAACTAAGACGAGCAGAAACAGCAGAACAACGTCAATCTCGCCTAGAAATAGAACGAGCTCGATACCATATGAATAGAGAAACAAATAGCGGAGCTGATGAGTCCATGGAAAATGACGATGCAAATATTTTATTACCTTGGGACAATAGGGAAAAATCAGGGTTCACATATTCGTCTAGAATTAATTATGCTGGCTTTACTTTCGTGGGTGACATGAGAGAAATTTGTAATTTTTGTCATGCTTTGAAATGGAGGAAAGAGACAGATGGAATGTGCTGCTCAAATGGAAAAATTGTTCTTCCAAATTTCCAAGATCCACCACACTTACTTAAAAGTCTCCTGAATGGCGATCATCCCCAGTCGAACCGTTTTTTGGATAATATTCGTTTATATAACAGTGCTTTCCAAATGACTTCCTTTGGGGCAAAACAAATAACGGAAGGACCGTTCATGCCAACCTTCAAAGTACAAGGTCAAGTTTATCACCTTATTGGATCTTTGCTGCCAGAAAATGAACCCAAATTTCTCCAAATTTATTTTGTATCCGATTACACGCAACAGCTCAATGTTAGAAATCACAATTTTCCCCAGCTCAATGCTGAGCTTTTGGGTCAACTTCAAGAATTGCTGCATCACGTTAACCAGTACGTTCGTGAATTCAAAGCTGCATTGGAGTCAATTCCACAAGGCAGCAATGATTTCAAAATTGTTATAAGTGCCGATAGACGTCCTGTGGGTGAACACCGTGGAAGACACAATGCACCCGTCGCAGATGAAGTTGCAGTTGTTTTAGTCGACCAGGAGTGTGAGAGACGTGATATCGTGTTGCGTACACGCGACGATCGCCTTCAACGCATTTTGGAAACCCACCGAGCTTACGACGCCCTGCAATATCCACTAATTTATTGTCATGGTGAAGATGGGTACAATTTTGGGCTGTACCAAGTGAACCCTACTACGAGAGTCACTAATTATCAAAAAAAAATATCTGCTCAACAATACTATTCCTACCTTTTACAAATAAGGCAAAACAGTTTCGTATATTTGCAACGATTTCGTGGTTTGTTCAGCCAATTTATTGTGGACATGTACGCAAAAATAGAAACTGAACGTTTAGTGTATATTCGCACTAACCAGCGACGGTTACGCGCTGAAGAATACGTGCACTTGCGGGACGCCATGCAATCAGATAATAACGTCGAAAACTTGGGTCGATTGGTTATTTTGCCATCCAGTTTCACAGGCGGTCCGCGGTATATGCACGAACGAACGCAAGATGCTTTTTGTTACGTCCGTAAATACGGCCGGCCGGACCTTTTTATAACATTTACAACAAATCCAAAGTGGACGGAGATTTGCCAGGCACTTCTCACAGGACAGGCGTCATACGACAGACATGACATTATTGCTAGGATTTTTCATTTAAAACTCAAAGTCTTGATTAATCTACTTACAAAGGAGAAAGTTTTCGGTTCAACTCTTTGTTTTATGTATAGCGTCGAGTGGCAAAAGCGTGGTTTACCCCACGCGCACATTCTTCTGTGGCTGGAAGAAAAAATTCGTCCCGATGCTATAGACAGTGTCATAAGTGCAGAATTTCCGGACTATAATGCAGATCCGATTTTGCATGACATAGTAAAAACACATATGGTTCACGGGCCATGTGGCCTCTTAAACAGGGAATCACCGTGCATGAAAGATGGTCAATGCTCAAAAAAATACCCCAGAGCACTGAAAGAACTAACTATGGCTGGGGAAAATGGGTATCCGCAATACCGGCGAAGATCACCGTCACAAGGTGGTTTCACAGCTACTGTCAGATTCCGTGGACAAGAAATAATTCTAAATAATAGTTGGGTGGTACCGTATTCTCCAGTTTTGTCAAACGCTTTTCAAGCACACATTAATGTTGAAATTTGTAATAGCGTCGAATCTATAAAATATATATGTAAATATGTTAATAAAGGTAGTGATCAAGCCATGATAGCACTAAGAAATAACAACCAATTTGATGAAGTGACAAGGTATCAATCTGGCCGATACATAAGCTCTTCGGAGGCAGTTTGGCGCATTTTGAGTTTCCCTATTCATGAAAGGTATCCGCCAGTCATCCATCTTGACGTGCACCTGGAAGGCGGGCAGCGAGTTTACTTTCAGCCAGAAAATGTGGCAGAAAGAATGAACAACCCAAGACAAACCACCTTGCTCGCATTCTTTCGCCTTTGCGAAAGAGACAATTTCGCTAAGTCTCTGTTGTACAATGAAGTGCCACATTATTATACTTATAACAAGCAGCAAGGTGTTTTTAATCGCAGGAGACGTGGAACTGCTGTAGAAGGCGAGTCCGGCATTTTTAAAGAACACGTGATTGGAAGAGTATACACGGTGCACCCAAATAATGCAGAGTGTTATTATTTACGCCTTCTTCTTCACACAGTGCGAGGACCTACTTCTTTTGCTGAGCTCCGCAAAGTGGACGATACAGAATATCCCACATTTCAAGCTGCTTGCCGCGCACGGCATTTATTAGATGGCGATCAGCATTGGGATGATGCTTTAGCCGAAGCATGCGTCAGTGATAGTCCACATCGTTTGCGCCATTTATTTGCCATTTTGTTGACATTTTGTGGCCTATCGGACGCTGGGCAGTTGTGGCAAAAATATAAAGACGCGTTTGCCGAAGATTTTTTGAGACAGCAAAATATAAATAGTGAAACTTCTGACCAAGTACGTGAAAGCTGCCATAATAGGGCTTTGCTGGCTATACAAGATATAGTTACAAGTATAGGAGGGAACCCCCTCAGTCAATACGGCTTGCCGACACCGACAGTTGGTGGGGAACGAATTAATAGGGAGTATACATCTGAAATAAATTACAACCCCGAAGAGTTAGCAGAAATATTGCGAAATGGCTGTTCAAATTTGACGACAGAACAACGTCAAATCTTTGATAGAGTATGCTGTAGTGTAGAACATTCATTAGGAGAAATGCTGTTTTTAGATGCACCTGGTGGAACAGGTAAAACTTTCCTCACTAAAGTTATCTTGGCTCAAATAAGGAGCCAAAACAAAATTGCCCTTGCCGTCGCTTCCTCAGGAATAGCTGCCACTTTATTACCAGGAGGAAAAACTGCACATACAACATTTAAAATACCAATCGACTTGGACCGCACAGAAAACCCTGTTTGCAACGTGTCTCGCAATAGTGATAAAGCAAGGGTTTTACGCGATTGCGCCCTTATCGTTTGGGACGAGTGTACGATGGCAAATCGTAAAGCTGTGGAAGCTGTAGATAGAACGTTGCGAGATATAAGACAAAATGACCGACCGATGGGAGGCTTAACGGTGCTATTCTGTGGAGACTTCAGGCAGACACTCCCTATAATACCCAGAGGAACGAGGGCCGATGAAATAGGTGCCTGTTTAAAGAGCTCTATTTTATGGCGTAGTGTCATATTAACTAATTTGAGCTTTAATATGCGAGCATATTTGGGAGGTGACGCAAACGCGCAGGTTTTCTCAAATTTACTACTTCAAATTGGTAACGGCACATACCCGACTCAAGAAGGAGGTAAAGTAACTTTAGTCGAAAGCCTGTGTTCTTCTGTTGCCTCACAGCAGGAACTCATTTCCTCTGTATACGGAGATCCATCAGAGATCTCGAACCATGACGCTGCTTGGCTATGCCAACGAGCTATTTTGGCACCTCGCAACGACCAAGCAGCAGCAATAAATTCTCAAATATTGGTACATGTTTCTGGAGAAAGTAGGGAATATTTATCTATTAACACGGTTTTAGAAGAAGGAGATGCCACCCACTATCCAGTAGAGTTTTTAGACTCTCTAAATACACCAGGTCTTCCAGCACACAAAATTTATTTAAAAGTCGGAGTACCAATCATTCTACTCAGAAATTTAAGCCCACCAAAACTATGCAATGGAACTCGGTTGAGAGTAACAAATCTCCAACGAAATGTCATCGAAGCCGAAATCTTAACAGGTTGCGGCTCCGGTGATGTTGTTTTCATTCCCAGGATACCCATTATCCCCAATAATTTTCCGTTTACTTTCAAACGTGTGCAATTTCCTGTAAGCCTCTGTTACGCTATGACTATTAATAAAGCCCAAGGCCAGACGTTATCCGTTGCGGGTGTAGACCTTACTTTTGATTGTTTTTCACACGGCCAACTCTATGTTTCTCTATCACGTGTTAGCAACCCAAACAACCTTTTTGTATATGCTCCGGGTAATTCCACCGCTAACATAGTATATAGAGAAGCATTAACGTAATCAACTATACCAAAGTCAGGACTCTTATCTAAATCATCAAAAAGGTGATATACTCTTATCTAAACGACGTTGTTTTGTTCTCGACAACCACGCGAACGAAGTCGCGGGCACAGCTAGTTTCATATAAATGTCTACACGGACGGAGCCACGGACAAGAAGCTAAGCACCAATTTAGGATATGTTCGGGACCCAATAAATGAAACAGTTTCGATATGGTAAACTATTATGTTTAACACGGTAAGAGTAACAAGATAGGTACCCCGACACACTGAGCGAGTGTGTGGCCCCACAGTCTTTATGTAGAACTTTGACATTCAAATAAATCTGGCTTTCTGCCTAATTTAAATAACTTTTGATTTTGATTTCTACAGGATTTATTTAACGTGCTCCTCTCTGAAAATACCACTCAGACTTATTACAATTACACTTTTTACGCGGGCGAAGCCGCGGGCGGAAGCTAGTCATGAATAAGTTTTCCGAGCAGTACAGATTCACGAACAACCAAGAGTAGACATAGAAGAATTACAAATGTTACCAAAAGGCTGGGATTATGAGCGGTAGAGATTCATAAATTACCAGGAGACCAGAATTATGAAGAAGTGATTTTGGGGTTGGAATCATGAGAGGTATAGATTCTAAAATTACCAGGAGACTAGAGTCGTGAATCAGTATTTTTGGGGCTAGAATCTTAAGCGGTATAGATTCACAAAATACTAGGATACCAGAAACACAAAGAGTGTTCCGGGGCTGAAATCCTGAGTGGAATAGATTCTCAAACTACCAGGGAGGGGGCTGGAATCCTGAGCGGTATAGATTCATAACCTACCAGGAGATCAGAAGTACAAAACATATTCCGAAGCTGGTATTGGGAGAGGTAGAGATTTACAATATACCAGGAGACCAGAAATGTGAAGAAGTAAAATTTCCGAGCGGTATAGATTCACTCACTACCAGGAGATCAGAATCACAAAAAAAAACCCAAAAAAGAGGGTGGGATCAAAAGAGGTAAAAAAAAATCATCTTGAATAAGTATTTTCGGGACTGGAATCCTGAGCGGTATAGATCCTTAAACTACCAGGAAAACAGAATCATGAAGAAGAGAAATTTCAGACCTGCACGCGGATGAAGCCAAAGGTACTCGTAAATTGGAAGTAAAAGGTGGTGAAAAAGTTAATCCTACTAATATTATAAATGCGAAAGTTTGTATGTTTGGCTGAAGGTATCGCAAAAACGGCTGAAGGGATTACAATGAAATTTTGCACACACGTAGGTCATAACCTGGATTAACACATAGGCTACTTTTTATCCCGGTAAATGACAAGACTTAGCGAGGCTGAGGTGGAAGTAGAAATCCAAAGTCAGGCTGAACGAGCGCACACGCTCAAAAAGTACTAGGACACCAGAAACATGAGAATTATTTCCAGGGCTGAAATCATGAGAGATAAAGACTCACAAAGTACCAGGAGACCAGAATCATGAATAGGTGTTTTCGGGGATACAATCCTAAGCTGTATAGCTTCACAAACCACCAGGATACCAGAATCAAGAAAAAGTGTTTCCGGGGCTATAATCCTAAACGGTGTAGATTCACAAACTACCAGGAGATCAGAATCACAAAACATATTCCGAAGCTGGTATTAGGAGAGGTAGAGATTTACAAATTACCAGGAGACCAGAAAATTGAGAAGGATTTGCAGTGCTGAAATCATGACTGGTAAAGACTCACAAAGTACCAGGAGACCAGAATCATGAATACTTACGTATTTTCGGGGCTACAATCCTAAGCTGTATAGCTTCACACACCCCACCAGGAGCCCAGAATCAAGAAGAAGAAGTGTTTCCGGGGCTTTAATCCTGAGCGGTATAGATTCTCAAACTACGAGTTCACAACC
The DNA here is from genome assembly GCA_951329385.1 of Polia nebulosa. Taxonomy (NCBI): domain Eukaryota; kingdom Metazoa; phylum Arthropoda; class Insecta; order Lepidoptera; family Noctuidae; genus Polia; species Polia nebulosa. The sequence continues at coordinate 22,888,950 of OX589613.1, read as the reverse complement.
TACTAGGATATCAGAATCACAAAACTTATTCTGAGGTTGGTATTAGGAGAGGTAACATCTTGAATAAGTATTTTTGGGGCTGGCATCCTGAGCGGTATACATTCCCAGGCGTATAGACAACCAATAAACAGAATCATGAAGAAAAGAAATTTCAGACCTGCACGCGGATGCAACCACAGGTAAACTCTACCAGGGTGCCAAAATCGTGAAAAAGTTAATCCTACTAATATTATAAATGCGAAAGTTTGTATGTTTGTATGTTTGGCTGAAGGTATCGTAAAAAGGGCTGAAGGGATTACAACGAAATTTTGCACACATGTAGGTCATAACCTGGATTAACACATAGGCTACTTTTTATCCCGGTAAATGACAAGACTTAGCGAAGGCTGACGTGGAAGTAGAAAATCAAAGTCAGGCTGAACGAGCGCACACGCTCAAAAAGTACTAGGACACCAGAAACATGAGAATTATTTCCAGGGCTGAAATCATGACAGATAAAGACTCACAAAGTACCAGGAGACCAGAATCATCAATAGGTGTTTTCGGGGCTACAATCCCAAGCTGTATAGCTTCACAAACCACCAGGATACCAGAATCAAGAAGAAGTTTCCGGGGCTATAATCCTGAGCGGTGTAGATTCACAAACTACCAGGAGATCAGAATCACAAAACATATTCCGAGGCTGGTATTAGGAGAGGTAGAGATTTACAAATTACCAGGAGACCAGAAAAATGAGAAGTAATTCCAGTGCTGAAATCATGACCGGTAAAGACTCACAAAGTACCAGGAGACCAGAATCATGAATACGTATTTTCGGGGCTACAATCCTAAGCTGTACAGCTTTTTTTTTTTTTTTTTTTCAGCTTCACACACCCCACCAGGAGCCCAGAATCAAGAAGAAGAAGTGTTTCCGGGGCTTGAATCCTGAGCGGTATAGATTCACAACCTACCAGGAGATCAGAATCACAAAATATTCTACTAGGGTGCCAGAATCGTGAAAAAGTTAATTTAACATAAACAACAAAACTTCGTCGTCAAACGTAGATACAAACGCAAGCAGTCCATAGAAAAGAGATGAGAGAGAGATATGTTCGGCCTAACGCAAAAAATCGCTGTCCAACTTTGGTAAGCCCTGCGAATGTATGAAATTCTAATTTATCATGATCCTAGCCCGTACTAACATTTAATCTTTCACAAATGTTTGGACCCAATCCAGATGTCTACGCAGAATAGAGTCACGGGCAAGATACTTAAAAGGTAACGTGAAAAATAAAAAGGGCAGGAGTATTGGGACTTTCTTTATGTAGAACTTAGGCGTTTAAAAAGTTCTGGCTCGCAGCCTAATTTGAATAACTGACTTTGTATTTGATTCCTACAGTGTTTTTTTAACTTGCTACTCTCTAGAAATACCACTCAAATTTATAATCATACTTTTCACGCGGGCGAAGCCGCGGGCGGAAGCTAGTATAATATAAAACTATACAAGTATTCATGTCAAAAACGAATATTAAAAAAAAAATATAAAAAAATTTCATTAGTAAGTAGTACATATGAAAACAATGGCTCATGTATATCATTGAAGCAGCTCAATCCCACGCCTTTTTGTCCTCAAGAAAGTCATTAATTGTGTAAAAAGCTTTCTGGCATAGCTTACGTTTAATAAATGATTTAAATTTATTTATGCTTAGTTCTTGAATTTGGCTAGGAAGTTCATTATAGAAACGTATACATTGGCATCTATACGAACCACCTATTTTTTTCTTGAGCCTGGTTTTAGGTACAATAAATTTGTGATTGTTCCTAGTATTTATGCTATGGATATCAGTGTATCTTTTAAACAGATTAATATTTTAACCGACTTTCGAAAAAGGAGGAGGTTCTATGTTCGACTGTATGTGTTTTATTTTTTTTTATGTATGTCCGCCGATTTCTCCGTCAGTTGTGGACCGATTTTCAAAATTCTTTTTTTATCCGAAAGAAAATACTCCCGAGGTGGTCCCAAATAAATTTTATCGATATTGCTTAAGCGCTTTTTGAGAAACTGAACAAAAACGAGAAATACGTTTACCTCGATGACGTTTTGGTGTACTCCAAATGTTTAAATTCCACAACTAAAAAGTGAAAAATAAAAAACTTTTTACAAAACAAAAAACAACCGACTTTCAAAAAAAAATACACTAAAAATAAAAAAATAACTTTAATTTCGGAAGTCGGTGTTTGTAATTTATTTCATCGTTATTTGACACCGACTTCCGAAATTAAAGTTATTTTTTAATTTTTAGTGTATTTTTTATGTGTATACATGAGATTCTCATAAATATATTGAGAGGGAACAGTCATAATATTAATCTCTTTAAATTGTCTCTGAGGGAGTGTCTGGGACTTAATTTATAAATTGCACGAATAGCCCTTTTCTGTAAAACTAAAGTTGTCTGAATATCGGCGGCATTTCCCCACAACAGAATGCCGTACGACATCACACTATGAAAATAACTAAAGTATACTCAACGAGCTGTCTCTAAATCAGTTAAACCACGGATTTTCCTTACGGCGTATGCTGCAGAGCTAAGTTTTTTAAATAGTTTATCTATATGGGGGCTCCACTGAAGCTGCATATCCAAAGTTAAACCTAAGAACACTGTCGAATCCTTGGGTTTCAACTCCTCACCCTTTTTTGACACACTAGTGTTCACTTGTATTACATTAGGTAATGTGAACTTTATGCATTTTGTTTTTTTCTCGTTAAGGAGAAGATTATTGATGTTGAACCAGTTAACTACAGAAAGAGCATTATTTACATCATTAACAACCACCTGCTGACGTTTGAGTTTAAATAAAAGTGAAGTGTCATCTGCAAACAGCACTATATCATGTTTATCCTTTATGAGATAAGGCAAGTCGTTATGTGCATAGCTTTATAGTGAAGCCTTTCAGCGACCCAGTGTGACGACGTCTGACTGCGGAACTATAACACTATAAACAATAGAACCGCGCGACATCACTTGTGCATGCGCGCACGCGTCGTTCGTCTCAGACCTTGCACATTGTAAGACATAGTTCTGTCGTACAGTGTCGGTACATTCATAATGAAGCGATTCCATCGAAATGAGGCGGTGTAATGGCGCGCGAACGAACGCGTCGCGCGGTGCCTCAGCACTGTGAGGCTGTGAGCCGCAGATGAATAGCAAATGAATTGAAGTGGTGTAAACATACTAAAGGAACGATCACAGCTTTGTTACAGTTTGTTGCTTATTATGTACGCCCCGTCTGACTTACCCATTGACAACTAAACTTGATGGTTGAAGCATTTATTTCAAATAAACTATTTACAGGCACTTTGGAACTGTCGGGAGCTGGGTAGTCAGAAAGATATCAGTTGCAGAGCTCCAGTAGCAGTTAGATCAATCCTATGTCTAAGGGACTGATTTCATTTATAAATATATTTACCAAAAATTACCGTGCTTAAAGAAATACCAATTTTTTTGCTCGTACAGTAAAAATGGAGAGATGTAAATGGCAAAATGTAAATGCGGTAACGGCACGAACATTGCTATAAAATTAATAAAAAATAATATTTTTCTATCAAAAATAATATCTCTAGCTGAGCAGTTTGTGTAAATGAACGTATTCGGTCAGGCTTAGAATTAGACAGAAAGTAATGTGTTGAGTAATGTTCACGATTGTGTGGAGATCGAGAATGTATCAGTACCTACCCGCGACTGATGGCGCTCATCGCATCTCATCGCAGCGCAGATGCTCTGTTTGGTGTAGTAATAACGCCTTAAAAATTGTAAAGTAGTAGGGTAAACATACATTGTTGTTCGAGCAGGAGATTTTACGCAGAAACCAAATTCATGTAAGGTCGTTACTGTACAGATCTGAAGACCACTAAAAAATTGTGGTTTTTTTGTGTTGGATTTGAATCGTCTATCCACGAGGTCCAGAAGCCGATCGCTTAGCAACTGCTAACTGCTGCTGCTGGTGCATGCGGCTTTCGAAGGACCAATGCGGGATTGTAATTTTATGCGGAGTGAAATATTAGTGACACACAGTAATGAGCTGACCAGGGTAGGAAAAAGGTAATGAAGGACTTACTTGGGAATCTTCTGAATGGAGCACGTTGATACAAGGACAGCCTGAGAAGATGTAGCTCGTGTTTGCTGATTTTCTTCTTCCACTGCTGTGCACTTCACTTGGTCTTTATATGTCACACGTGTGTCGGCCAACACGGATAATAGAAAGTTTTTAGAGTTTTAGATATGCGTATAGTAGCGGTTTGTATTATTTATCGGCACGGCACGTTCGTTCCAACAGGAACAATCATAATGGCGGCAATTTCGCCGGCCAGTCTGCCGATGCGCCTTTGATTGGCGCGTGTGGTTAGCATTTCTGGAATGAGATAGGAGGGAAAGGGATGCATTGTTAGCTCAAACTGTGGACAAATAAGAAATGAGATGAGTTCGGAAATATGGTAATAAAAATTTATATCACTTTGCGCAAGCAACCAATCAAGTCGCAAATTCATTTCGTTTAAGTTGACAGAAGTGTTCGTCAAGAAAACAACTTACTACTAGAAATGTCCTATCGCTGGGTAACATATCAAGTCAAAACAAGTCATGGTTTTAGTTGAAAACTGTAATGAATATACAGTAATTTGAGTTGTCCACTATATGTAAAACGAGAGTTCTTGTAATATAGTGTAATAACGTTGCAGTTTTAGTAGCGTAGTATTAAAAAACAATACAAAATCGGGCTCGCACCGACGCGACAGCGGACAGCGGGCGCACTCTCCTCATCTCTCACAACACAGTACTAATATTAATACGAGCGTTGAACGGTCTCATTTGTGCAGCGGTTTGTTTGGACCAGCATTGTGATGAGATTCGCTGATTGGAAGCAGCTGAAAAATGCTTGAGATAAAGGCAACCACGACAAGCTTTACATCAGCATAATTACGTTGTTATTCCATTTTGAAATATGGGCGCAATTACTGTGATGTTGTTGTTGTGTGTCTGAGGAATTCGAGTGAGAATAGCAACTTTGTCAGCAGACAGGCCGGCTGATCAAATATTATACTCCTCACATAGAGACGGGGGGCGCGAGGTGTAGCTCCCCAGCATACAGGTACCTCTTAGTGTGTTCTTGTGTTGAGTTGTGTAATAAAGAACGGGATTCCAAGACGACATGTTATATTATATAAATTAATCTTATTCGATTGACAACACACACCTAACTAATTTATGACAAACCAATTTTCGTAATCGCTCCATATAAACTAACGGTTGAAGCTGTATCCGGATCTGGACAGACTGAAAGCTGACCCCAACATGTTTGGGAAATGCTCGGTAGATGCTGAAGAAGGCAAGTTATCTCGAATATGTACCAATAGTAATTTTCTGCGACTAAAAAGTAAAGAAAAGAGTTTCCATTATTATTGAGAAAATAAAACTAGGAGTTGAAACTCATAAAATATTGGAGAGCATACTTGTAGCTCTTCAATTGATACTAAAGTGATGCGTCGTATTTCAAGCTTGAATAAATCTGATTGTGGTGTAATAAATAATAAATTAAAGGTAAAAAAATATTTTTAAAAACAAGCTTTTATCTGGGACAATGAACTAAAAAGTTAAAAATATATTCTAGTATGTATTTGGTGTGTAGGTACTGTGACGATTGCAGACACAGCCTAAACTCAGCGGGTCTATACCAGCCTTCAGCTGGCTGTTAAGATTATTGAAGAGCCGTTTGAATATTGAATGTGTAGGCATCACATTTGTTTTAAGGATGAGTTCTGCGGCCCTAACCGAACTGGGCACATGTATAATTTTCTCTAAATATAATATAAGAGTGCTGAGTGCTTCATACTCTTTCTTTTATAACACTGCACAAGTTAACCAGTCACTCTCATACACCACCCTCTCGCGTTGTCAACGAGTGAGACCTCTACCCTGAAACTACTAGAACGTCCCAGGATCCCAGGAGGCCGTACTGGTGCCTTGGGGTCCTACAGTACTTAACTGTATTCTTAAAAGCTTGAGGCACTACCCGTTACTGGTTACAGGTTAGGTACTTACTATACTTCTGTGCCTCAAGCTTTTAAGAATATAGGTAAGTACCTACACGCCAAATACTTACTGGAATAAATTTTTAACTTTTTAGTTCATTGTCCCAGTAAAAGCTTGTTATTAAAAAAAAATGTGTACCTTTAATTTGTTTTTAACTTTTAAATGAGTCAGTATTTTATAGTAGGCGTGATGTTTTAAAATATTCTACGTATATTATGATGTGATGTAAAGTGCTCCGCAAGACGAATCAATTGAGCCCAAACTCGACGGGCTTATGTTGTTTTATTACAGAGATGCTGTGGCCATCTTCCAGCTTCATCATTAGACCCTGGTAATCATCTAGGTGTAAAGTGCTCCTCAAGACGAATCAATCGAGTACAGACTCGATGGGTTTATCTTGTTTAGTTTAGAAGTTCCTATGGCCTATATATATATTCCGTCTACATCATATGACCAGCTTTATGGTACCATATCATTGTATTGTCACCAAAGATACATAAGTACACCAAATTTGAGTCTAATCGGATATCGGAAAGTGGGTCTAATTTGAGTTGCAAGATTCCACCCGAACAAACATAGTTACATACATACATAATTACATTGCAAGTCAAATAAAAGCTTGTAAAAAGTTGACCGTCACGGTACGCCCGGCGGATATGAAACATCTATTTTAATATTAGAATTCAAAATTGTTGTTAGTTGTTGCTGGTGTTGTAGTTGTTGTTGTCGTTGTTGTTTGTTGTTATCGGTTGTTGTTGTTGCTTATTGTTGTTGTTGTTGGTGTTGTTGTAGTTGTGTATTGTGTCACTTTTTTGGATATATATTTCTAGTGAGAAGGGAGTCGAGAGCGGCGGCGTAGTGGGGGCATCGTGGCACGACAGCGTCATGCCGTTTTCCGTCATGGCATTCGAGTCGATTTTACTGCCAAGCCGCGCCAATAGATGTTTCACATAAAAAAAAAAATATATCTATTTTAAAGTTGCTAAAATGTTTCACTTTCATGAAATGTATTGAGATATTGTTTGGGTTGCCTCGCGAGTCGCGCGGTTTCTCTGTACAATCATGAATAATTGCATTGTGTGGCGCACTGATAATAAACAAGTTGTCAATGTCATAATTTAGTTTAACATAATTCAACTTTTTAAGCTGAGAAACTTGAGCTTTTTGAATTTAACGCTGCCGTGGAACACTAACTTCATGCCTGTAATCCCAAACGGGTAAGACAGATAAACAAACGAATCCCATAAAGTACAAATCACTATATAATTTAAAACAAATTCGTCAGATAAACTGGATTGAGGGGTAAACTTAACTTGTCTGGTTTATAACCGCAAAAAAAAGTTGTACGTCAATGAGGAGTAGGTACTGTGGAACCTCAAGGCTCCAACACGGCCTGCAGGGCTCCAGGGACGTTCTAGTAGTTGTTTCAGGGTAAGGGTCTCACTCACTGGCAACGCGAGAGTGTGGTGTATGAGAGTGACTGGCTAAAATGTGGAGTGTAATAAAAGAAAGAGGGATAGGGCACTCTCAATAACTAAATTGAATCACGCTCAGCTATCCACTTCGGTCAGGCCAGCAGAACTGATCCCTAAAACAAATGGGATGCCTACTCATTCAATATTCAAACGGCTCTTCAATAATCTCACCAGTTAGCTGAAGGCTGGAATAGACGCGCTGAGTTTAGGCTGTGTCTATAGTCACCACAGTACCTATAGATAAACATTCCCTTACGAGTGTCAAAATACATATATGGCAATATGTTACAGAAACGGCCGTATTTATCGCTTTGTAATCTTCGGAGATAAAAAAAGGAAATAGATTTCTTTGAATAATTATAAAAAAAACGTAAAAATAATTATAAATCGGTTTTATCTTTTGCTAATGAAGCCCTTTTATGTGATATCCCTCAAAATAAGGTCACCTCAATTTCAAATTTGGGGCCAAATTTGGGACTCTAGTTTTTGTATCTTTTGATTGCGTTCAAAAGAGGTTTGATTTTTTCACAGCTCCAAAGGACTACAGACCTGAGCATTTGATTTTAATTCCAACTTGATACCACGCGTTCCAGAGAAAAAGAGTCTTGACAGACGGACGGATGGCCTAAAACAGTAGTGGTTCAATAAGGGTTGCTTTTTCCTTTTGAGATACGGAACCCTAAAAAATACTTGACCCCTAACAATATTTGTCGGTTACTTTGGCGTAAGTGTCCGCAGTGAGCGAGTTGCCTCACTCAGTTTACCTATTTGGTCCGAGCATGTATATGTTACTGTTGTGACGTAAGGAGCCTTCGTGGGATAGGAAAAAGAACAACACGTAACTCGGGCAACGTTAAATAAATATATTTTAAATAGAGAAAGGGTGTGGGTAGGTCTGCAGTCACAATTTTCAATATTCCCCGGGAGATAGCACGCTACTGCCCTGGCTCAGCCTTGGTGTCTCGGGGAAGCCACGTTGCGCTTGCCCCCGGAGGTGTTGGCCGGCAGGCGGCAGCGCCGGCTCGCAGGGTCGACAGGAGCCAGGATGATCGGCCGGCAGGTGGTCTAGCCGGCTCGGAGACGGCCTGCTGGGGCCACGCGGGTAAATATACACCCGGCGTGGAGCGAGCCGCCGTGGTGAGTGGCCTAGTGGCCGCGCCACGAGGCACTGCGGCAGGATGGCCGCGATGGAGGACGATGCAGGTGCATGCCCAGAGTGCAGGGCTCCAAGTCCTCTCCCTCCATTTATGGAATTTGGGAAGCCGGGTCAGGAAAACTGGAGCTCGTAATCCGGATCTAGGACCCTGGGAACAATGTCCAGCGTGTCAGAGGTGGAAGATAAACTTCTCCGCTGATTTTGACACCTAAGCATGAGCAAAGCGGCTGTACGTGCGCTAACAAGTGTGGTTGTCAAAATCAGACGGAGTTTACAAAGGTGAGGAGGAAAAGCATGATGACATTCAAGAGCAGCAGCAGCCACGCGCAAGTCAGCATGTACATAGCTAAGGCTATATGTATGTGCATAGTAAAGCTGATCACGCGGAAGGCGTGATTACAATGTGCGACAGATCTTTTGTAGGTTATGAGCCTTGATTATACAATGCTAAGAAAAGAAATTAGGAAAGACATGTTCTGGAAAGAATTACACAAGATTAGGAACACAGAATGCACAAAGCTACCTGTATGCTGTTCAAACACTCACCCAATTACAGGGGTTGAAGATCACGTAATTAAGTTGGCAAATATTTGCCAATGCAAACTTGCAACTGCTAGGATTTGGCGATCGCTTCACGGCTCAAGGGTGTTCGACAGAACAAGAGTGTGAGTCTCACGCCCGCAGCTGGATTAAGATTCGAAAAAGCCTCCACGTTGTACTCGAAGGGTTTTTATATCTACGCCGTCATTGACAGATGTCATAGAATCCAAAGACAACAGTGTTGTCAGTCAACTAAAATTGTCTATGCCTACCAAAGCCATCACAATGGCTTTTGGTATCTGGATTTATTCCGCACGTTTATGTTTCAATTAAGATTGTAACGCCACTACGTTACACTGTGAATGTCCGAAGTGCAGTGTATGGTAAAATACTCTGGTGCCTGTTAACATCCACCAAGATAGCTGGTGAATGACCATTATTTAACCTTTACATGACGATTTCGGTCATTCACCGGTGACTGTTATCATAGACCACGACGACTTGGTTAATGTTCATTATGAGCGAAATTCTGCGTGCAGCAAGCATGGTTTCTGTCACGGCTCCGGCGTTGCGGGAATCCCGCGGCGGCCCCACTCCAAGTTAAATAGGGGTAAGGCAGACAAGACTACGCTGTGGTCAGCAAATGAGGCAGCGTGGATTAAAGAGAGAACAGTATGACTTTCTCGCTTTTTGAACAAACACTGGCGTTGGTTAACATTCACACAATTTGTAAATCGCTGAATCTAAGATTAACTGTATTTCCTCTGTGTATGTGAACATTCACCGGTTTATGTCCGATTCAAGTATAATTAAGAACGATTTTTGAGTTACACCATCTAAAATGGTGTTTGCCGACATACACCGGTGCATCTTAACATTCACTAATATCGGACATTCACAATAATATATATAAATAACAGCTTCTTTGTATGAAACCACAACGACGTTGGACTTGGGTCTCATCTCACTCCACGAGAAATGAAATTGACTACATTTTGTCAGAGCCTGCTAATGGAAAGTGCCGTCGAAGCCCAGAAAGAGGTGGCGAATGGTAAGAGCTAGCTCGAAACGGCGCTGGAGAAGAATGTGTGGAAGACTTGGGGGTCGAGTCGGTTCTATTTTTCTGTAAAAAAGTTTTTATTTTTCAATTTTTAGTTGTGTTTTCCCATTATATTATAATGTCAACAATGCATATTTATGCGATAGCAGCAATAGCGGTTGATTTGCTGTCATTTTTTGATGAGTTCCTTTGTCTGTCTCCGATACTCATCATCAGATCTATATGAAATTAAAATGGGACCATTTCGGAACCCATTTCCGTCAAAAAAAAAAATTTTGTAAATCCGTCTATATATTTTATGACGGAGTTATGCCCGAACACACATAAAAAAATGATAACCTCCTCCTTTTTGAAGTCGGTTAAAAACAATAGTATCCACTGCACAGCCGAACGAATTATTCGTTCATTGCTTTTGTTATACGTAAGCTTGGTGGTAGGACGATACGGACAGTATCTTTACATTCAACTACACGCTATATATTATACATAATACCATTTAGACGTGTATTACTCTAGTTCATGTTCCATAACACAAGAAAAACTAAATATACCTACATGTTGGTTCCACTTAGTTAAAGATTTATTATATAAATCGTATTCATAAAATCATAGCTCATGGCAGTAGGTGTACCTCGAAGCAACATACTTCCTAGTAGCGTACAACAACATAGTGCCGGATCTCGCTGCAGCGAAGCTCGTAGCGTTTGTAATGAATGCTTGTATTTGGGTTGAGCACCGCCATGTCCTCGTGGTGGCATGGCGGTGGTGACTTCTCGCGGCCTGCGGCCCTGGTCCCTGGACCCAAGGCCCTGCCATGGTACGGAGCAAGCGGGTGTGAACTGAAGGAACACGGGTAGGGTTTTAGACAGTAAGAGTCTGATGCGCTCTCCCGCTCCACTGCGTAGGAGGAGCGGGAGAGGAAAAAAATGAATGCTTGTATGGTTTATGCGCCAATTGATTCAAGACAGTCCATTAGACTTATCGCTCTAAGTTTAATAATTACGCAGTCCCATTGCCAAAGTAGTCAAAATGTACTGAAAAAGCTGTTTGGACTAATAACTATTTGGTCTATGATTACTAAACTGCCTTGTTCCTAGTGTGAACTATGTGTGTACTCACTTAATTGTTGGCGTTTCAAACAGTATTTCTGCTATCGCACATACGTGTAATGAACACAATTACATTGGTACATACCAATATCATTTACATTACCTATTTCGGTATGCATGTGATCTAAACTAAATATTTTGAATTATTTGTGCACTTTAAACAGCAGCTGCGATTAACACGAGAAACAAAACAACGATATGAGCTGCAAATTAGTTTTATAATACTCGTAAAAACAATGTACGCAATAATTTGTGTTTTGAACACAGTGCGATAATTACTGTCTCCGTTACAAACAGCGACGAGTGTTAACAAACAAATCAACGAAACAGTTTGTTAGTGACGTCATATCTATGTACATACGTACTTACGGTCCCACACTGCTGTATAAAATCCTCAGCATCATCAGCCTTTTTAATGTTCCCATTGTTGGGGCACAGGCCTCCTCTCTGTGAGAGGGTAAAATCATCATCTGAGAGCTTTTTCCCGAATATGATGGTGTCGGCTTCAAATATAACCGCATGCAGCTGAATACCAGTGTTTTATATGGTGCGACTGCCTAAATGACCTCCACAAGGCAGTTAAATGATAACATGGCAAAACTGGTTCCTAAACTTTCATGTTTTTGATTGCCCATAACGATTGCCAAAGATCTACAAGTGATCGTTGGGATCAATGGCTTAACTTGGTTTCCGAGGTAAGCGAAGAGGTTGCCAGGTTTTAAAAAGGCATCCCAATATGTCATGAACGGTCACCTATCCACGGACCGACCTCGGCCAGTGTAGCTTAACCTTCAATTGACCCGTGTGGCTGTTTTGTTTTAGCTGCGATATAAGATTAAAATAAAAGATTTTAATCTTATATCGCAAAACCCAGGTTCACGTAATATATTATAAATACGGTACAAGCAGGGTGTGTGCTGATTGGCTAATCAAAAGGATATAAATTTTGAGACAGTAAATGTGGCCAATGAGCAAGTTATGTCCGCGTCACCCAACATGTCACAACAACATTATATTTTAACGTAAGTCAATCTGCCTAGCCTTTTCCCAACTATCTTGGGGTTGACTTCCAGTCCAACCGGATGCAGCTGAATACCAGTATTTTACATAGAGCGACTGCATAACTGACCTTCACAACCCACTTACTGAGCAATACGATACCCCTTGATATATTTAACGTAAGTACTTACCTAAGCTAAATAAATGTAAGGCTTTAAAAAAGAAAGAAATATATTTGGTTCGTTTAACAAAACAAAAAGCTTTACAAAAATATTTGGGTTACAGATGAATTGGTGTAAAACAAATTGATTTCTAGTGCTTCATTAAATAGTTCTATGTTATGATTTATATAAAAACACCACAAATACAGGGTTATTTTTCAATGCATGAAAATACTGTTAAGCATATTTTTGCTCGCGTAACTTTATTTTTTCTGGGAGTGGTTTTTTTGCGTATATATCGTGTCTTTGGTTAATACTAATATGAACAATGTGTACTGGTTATTGAAAAATAAGCCTGTATTTCTTATTTAGTTTAGCATTTTTAACTGCACAACAACGCAGTCAAGCCTCTATTCATTTGGAAGCAAATCTCTCGGCTTACAGCGCTTCGTATCCGAGGCGCTGCGCTGATAGGCGCCATAAATCTGTCTGAGTGAGTCTGCCAAATGCCTGACTGGAGCAGTGGAGGCATGTGCCTCGTGCGCGAGTCCTGACTGGAGGCATGGCCTGCCGCGCCGTTGGACACAGGCGAGCCTGACACGAAGTAGACACCGTAACTGTGCCATAATTATACCGTTACTTACGTTTAAAAGTTAAAATTGAAAACACTAGATTAGGAGTGGTAAAATACCGCATTCAGCAAATTATAACAAAAAAAAACAGTGTTTAAGTAACGCAGGTGCAGTTTGACCCTTGCTCCAACCATTCTGTACCCTAACCGTCTGATAATAATTTGAGATTCGATACCGAAGGTACAATTTCATACTTTTCCGAAAGAAAAACAGTTTGAGGTGTGCGTACTTGTATAATAGTGTCGTAAATATTTGAGATCATTACCCGGTTGACTTGTTTATTGATACGAGTACAGGAGGAACGCGATCCTTTTTACAAGACTGCGTATACCTAAGCAGTCCTGTGATTTGTTCTGTCACAATTTGTACTTTTCGAGCTTCAAAGTCGTAATTTAATTCGTTCTCTATGTTGGAGCCCTACTCAATCATTTATTTATTTACTTATTTATTAAACACTTTATGCACATACAAGTACAGAGGCGGACTTACTACGGAGATTTCATGCAATTTGTTAAATATTGTCATGTTCTCCTTATGTTAAATATATCGAATAAAAGTTACAATTCTCTATCTTGCAAAACGTGATATAATAATAATAATATTGACACCTCTGAATTTAAAAGATAAGTCTGAACAGAAAAATGAAAAAAAAATACCGACGAAAGAACTAAGCTCCTAGAATGGACCCAGAAGTCTCTACACGGTAGACATCGCCAAGACTTATCCCACATAAATATCGACAAAGAAGCGTCGAACGCGTGGTTAAATCGAGGCAAACTCTTCCCAGAGGTAATTGAAACTAAAAATTACAGAAAATATATCATAAAAAATTAAATAATGACACATGTAGAAGATGCAATAGTGCCCCTGAGACAATTCAAAATAACACAGGCGCGTGCAAGTCAATAGTCCAAACAGTTTACAAACATAGACACGACCGAGTAGCCAACGTCATACACCAGAAATCAGCTCACCAGTACAAACTCATAGACTTCGTTGTACCATATTACAAGTACAATCCAGAGACTATATTAGAAAATTCCTCAACAAAACCACAGATAATATAATACTAGTGTACAGATGCCTCATCCCATACAAAGAAACAGTACCGCCGTAACTACGGATTTTCGACTTGTAATGCCAACTTTTGTTCTTCGTTCGGGCCCGTCCTCTACAAGTCGCTAGATGGTGTTAGCAGCGACGGCTTGCAAGTTGAATGGATTTACATAAAGTTTTATCAATATTTTTACACAAATTGAGGAATTACTATATAGTATTTTTGGCACTTCATAACAGTTTTACTGTTTCAATAAACAAATTTTAAAGAGGCGAATGGATAAACTCTAAAACTTCAAACAGCGCCATCTATTGGTACAAGAAATAAAAATGTCTAAGGATTCGTTCCAATAAACATCGAAATTTGAACTAGGAGTCAATTATTCCACAATTTTATGCTTAGGGTAGTTTATTAAATAAGAAAATACAGTTTATACCATATTTTTTTTCAAAATATTAATGTTAGTTAAACTTGAATACAAAATCGATGCATATTACGCCATCTATTGTTTGTTTGTTTGAACTAAATTTTCTTTGTTCGAGATGAGACCCCGTGACAAAACTGTATTTTGATCGCGGCCTTTTTACTAACAGAACAATTCCCTTCAATAGACCAGTATGTCGATTCTGTAAAATTCAAACAACAACTCGCGTCTCACTTCGCTATTCACTCTCACTTCGCTTACGGTTCAAAATTACCTTGAGTTTGCATTCTGTAAGCATCACCTAGTCGAAAGCCAAGTGAAGTGAGCTCCAAAGCGACCAATATTATACTAGTGATTGCCACAGTCAACAAAATGTTAATCTAGTTTTATCGATTTTATTTTTTTGACACAATTGTTGAGTTTTTGGCACAGAATTTTAGCTAATATGATGTTTAAATTAAAATTTCTTATTTTAAGGAATTTGAGGCAGCTAATGAGTAAAAAAACAGAAAACTTTAAATTCGTGTCATGAATATATAAACTTCCATTACGAAAAAAAAAGAAATGTCAGTGTCAGAGTGTCAGACAGACGATATTTTGTTTTGATAATGCGTTGCGCTTGAGTTGTTTGTTTTGTTTGTTTGATATGATCGTTCAGTGCCGAAAATAATTGTGAAATAATCATGAAGTAAGTTTATATTTGTGGCTGTGTAGTTTATTTAAATTATTATTTATTTTGTTTTCTAATCTAACAATAACGTTCCAGTCTAAATGAGACACGTTCCTCTCACCCATCGTCGGCTCAGGTTGAAACTCTGGTAGAGTTTATGGAAAGAAACCCTGGCATGCCGAAAGGTTTCGTGAGAACTCAAAATGCCAGAGAGCGAAGTCGACGCCAGTGGGAAGAACTAGCCGTGTGCCTAAAAAGTATAGGTGGCACAATTAAAAATTACAAACACTGAGGTGTTTTTTCAAAACCACTCAACAAGCAAAACAAAAACACATATACAGTAACAAACACAGAAAGTAACTTATGTTTTTGATAACTTTATGATAACAACCTAAATTCGCGACCAACTGCATATCCGTTTGCGATGAACGTAAACACGGAACTGACAAAAATTCGTCGTCGGCGAAATGCTAAAAAAATAAAATTTGAGAACTCAAAATGCCAGAGAGCGAAGTCGACGCCAGTGGGAAGAACTAGCCGTGTGCCTAAAAAGTAAAGGTGGCACAATTAAAAATTACAAACACTGAGGTGTTTTTTCAAAACCACTCAACAAGCAAAACAAAAACACATATACAGTAACAAACACAGAAAGTAACTTATGTTTTTGATAACTTTATGATAACAACCTAAATTCGCGACCAACTGCATATCCGTTTGCGATGAACGTAAACACGGAACTGACAAAAATTCGTCGTCGGCGAAATGCTAAAAAAATAAAATTTTATTTAATAGTGTAGGTACGCTTTTGAATGTGCCGAAATGCTCATAGACCGCATAGATCAATAAAATTGATAGACTGTACAATCGCATTAAGTTGTACCTACTACTCACTCAGTACCTAATTATTTTGATGTAGGTATACGAAATGTAGGAATGTGGTTTTAACGAAATGAGTAAGTAACGTTGTTGTATTGTATAACTTAACTTAACTTTGTTGATAACAAAAATGTATCTAAGAATTATGTCGTTATATTAAACGGTAATACATTTTTTTTAGATCTTCTTTACTTGTTTCGATGAAGGTTTATAAAAATAATCTTCCCTCAAAATAAGTTCAAGTAAAAACTTTTTACTTTGGTGTTTCTAGTTTGGTTTCTTCGTTATTTGATACCGACTTCCGAAATTAAAGTTATTTTGCATTTTTTAGTATTATTTATGGAAGTTGGTTGAATTTTTTTGTAAAAAGTTTTTTATTTTTCACTTTTTAGTTGTTGTACCCCATTCTAAAACTAAATTAATAGTAAAGTTATGCCCGAATTGATAGCCCCAAAAATAGGGAATTTGAACATAGTTGGTGAAATTAAGGTGTATGAGGGTGAACTGTACAAATCTGTATACCCCCTTCAGAGCATATCAGCGTGAGGAAATGTTGTGAAGTGGTGAAAATAATATACAAACATGCAATTGCAGCAATTCTCGAAGGTTTGCTATTATTTAGTGAAGAGTTCTATTGTGTATCTCTGAAGTTCTTCATCAAATCTTCACCAAATTAAAATGGAACCACATGTGAAGCAACAACTTTCAAATAAAATAAAAATCTTCAAAATCGGTTTACGTAGTAAAAAGTTATGAGGTAACACACATAAAATAAAAATACACTCGAATTGAGAACCTCCTCCTTTTTTTGAAGTCGGTTAAAAAGTAGTCACTGGGATATCAATACTTAAAATGCCTAACGTGTCACGTCTGTTAGATTCATAGGTATGTATAAACATTTGCCGACAAAGGAACGTCGGCGGTCTTTAGCCGGTGTCTGTGTGCGTGTGATAGATTATCCTAATTATAGGTACTTAGTGTTATTATCATGAGTATTCTTTTTATTGTAAAAAGTTGCTAAAATGGTAATGTTTGGCATAATCTAAAACTCGTAACAAGTATGTGATACCTAATTTACAATAATTCTTACATTATTTCAGTATTTCTGAAAAATTAACTAGTTAAAATATTGAGGAATAATGTAGCAAAACATAGAAAATATTTCAAACGGATATCCACCTTTTATGACGGTAGATAGAAGTGTCAAAGTTGTTTGTTCACTACTATAAAGGGGGAGCTCCGAGTGGCAGAGACCATTCTTGTTCGAGACGACGACTAGAACGGAGCTCCGGCCTACAAGTAAAAGTTAAGTAATTTTATTGCTGTTGTTATTATTTTTTTGGTTATTATTTCGAAATATTTGTTGTTTGGCTGTGTTTAATTGCTATTGTTATTATGTTGAATAGAATAATGGTCATGGACCATTATTTACACCAATAGTTCGGTGTTTTGGTTAGTTGTTGCTATAATTATATATTATGAAAGCTCGACTACCAAGGCTCGCTAAAAGTTATTTGATGTTATATCATTGTTTCTACTTATGTTAAATGGTATTGAGAAATTAATGCTCTTTGCCTGACAAGATATTTATCGTGTAATATAGCACAATTAATAAATTATAAGTTTAGATTTATTGTGATAAACGATTATTTATGATGTGTCGATATAATAATAAAAGAGAGCTATCGTGGAGTTTCTTGCCGTTCTTCTCCATGAAGACCTAGTTTTGCGAACAGGCAATTAGATTTCAATTGATGACAAGCCTATTGGGAATAAATATATAGTCTTGTCTTTGTGTTGTTTTTCTTAATTAATTCCTTCCTTAAAACACCACATTCACAATAAATAAATAAGTAAATAAATAGGTAAATAAGAGATAAATAGATAGATAGGTAAGTAACGAATATTAAATATTTACATACATCTGGTTACATATCTACACATATATATACATTAATCCTAACACGTGCCCTCCTCATCCTACTGGGCCCGCGATGATCTACGGTGATCTTAGGAAATCAGCTGAGCAGGGAGCTTCTTGTAATTTTATTTACATTGCGTTTTTTGCGAAAAAAGCGAACTAATTATTTTTTAATTAAAAATGACGATTTTATACAGTTTAATGTAAAAAAACACAGATTTTTTTTTTCAAAAACTAGGATAAGCCGACGAAAAATTCCAATGTTATGGGGTCCAGAATCATGTACCGAATTACTGGTACACGTAAGTGCGTTTATGTACCTTACACCCCGTATAACGTTATTTTTGTTATTTGTTTTTGCAGTCCGCAACGTTTATCCAGCTGAAGAGGTTACAAAAACTGTGTGTCTACATTTCTCAACCAACTTTCCAGTCGCAGGTCTGCTGGAAGAAATTTCTTTTGAAATAAGCAGCACCTTTGTGCTCTTCTATCTGTATTTGTTCATTTTTCTCTTGTAATTGTTTTTGTGTGTGCATAAATAAATAAATAAATAAAAAACATTTGTCCAGGATAATTGTCCTATTTACCGGTCGAGCACTGTGCGTGACTGGTTTACCAGACACCCGGCGATAGCTATCGTGCCATGGCCAGCGCGATCTCCTGATCTCAACCCAATAGAAAATTTACGGGGTTTGATGGTGCAAAGGTGGGAAACCCGGAATGAGAGATGTCTTGATTAGTTGAGGAGATGTGGGAAAATATAAGACGAACAGTATATGTTTTAATCTCGTAGGCTCCATGCGTCAACGTCTACTTGACTGTATCGAGAATATTAGGGGTACTTATAGAGGTATGCGGAACAGAATGTAAAGTCCCACAACCTCCATTTAAAAGGGAGGATCCTCCGACCAGACGGGTGTTGTGTCTGGTACGGGCAACTGCCCGGACCACTACCGGTCATCACACCGGACGGTCTTCCGGTCTACTACTAATTATTTATTTTATTTTATTTATTCATCAAAACAAGTTTCTTGTTACAAAACTTTACAAGGCACACTATTAAACCTTTGGGGTCTGTCTTAGCATGCCATGACCAGAGAGTTGATCAACGCACCATTACAGTCTTTAAATAGTAGTTATTAAGTTATATAATTTTTTTATTCCTAAGACGATTTCGGTAAAAAGCAATACTTGCTTCAGTGACTGGGCCACCATTGGTATTAATAAAAGTAGAAAACGGCTGTATGAGCTGTATGAAGAACGAACTTATAGTAACACTGTAGAATTTAATTTATATGTTAAGAATTATTCTAAATTATTTAAAAAAGTATGTTATTTCGCGAAATAGTAGTAATTTAATTAAAATGACTTGGACTATTATTAATAGCGAAACGGGAAGGTCTTGCAACCGAAGTAGTGATTACAGCCTTGCTATTGATGACAGTATCATTAAATCAGATTCGCAAGTCGCCGCGGCATTTGAAAATTTCTTTGCAGAGATTCCCGTATCGACTACAAAATCTCTAAATTCATCACCAACTGCTGCAGAAATTTTACTTAAAGAAAACGTTCCAGTTTGTGAATCCCAATTTTATTTCCAATATGTCACTTGTAATGATGTAATTAAAACTTTTAATACTTTAAATGTTAAAAAGACTGCAGATCTATGGGGTAATTCTGTTGACGTTGCTAGGTCTATTATGAACATTGTAGCACCTACTTTAGCAGTATTTTTTAATAATTATATAGATTGTGGTGAGTTTCCTGATCTAACGAAATATAGTAAAATTATACCATTGTTTAAATCGGGTAGTACTCGTACATCAGACCCTACTAATTATAGACCTATATCAGTGCTACCTACTTTTAGTGAAATTTTTGAGAAAATTATTTTAGATCAAATTCACAGATATTTTAATAAACACAAATTATTACACAACAAACAGTTTGGTTTCACAAAGGGTCGTTCAACAACTGATGCTGGTGTTGAACTTTTGGGACACATTTATAATGCATGGGAAGATAAATGCGATGTGTTGGGCATTTTTTGTGATTTGTCTAAGGCTTTCGATTGCGTTCTCCATGATACATTGATCAGGAAGCTGCACTACTACGGAGTCCGGGGCGCCTCTCTGGATCTTCTTACTTCATACTTGAGTAATAGGATTCCGAGAGTTGATGTGAACGGCAAAAGGTCTCCCGGGTCTGTAGTCAGAATGGGGGTTCCTCAAGGCTCAATTCTGGGTCCTTTTTTGTTTCTAATCTATATCAACGACTTGCCTTACCTCATAAACGATAAACATGATATAGTGCTGTTTGCAGATGACACTTCACGTTTCAAACGTCAGCAGGTGGTTGTTGATAATGTAAAAAATGCTCTTTCAACTGTAGTTAACTGGTTCAACATCAATAATCTTCTCCTTAACGAGAAAAACACAAAATGCATAAAGTTCACATTACCCAATGTAATACAAGTGAACACTAGTGTGTCAATAAAGGGTGAAGAATTGAAACCCGTGGATTCCACAGTGTTCTTAGGTTTAACTTTGGATGCGCAGCTTCAGTGGAGCCCCCATATAGATAAACTGTCCAAAAAACTTAGCTCTGCAGCATACGCCGTAAGGAAAATTCGTGGTTTAACTGATTTAGAGACAGCTCGTTTAGTATACTTTAGTTATTTTCATAGTGTGATGTCGTACGGCATTCTGTTGTGGGGAAATGCCGCCAATATTCAGACAATTTTTGTTTTACAGAAAAGGGCTATTCGTGAAACTTATAAATTAAGTCCCAGATACTCCCTCAGAGACAAATTTAAAGAGATTAATATTATGACTGTTCCCTCTTAATATATTTATGAGAATCTCATGTATGCACATAAAAATATTAATCTGTTTAAAAGATACAGTGATATCCATAGCATAAATACTAGGAACAAACACTAATTTACTGTACCTAAAACCAGGCTCAAGAAAAAAATAGGTGGTTTGTTTAGATGCCAATGTATACGTTTCTATAATAAACTTCCTAGCCAAATTCAAGAAACAAGCTGTTATATATGTGGGTAGTTTTAAGCTAGCGCTCAATTGTGTTTGTAACTGACATCAGTTAAATATACGCTTGGCTCGTACGCACGTCTTTTATTTAGCAGTGGCGACGAGGATTAAAAATATAAAGAAACTTTGTTCGGTGCAGAATAGTTTTAGATTGTACCTAATCGTGGACAATAATTACAATGTCAGTGGGCAAAATCAAAGACTTTGATGTGAAAACCGGTAACTGGTCAGCATACGTTGAGCGGCTCGAAATGTACTTTATAGTTAACAACATAACGAACGATTTAAAGTTACCAACTTTAATCGCGATTATCGGGGAACAAGCTTACGAATTGTTGTCCACATTAGCGAGTCCTAAGAAGCCGTCAAGCTTATCATACGCAGTCGCGGTGGATCTACTGCGAGCACATCTGCAACCGACACCCTCAATCTTGGCAGAAAGGTATAGATTTCGTCAAAGGCGGCAAATGCCAGGCGAATTGATAGCGGACTACGTGGCTGATTTGAAAAAGATGGCGAGGTACTGTGAGTTTAAAACAAACTTAGAAGAAAACTTACGGGATCAATTTGTGTGCGGTCTGCGGAGCGATATTATTCGGCAGAGATTATTCGCGGAAAATGATCTGGACTACAATAAAGCGCTACAGTTAGCCAATACCCTGGAAGCAGCCGAGCGGGACGCCGGGGCTGTCGAGGGCTCGCGGGATCAAGTTTCGGAAAGGGAACTTAGCGAGAGGATGCACAAGCTGGAAAACGGAAATTGCCCAGCGTGTGGAGGCAATGGACATACACAGCAAAACTGCACGTACAGAGATTTTGAATGCAGTTACTGTGGAAAAATGGGCCATTTACGAAGAGTATGTAAGAAGAAAGAATACGATCACCGTATGACAGCGGCGAGTCCAAAGTCCAAGAGCACGCGGGGAAGGTCACGCAGAGGTCGCGCGCCCGGAGCGAGTGGCTACCGCGCAGTGGACGACCGCGACGGCGGGAAACGACGCAGCGGTGCGGCAGCACCTGCACGCGGCGCGAGCGCCCGGGGGAGCGCCAGCGCCGCCAAGGCAGCGCACTACCTACGAGAACTGACGGCGAGAGACAGCTCCGGGGAAGAACGGGACGCGTCGTGTGATGACGAGGAGGCAATGTACCAGATGTCGTTAGCCAAGTATAGTCCGGTGTGTATGATAGTTAATGTAAATAATAAACCCTTAAAAATGGAAGTCGATACGGGGTCGGCGTTATCTTGTATAAGCTATTTTACATACAACCAACTGTTTAGTGATCTACCTTTACAAACATGTAAATTAAAGTTAAAATTTTATGACGGCTCATCTGTTTACCCGATAGGTTACCTAGACACAAATGTGGAATATAAAAACAAGGTGAAAAGGTTAGATCTATATGTAATAAATAAGGGTAGTACCAGTTTATTAGGAAGACAGTGGTTGTCTGAATTGTGTATGGAAATACCTAAGCTAAACAAGTGTACAGAAATCCATAACATAGTAACAAGTAAAAATAACTTGCTAAATGATATTATCTCCAGGCATGAGAACCTATTTGACGGCACATGGTATATGGGCAAGTATACCGGGGAGGAGGTGAAGCTGTACGTGCGGGACGGAGCGCAGCCGGTGTACTGTCGCGCGCGCCCGGTGCCCTACGCGCTGCTCCCGCGAGTGGACGCGGAGTTGGACGCGATGCTGCGCGCCGGCGTCGTCGAGCCCGTTGACCGGTCCGACTGGGCCACACCGTTGGTCATAGCGAGGAAGGCGGACGGCGGAATACGACTGTGTGCGGATTATAAGGTGACACTTAACAAAGTTTTGTTGGTTGCTAAGTATCCGGTTCCAAGGGTATAAGAATTATTTAGTAACCTCAGTGGTAATAATTATTTTACCAAGATAGATTTATCACAAGCTTATAACCAATTAGTTTTAAATGAAACATCGAGAAACTACACAGTCATTAACACACATAGAGGATTGTTTAAATACAACCGGTTAGTGTATGGTCTCTCTTCTAGTCCAGGAATTTTTCAAAAATTAATGACAAATCTCTTTAAAAATATACCCGACGTAGTAGTATTTACGATGATATTTTAATAAAAAGTAAATCTTTGGATTCTCATTTAAAAAGCGTAGAACAAGTATTTAGTGTTTTGGAAACGAATGGCTTAAAAATTAAAAAGGAAAAATGTGAGTTCATAGCTGACCAAGTGAAGTATTTAGGGTTCATAATAAATAAAAAGGGAGTTCGAGTAAATCCGGAAAAACTAAAACCAATATTAGATATGCCTCACCCAACTAATGTATCAGAATTAAAGTCGTTTTTGGGCATGGTTAATTTCTATGGAAAATTTATAAAAAATTTAAACTATCATATTAACCCTCTTTATGTCTTGCTCAATAAGGGAAGGCACTGGAAATGGACAATGTCACATACAAAGGTTTTTAATGTAATTAAAAAACTATTGTGTAGCGCGGACGTTTTAACACATTTCGATATGTCGTTGGAGAGTATAGTAACCTGCGACGCGAGCTCGCGCGGGCTCGGCGCCGTGCTGGCGCAGCGCGCGCCCGGCGGCGGCGCCGAGCGCGTGGTGGCGTACGCGTCGTGCTCGCTTACCGCGGCTGAGCAACACTATAGTCAGTGTATGGCTCA
Source organism: Polia nebulosa (assembly GCA_951329385.1). Taxonomy (NCBI): domain Eukaryota; kingdom Metazoa; phylum Arthropoda; class Insecta; order Lepidoptera; family Noctuidae; genus Polia; species Polia nebulosa. The sequence goes on along the minus strand of OX589613.1, from coordinate 22,865,088 downwards.
GAGGTAGCCCGTTGAGTTGACGAAAACCACAGAATTACGTTAATAAGGTTTATTCGTAAGTTACATTAAAGTTACGTTGGATGCTTATCCGCGGCTATGCGTCAACTGAACGTTGAAATTATAATTAATATAAAGTTGCGAAAAGTAGGTCGCGGCGTAAGCAAATTTGCCTGTACGTAAACCGTACATGCTCCCGAGGGGAAAGTGGGATGAGCATCCATTACAATGTAAAATAAAAGTATAGAAAAGTGTAAAGTAAATAATTAGAGGTAAACAATAAGTAAAAGTGTAAAAGTATAGAGAACACTCAATTAAGTTCATCGAAGTGGAATACTTTCTTCGGCCGTGTCGCTTCGCTGTAAATGGGCTCCACGGTTGTCGAATTGCGTATTTCTTGTAACTCGATGTCCCCTCCAAAGTTCTCCCTTCCTCTAGGTGTCACTTCAGTGTTGGCGCCTTTCCTCGTTTTACACCGTCGTTTTAACATAATATAGAGGGCAACCACAGCAATTCCTCCCAACAACAGAGAAGTAAATGAGTAGAGGTAGATGTCGTGACTTGAGATGTCAGACGACTTCGGTAATATTTCCCTCTTTTTCTGGAATTCCAACTGCTGATCTATTTTCTTATTTCTACTGCAGTTGGCAGTTGTAGTTCCGCTACGTTAAATTTTGCATTCTTCCAGCCGATGTCAAATATGTTGTTAATCGTTGAATTTATATTTGGGACTTCAATATATGGTTCCATATTCAAACTACTTCCCAGCTGATTATGTGTAAATATGGTGGCGTCCTTTTTCTGGAGTAAGCATTTTGATTTCAAGAAAATCACTCCAGTCCCGTCAATGACCGCTGGCGTAACTTGATCGTTACATATGTCGCGCATCAGCTGTTTACCGCACAATGTAAACAACCACATGTTTGTTTTATGTAGCTTCGTCCAGGTTTCTTTGCATTCTACGTCATTGAGAACGCATGATAATGACTCTTGTTGGTTGAAGACTTGGGCCTCACATGGGGCATGTTTATCGTGCATGTTGTAGACAGGTTGACGTGAGAAACAGATGAATTCGTCTTCTCCGTATGAAGTGCATTGGCGCATGTCTTGATCTTCCATTGATATGTATGAGTTTTTAACAAAGTTAATAGCGATGAAACTTGAACTTGGTTGAACAAGTTTTAAATGTCCTTGTCTTAGGAACGGTATCGGTATGACTCGATATATCTTGTAGTCTTCATCGCTCAGCAAGGGGATGTGTATTTCGAACAGCATATAGTTTTTTGTTATTCTTGCCTTCACATGAATGAGGTCGTAGATGTTTTGCAGATCCCTTTGGACGTCCTTTACAGGCAATGACAATCCCTGTGGCAACCTGTGGCAATCAGTTGGTTTGCTGGGAATAGATGAGTATCTAAATGTCCTCTATAAATGTTGGCGAGACCGTTAACCAGCATTTCCAAAATTCTGTTTAAAACACTTAAAATCAGAGTTGACGTCACGGCAGCGGAATTTATGTCATTCTTCGTGAATAACATTTGCGCTCTGTTCTCTATTTTAGTGATTACGCTGCAAGTTTCATTCATGTAGGTGCGCAATGTTTCGAATTGCTTCTCCATAAATATAGTGTTTCTTTTTACTACGTTGTTTTCTGCCTCTACGATCAATGTTTGATTTTTCATAAGTTGTAGTAAGTAGGCATAATTTAATTGTAAATTCTGTATGTCTTTTTCGTACTTTTCTGCAAAGTCTGCATCGAGCACTCCGAAAAGAGTTCTTGCTAATTTCCCAACACCATCAAAGTGGCCTCGTTTTGGTCTTGAATGTTGAGTGAGCAACATAGAGTTATAGTCGGCTAGGTGACTCAGTTCATGCCGTAGGTGGCTGACGATTGCTAGGCAAGGCTTGTACTCATGTGATATTCTTTGGCATAGTTTGTCAATTTGATTCACATAATCATTGATCCGCTCTGTTGCTTGCCAGTATGACGTTAAGTTGTAGTAGACCAAGAGGTTCCATTCGTCATGTATCAGTTGAATTTTCCCAGCTTCATCGAAGTAAATCGGGTGATTGCTCGATATCGGCGTGACCTTCCAGTTATCAGTCATTGGCGCAGATTGTCCAAGTCCCATCAATACTACTATGGATAGAAGAACAAGTGACAGCCAATTGTTCTTGTTTCTTGTTGTGCCTCCCCGTTTTTTGACTTCCGGAGTAGGTACCCTTTTCTGTTCCTCTTTGTTTACTTGTAGATCTTCAAGTTTCAGCGGTAATGGTGAAAGCTTCGTGATCGGTCGTTTAAGTGACCCTTTCCTAGTTTTCAAGGTAACCACCCGTACTCGACCATCGGTGCCTGAATGAAGTTCCTGGACTCGTCCTAGCGCCCAGCGGCCAGGAGGTAAGTGTTCATCTTTAACTAATACTAGGCTTCCTTGTTTCAGGTTTTCTTTTGATTGCTGCCATTTGCTGCGAACTTGCAGTTGATGCAAATATTCAGTCGACCAGCGCTTCCAGATGTGCACGTTCATTTGTTCAATCAGCCTCCATCTGTTTCTTAGATCATGCTCAGCAAAATCTTGCTCTTCTTGTGGTGGAGACAGTTGGGGGCCGCCTATGAGAAAATGACCGGGAGTTATATATTCCAGGTCTTCGATGTCCTCTGTTAATGGGCACAACGGACGAGAGTTGAGACTGGCTTCAATTTGCGTTAGTAAAGTAGTGAATTGTTCGAAAGTGAGCTTCTGATCCCCCAGTACTCGATGTAGGTGATATTTCATGGCTTTGACGGCCGCCTCCCACAGGCCTCCTCTTCCTTTGTTTATTTTCACATCGACATGTCCGGTGTAGTCGACGCCCGTGTTCGTGAATGGTCTTGATGGAGTTACACGCTCCCTTGGTAAGTCTGCCATCAGTTGAACGTTTCGGTTGGGTTTAAAACGATGACATCGGACGCATTGCCGTAGCTCCTTTTTCACTGTTCTGCTACCTCCAATGACCCAAAATTTTTGACGTAAATGGGCCAAAGTGAGTCGCGCGCCTCCGTGGAGGGTGTCACGATGAGCTTCTTGTATAATAAGCTTCGTTAATCTTCCTGTAGCAGGAAGAATAATAGGATGTTTAGCGTCGGGTGGTAAAGTTGAGTTGTCTAGTCGCTCCTTCACGCGCAGTATTCCATTTTCATCCAGAAATGGGGTTAACTTCAGTAGGTTGCTTTTTGTTGATATTGGTCGATTTTTCTTTAAACATTCTATTTCTTCGCCATTATATTCATTTTGAACGTTCTTGATGACCAATACTGTTGCTCCCATAATGTCTTGTGGTGACAAACACAAAACCTCTCTTTTGTTATCGCAGTCGGATAAGTTATTAGTTGAGTGTTGTGTCCGTTTTTGCTTACGAGTGTTGCTTAGTCGTAGAATCCATCCAAGCACTCTAATTACGCGTTTATAATTACTGGTTTTGTTGAGTAATGTTTCAATTATTTCACATTTCTTGTATGTGACTGCGCAGCATTTTATTTCTTGCAACTCATTATTAGTTATGTATGTCACACGATTGTCTTGATTGATTTGCATGTTTGTTTTTAACCAATCAGGTCCATTCCACCAAAGTTTGAAATCAAGGAGTTGAAGTGGTGTGAGCCCTCGAGTTGCACAGTCAGCAGGATTTTCTTCTGACTTCACGTAACTCCAGCAGTTCGCAGGGACAATGTTGTTTATTTGTTTCACTCTGCTTGCTACGTATTTTTCCCATCGGTTTATATCGCCCTGTAACCAGGCTAAGATGACCTTGGAGTCACTCCAGCACCTTATGTGCAGGTTTTTGTTGCAGAGCGTGTTTTGTACCTTTTCTAGCAGTTTAGTTAGTAATACAGCCCCGCAGAGTTCCATTCTAGGTACAGTTATCTTATTGCTGATTGGTGAAACCTTTGTTTTTGCCGTGATTAGCGTAGTCACGTATTCACCAGCTTGATTTTTCACTCGGCTGTAAATGACGCACGCGTAAGGTTTTTCGCTTGCGTCGCAAAACCCGTGAATCTCTAGGTTGTTTTCTTGGCATTGTAACCATCGTGGTATGGTTAGTTTGTTTAGCAAAGGGATATCTTTTCTCGTAGTTTCCCACTCAGTAGTGAGATCGTCGGGTAAGCGTTCATCCCAGTTGATTTTGTACATCCAGATTTTTTGGAACAGAAGTTTAGTTTTTATTGTAAGTGGCGATAATAATCCAAGTGGGTCGTATAGTTTGCTTATCTCGCTCAGTAGTATGCGCTTTGTCAGTTTTTTCTGGATAGGTATATTCCATTTATATGTGAAGCTATCATTTTCTTGATTCCATCTCATGCCCAACATTTTTGCGCTTGAGGTTTGTTCTGGGCGGAAGTCGATGTTTGTGTTGCGGCTCTTTTGATCATCTCGCAAGTCTTCTAAGATGCTCAGTTCGTTTGTTTTCCATTTTCTTAAGTTAAATCCGCCTTTTCGCAGTAACTCAATAAGCTGTGTGACCAGTGTTTTCGATGCATCGACAGTATCCTGCCCGTAGACCAAATCATCCATGTAGAAATAGTGTTTTAGGACATTTGCCGCCTCCGGATAGGTAGCTATTTCATCTTCTGCGAGTTTATGTAGAGTTCGCATTGCTAGATAGGGTGCGCTTTTCATTCCGTAGGTTACCGTGCCCAACTGCCAATCTTGTAGAGGTTCGTTAGGGGAAGATCTCCAGATTATAGTTTGCAGATGTTGTTGTTTTTCGTTCAGCCAGATAAAACGATAAAGTTTTTCTACATCTGCTGTAAAGACGTATCTGTACGTTCTCCAGTTAATTAGCAGTGTCAGCATATCCTTTTGTAAGTTCGGACCGCAGTACATGAGATCGTTAAGGCTGCTGTCTCCTTTTGTCTTGTACGACGCGTTGAACACTACTCTTAGTTTTGTTGTGGTGGACTCAGCTCTCAACACGCCATGGTGTGGTAAGTAGGCTTGACCTCTTCTTTCTTCAGTTACAAGTTTCATGTGGCCCATAGCGATGTATTCGCTCATAAAACGCTTGTACTCGTTACTGAGTTCCTTGTTGGTCAGCATTTTTCTTTCTAGTTGAAGGAACTGTGCTAATGCTTGTGACCTAGCATTTTTTAGGTTCGTTTGGAAATTGGGCTTCATGGGCATTTGCACCACATATTGTCCATTCGCCAATCTTGTGGTAGTCGCGTTGTAATATTCCTCACAGTGTTGTTCCTCACTCGTCGATGATGAAGCGTCTGGAATTTCTTCGGTTTCCCAAAATCTTGCCATGTTTTCGAAATCGTTGAGTGTTACCAAGCAGTTGTAAGTCTTTACATTTCCGCATAGAATCCAGCCCACTCTGGTTTGTTGGGCTACTGGGTATTTATTGTCACTCCTGATGACTCCATTAAGGATAAGTTCTGAGTAGACGTTCGCGCCCAAGAGCAGATCGATCGGGCCTGACCGATTGAACTGTGGATCAGCTAGTTTTAAGTTTTCCAAATAGTCCCAGTTGCTGATTGAAAATGATGCGGTAGGTAAGTTACTTATGAGTTTCTTCATAATTAATGCCTCCAAATTGAATTGATAGTCTGAATGTATTGACTGGCATTCCAAGTTCATTGCTCCTTTGCAGTTGCCACCGAGTGATCCGACACCCGATACAACAGCGCTCATTTTTCGTCGCTGTAATCAAAGGCGCTGTGCTGCGTTTTCCGTTATTAGGCTTACTTGGGAGCCTTGGTCAAGCAGGCCTCTCAAGTTGATGAAGTTTCCATCAATTGTTTTAACTTTTAGAAGTACAGTTGTCAACAGCACTTCCTTTTCTTCGTTTGTTATGTTGTTGACCCCATAGGAAGTTGAAGGGGCCGACGATGGGTTTGCTTCCCTTCTTGCTTGTTTGTTGCTAGATAGTTGTGTTTCTGCTTCATGCATAAGTGTGTGGTGTGCCTTTTGACACAATTTACACGTCTTTCGTGATTTGCATTGTTTTTCTCCGTGGCTGAATAGACAGTTTATACAAATATGCAAGTTGCGAACGGTGTCATTCCGTTTGTTTGTGTCCATAGCCAAGAATTGTTCGCAATTCATTAAAACATGATTCGTTTTGCATATTGGGCATGTTTTTGCTGTCGTGAAGAACGCTTTTGGTGAGCTTTGTGATTTCTTAAAGTACGATGACCCGTGCGTTTTATTCTTATTAATGTTATTTCGTTGTTCAGATTCTTTGTGTGGCTGTTTTTCCGATTTCCATGGTTTGTTGCCATGCAGCGCTTCCAGTGACATGAATTTTGATTCTAAAAACTCGGCGAATTCTTCCAGGTCGGGAAATTCCCTAGGACGTTTGATATCTTTTACGTATTCGTTATACGTACCGCTGTCTAGTTTCTGAACAAAAAGGTGTACCACTATCGGATCCCAATTGGTGATGTCTAGCCCGATGTTTTTGAGCCCGTTCAAGCACTCCATCATGACGTCGTGAAGCTTCCGTATGCTTGCAGCGGTTGCTTGCTGAATACTCGCTTGATTCAGGAGTGTGTTCATGTAGGATGTGAATAACAGCCGTTTGTTATCGTAGCGGTGGGTCAGCATCTCCCAGCATGATGCATAGTTTTCAGCACTGATACCAAGATGCTGAACAAGTTTCTCAGCCTCACCCTTCAGCTTGGTTTTCAGGTGTTGCATTTTTTGAGCTCTAGAAAGAGTGGGATTGTTGTGTACACTTTCGAGGTAAAGGTCTCTAAAAGTCAGCCACTGGTTATAGTTGCCGTGAAAATCCGGTATTTCAATTTTTGGCGTAGATTTCTCAAAATGTGCATTATTCCAGAGGTTTTGTTGTAGTTTCCTTTTCAGGTCATCATAAAGGTTCTCTGCAGCATTGTACTTTTGTTGGTAAACCGTATCCTCGTCTTGCAGTATGTAGTCAAGTTCCCAATTTGCTCTTTCGATATGTTCCCATTTAGTTTTCAGGACGTTCAAGTTGTCTTCTAGTTCCCATTTTTCCATCGCTACTTCCAAAGCTACGTTGATCTTTCCGATAGTGCGTTCGAACATTTTGAAGTTGCAGTATTGTTGACGCAAAAGATCTTGTTGCTTTTCCGTCGACTCGCTTGTTCCCCGAGGAGGTACGTGGAATTTGATATCGTCGAAAGTAAATTTCGACTTTCCCTTATCTTGCGCAGGCGTCGCAGGTGGTTGTTCCGTCTGACTCGTAGATGCAGACGGTAATTCCGACTTTCGTTTCAACACATCTTGCAGCACTTCTTCATACATCTTCTTCGTACTGCTGAAGATGTCATCAGTGAAATATTGCAAGTCAGTTTCTCCAGACTCTTCCAGTAGTTGGTGGTTGTGAACAAACTTCTCCCAGTTATTGTTCAGCCGAGAAAGACGCTCCTCCAGGTACGCCAAGTTCTTCCTGGTGGGACTGTCCTTCTTGTAGTTGATGCAAATAAGCTTCAAGTCTCTGAAGATAGATTCTTGACGGCTTATCAGTTCGGGTACACCATGAACCATTTTTGTAAGCTGTTGGTTTGACCTTTGGTGGAGTAGAGTTGTATCACCGCAGGTACTAGTTCACCAAAGTTGCGAAGTTTCCGCAAGTTTAGGATATTAGGTGCGTCAGCACTCCACTAACGCTGTGTGCACCTTCTCAATCCAACTGGGGCGACCCTCTTCTGGGAGACCCGCTAGACCGATTCGCTAACGCTAATAAAAATACTACGCACCCGTTTTATCCGGCTCGAAGGACCAATTTTATGTATGGCTCAGAGGTAGCCCGTTGAGTTGACGAAAACCACAGAATTACGTTAATAAGGTTTATTCGTAAGTTACATTAAAGTTACGTTGGATGCTTATCCGCGGCTATGCGTCAACTGAACGTTGAAATTATAATTAATATAAAGTTGCGAAAAGTAGGTCGCGGCGTAAGCAAATTTGCCTGTTCGTAAACCGTAGAGTCAGATTCATAAAGAAGCTCTTGCAATCATATTTGCAATGGACAAATTTCATCAATATCTGTTTGGGAGGAAGTTCACTTTACGTACGGACCATAAACCTTTGGTAACAATATTTGGACCTCATGCCGGTATTCCCAACACGGCGGCTAGTCGGCTTCAGAGATGGGCTATTAAATTATCAGCCTATGACTTCAATATAGAGTATATTCGCACGGACAAGAACACAGCTGATGTTTTGTCTAGGTTGATTAGCGAGCATAAGGAGGGAGTTTGTAAAGAAGAATTAGACACTCCGGAACAAACATATTTACATTTTGCGGCAGAAGCATTACTTTTAGACTCAAATAAATTAAAAAAAGAAACGGCTTCGGATTTTATATTAAACAGGGTAGCTAGATACATTAATGATGGATGGCCGGTCGATGTCGAAATGAGAGAACTAAAACCTTATTTTAATAGAAAAAACGAGTTATATTTAGAATTTGGTTGTGTGATGTGGGGACATAGGGTCGTTATTCCAAACTCTTGCAGGGATAATGTAATAATGGAGCTTCACGAGGGTCACATGGGGGTAGTGAAAACAAAGGCATTGGCTCGGAGCTATGTGTGGTGGCCCGGCATAGACGAAGCTATAGAAGCAGCGTGTCGCGCCTGTACCATATGCGCCGCGGTAGCTGACGCTCCTCCAGCGCACGCACCACGCGCCTGGCCATGGCCAGACCGCCCATGGACCAGAATACACATTGATTTTTTAGGGCCAATAGCGGGGCAAACTTACCTTATTGTAGTGGACGCTCATTCGAAATGGATAGAGGCAATTAAAATGACTAGCACTACAGCGAAAGCTGTAATAAAAGAATTGCGGGAAATGTGGGCGAGATTCGGGTTGCCGAAACAGGTGGTTAGCGACAATGGTCCACCATTTTTCAGTGCTGAATTCAAACAATTTTTAAGCACCAATGGGATTGAACAAATTTTTTCAGCCCCTTATCACCCGGCTTCGAATGGGGCGGCGGAAAACGCCGTTAAAATATGTAAATGCAATATAAAAAAGCAATCAAATCTAACACAGATATACACGCTTCTTTGTGTAGATTCCTACTGGCTTACAGAAATACACCACACTATACTACCGGCGAAAGTCCGGCAAAGATGTGCATAGGGCGCAATCTGCGCATGCGTCTAGATTGCTTAAAACCTGATCAGAAGGAATTAGTATAGGCTCGTCAGAAGCAGGCGGAAAAGTTAGCTGGGGGAAAAGTTAGACAATTTACGTCGGGGGACAAGGTCTGGTTCAGAGATTATCGGGGTTTTGATAAGTGGATAGCGGGGAAAGTGATAGAAAGGACAGGTAGTACGGATTACATAGTTAGATCTATCAATGGAACCGAAGAACACAGACATGTCGACCAATTAAAGCTTAGAGTGTCAAGAGATGTTACTAAGATAATAAATTGTGACAGTCACCCTGTACGCGAAAGACCCGTAAAACGATTCCGCCCTTCGCTAATTTTTCCAGTAAACAACGACCAACAGTCTGGCGCACCGGTCGCGGGCCCGAGCTTAACTGAGCCGTTGGTAGCCGAGGGCGCATCATCTACAGCAACCGACGATAGGGATGTTGTGTTAACATCAACTCCGCTAAAAACATCTAGCGTGCCCAATGCGCAGGAAATAGATAATCATGGCTCGAATAACAATGTGCCTAATGATCAGCCTAATCTTCGGCGTGTACGTAAACCGGTCAAACGATATGGTATCGAGGACTGTTAAAAGTAGAGAAGGAAATAGTATTACTATTATAAGTTAAGTTAATAAGTTTAAATATGCATAAGTTAGTTTAGTTGTGTTAGTCATAAGTTTATTAGAAACTAGCTTCCGCCCGCGGCTACGCCCGCGTAAAAAGTGTAATTATAATAAGTCTAAGTGGTATTTCCAGAGAGTAGCACTTTAAATAAATCCTGTAGAAATCAAAATCAAAAGTAATTTAAATTAGGCTGAAAGCCAGATTTTTTTGAACGTCAAAGTTAAAAAAGTTAAGTTTGAAGTTTATTAGAAATTAAGGGTGAAGGTGTTATATATGTGGGTAGTTTTAAGCTAGCGCTCAATTGTGTTTGTAACTGACATCAGTTAAACATACGCTTGGCTCGTACGCACGTCTTTTATTTAGCATAAGCATAAATAAATTTAAATCATTTACTAAAACTAAGCTATGCCAGAAAGCTTTTTACACAATTAATGACTTTCTTGTGAAAAAAGGCGTGGGATTGAGCTGCTTCAATGATATACATGAGCCATTGTTTTCATATGTACTTTTTACTGATGAATTTTTTTTTTTTTTTTTTTAATATTCGTTTTTGACATGAATACTTGTATAGTATCCTACTAATATTATAAATGCGAAAGTTTGTATGTTTGTTTGTTTGTATGTTTGGCTGAAGGTATCGCAAAAACGGCTGAAGGGATCACAATGAAATTTTGCACACACGTAGGTCATAACCTGGATTAACACATAGGCTACTTTTTATCCCGGTAAATGACAAGACTTAGCGAAGGCTGAGGTGGAAGTAGAAATCCAAAGTCAGGCTGAACGAGCGCACACGCTCAAAAAGTACTAGGACACCAGAAACATGAGAATTATTTCCAGGGCTGAAATCATGAGAGATAAAGACTCACAAAGTACCAGGAGACCAGAATCATGAATAGGTGTTTCCGGGGATACAATCCTAAGCTGTATAGCTTCACAAACCACTAGGATACCAGAATCAAGAAGAAGTGTTTCCGGGGCTATAATCCTAAACGGTGTAGATTCACAAACTACCAGGAGATCAGAATCACAAAACATATTCCATTCCGGGGCTGGTATTAGGAGAGGTAGAGATTTACAAATTACCAGGAGACCAGAAAAATGAGAAGTATTTCCAGCGCTGAAATCATGACCGGTAAAGACTCACAAAGTACCAGGAGACCAGAATCATGAATACGTATTTTCGGGGCTACAATCCTAAGCTGTATAGCTTCACACACCCCACCAGGAGCCCAGAATAAAGAAGAAGAAGTGTTTCCGGGGCTTGAATCCTGAGCGGTATAGATTCACAACTTAGAGATCAGAATCACAAAACATATTCTGAGGCTTAAAGATTTTTTTTTTTTTAATTATTTGGTTATAAATAGAAAGAGGATATGGGTAAAAAAGGGGTGACTACAGAGATGACGACTAATAGAGGAGTATGGAAGAAAAAGACATGTTGCGCCGACCCCAAATAAATTGGGATAAGGGGGAGGGGGGGAGAATGATGATGAAATAGAAGGTAGAGATTCATAAACTACAAGAAGCGGCACGTAAGTCTAGCGCTGAACGATAATTGCTGCGCATGGGTAGGTGGCGCGGGTGGCGCGCGGGGAACAGAATGCGACTGGAGAGCCAACCGGCGCTACGCACGCTCGCCCTTCATCCCGCTTGCCCCCCTCAGGTACCTCAATTTTTACTTCTGCGCCATAACGGTCAGCGCTAAAGTTTCGTGCCGCTACTTGTACCAGGAGACCAGAGTCATGAATAAGTATTTTTGGGGCTGGAATCCTAAGCGGTATAGATTCACAAAATACCAGGAGACTAGAAATACAAAGAGTGTTCTAGGGCTGAAATCATAAACGGTATAGACTCTCAAACTACCAGTTCACAACCTACTAGGATATCAGAATCACAAAACATATTCTGAGGTTGGTATTAGGAGAGGTAACATCTTGAATAAGTATTTTCGGGGCTGGAATCCTGAGCGGTATACATGCCCAGGCGTATAGACAACCAGTAAACAGAATCATGAATAAGATTTCATTTCGGTGTAGATACACAACCTACCAGGATATCAGAATTACAAATCATATTTCGAGGCTGGTATAAAGAAAGGTAGAGATTTACAAATTACCAGGAGACCAGAAACACAAGAGTCGCAAACTACTAGGAGATCAGAATCACGAAACATATTCCGAGGCTGGTATTAGGAGAGGTAGAGATTTACAAATTACCAGGAGACCAGAAAAATGAGAAGTATTTCCAGGGCCAATACTAATCTGTATAGCTTCACACACCCCACCAGGAGCCCAGAATCAATAAGAAGCGTTTCCGGGGCTTGAATCCTGAGCGGTATAGATTCACAACCTGCCAGGAGATCAGAATCACAATATATATTCTGAGGCTTAAAGAAGTTTTTTTTTTTTAATCTAACTACCAGTTCACAACCTATTAGGAAATCAGAATCACAAAACATATTACGAGGTTGGTATTAGGAGAGGTAGAGACTAACAAATTACCGGGAGACCAGAAACACAAAAAGTATTCCGGGGCAGGAAACGTAAGAGGTAGAGAAAGATTCACAAATTACCTGGAGAACAGAAACGTAAAGAAGTATAATTTCCGAGCGGTATAGATTCACGCACTACCAGGAGATCAGATTTACAATAAGTATTCCGAGGCTGAGATCATGAGAGGTAACATCTTGAATAAGTATTTTCGGGGCTGGAATCCTGAGCGGTATACATTCCCAGGCGTATAGACTACCAGGAAACAGAATCATGAAGAAGAGTACGGCTTCCGTCGAAATCGGTCAACGGGAGATCTTCTAGCGTATGCCATTCACATCTGGAGTGAGGCCATCGACAAACAAGGGGAAGCCCTTGCGGTCTCCCTTGATATCTCGAAGGCCTTCGACCGGGTCTGGCACGACAGCCTAATTGGCAAGCTTCCTTCCTTCGGTCTGCCCGCTGGTTTGTGTGATTGGAATGCAGATTTCCTGAGGGATCGGTCTATCCGAGTAGTCATAGATGGCTGCTCGTCCGGACTGCTGGCTATTAATGCCGGTGTTCCTCAGGGGTCGGTGCTCTCGGCAACATTGTTTTTGCTGCATATTAACGATCTGCTAAAACCCGGTACCTTTGGGTATGCAGACGACAGCACTGTTGCCGAGAGATACGTGCCTGACGCACGAGTTAGTGGGTCTCAGGTCCGGTCTCTCCGCGAGGCTATGGTTGGGCGCTTGAACTTGTCCTTGCAGGCTGTCTCAGAATGGGGCGATGCCAATCTGGTTAAGTTCAATGCTGCTAAAACCCAGGCGTGTCTTTTTTCTGCTAAAAGGAGCCAATTTCACCCGGCTTCAACTTTCCGAGGTGTAACAGTGCCGATAACCGATCAACTAGATCTTCTTGGTGTTACTTTAACATCTACCTTCAATTTTGGTCCCTTCATAGAGGCAAAGGCTCAAGTGGCTGCCAAAAAGTTGGGGATCCTCGCAAAGGTGAGACGATACTTCACGCCGGAACAGCTGCTCCAACTCTATCAAGCGCAAGTCCGATCGTGTATGGAGTACTGCTCTCATCTTTGGGACGGATCTGCCAAATACCAGCTTGATGCCCTTGAGTCAATTGAGCAACGAGCCAAGAGGATCATCGGCAATGATAGACTCGTTGAGTCGAAACTCCAGTCTTGAACATAGACGCCGAGTTGCTAGCCTGTCGGTTTTCTATCGGTTACATTTTGGGGAGTGTGCTACGGAATTGCATGATTTGATTCCGCCAAGCCCGTTTCATCAAAGGACCACAAGACGTACGGCGAAGTGCCACCGGTTCATGGTAGACAACCCATCCATACGCACAAAGCGTTTTGAGAAAACTTTCATTGTGCGTACAGCTAGAGAGTGGAATTCCCTACCGGAGTCTGTGTTTCCTGATAGCTATAACCTGGGAGTCTTTAAGTCAAGAGTGAATAGGTTACTTCTAGGCAAGCGTGCTCCATCTTTGACCACATCATCGCTTGCCATCAGGTGAGATAGTGGTCAAACGCGAACCTATCAAACATAAAAAAAAGAGTAATTTCAGACCTGCACGCGTATGAAACCACAGGTATACGGTGCCAAAATCGTGAAAAAGTTAATTTAATATAAATGTCTACGCGGACGGAGCCACGGACAAGAAGCTAAGCACCAATTTAGGATATGTTCGGGACCCAATAAATGAAACAGTTTGGATATGGTGAACTATTATATTTAACACGGTAAATGCCTACGCGGACGGAGCCACGGGCAAGAAGCTAAGCACCAATTCAGGATATGTTCAGGACCCAATAAATGAAACAGTTTCGATATGGTAAACTATTATTATTATTTAACACGGTAAGAGTAACAGATCGGTCAGGACACACTGTGTGCTGTGTGGCCCCTACAGTCTTTATGTAGAACTTTGACGTTCAAAAAAATCTGGCTTTCAGCCTAATTTAAATAACTTTTGTATTTGATTTCTACAGGATTTATTTAACGTGCTACTTACTCTCTGGAAATACCACTCGGACTTATTATAATTACACTTTTTACGCGGGCGAAGCCGCGGGAGGAAGCTAGCTAAATTATATATTTTTTTTTATTTTTTTTATTGACATTTTATTATTTATTTATTTTTTGACTTGAATGCTTTGTTAAGTATTTTTGTGCAGGAGGTGATCATTCGTCGTGTTGAGGATGTGATGATGAAAAGACTTGATGATGGATACTTTGGTTTTAATTATCGTTCTACAATTTTTACTTATAATATAGACGTACTCGTTCGCCGTTAGTTTTTGGATTGAACCGTTGAACCGTTTTTTAAATTAAATCGGGTTGGGGCCCACGGTGCGTCCCCTCCCGCGCGCGCGCGGCTACGTCGTCCTCGCCCGTGATGTTGTCGCTGGCTTTGTCCGCTAGATGGCGCTGGTTGTCCGTAAACATGCCCCCGGCCTTGGAAGCTCCTGGTTCCAAAGAAGCAGATGTCATTGTGTAGTCGTCGTCAGGAAGCGGGAGTGGGCATATCTTTGAGAAGGAGCGCTTGATTATGCCCGTCGCCGTTCTTATGCTTGCAACGCGAGCTATGTCATCCTTCCCCGGAAATGTCTGTAGAACTCGGCCTAGACGCCACTTAAGAGGAGGCAGGTTGTCTTCCTTCACGAGCACAAGGGTGTCTGGAACAATAGTGTCTCTGCTGGTCTGCCATTTCGTTCTTTTCTGGAGTTCAGAAACATATTCCTTGGACCATCTACTCCAAAAGTTCTGGCGCATCTGCTCAACACGGTCGTAGCGACGGAGACGCTGCGGAGCCGTTGCGGTAAAATCTTGACTGACGGGTGCGTTGAGTGGTCGGCCAATCAGGAAATGAGCAGGTGTTAGCGGAAGAAGGTCGGAGGCATCGGATGACAAAGGAAACATGGGTCGGGAGTTGAGGACAGCCTCGATTTGTGCCAATACAGTACTTAATTCCTCGTAAGTCAAGTGTGCATTACCTACGACACGAATTAAATGAAATTTACAGGACTTGATGCCTGCCTCCCACAAACCACCAAAATGAGGCGAATAAGGCGGAATAAATGTAAATTTAATTAAGTTATTAGCAGTATAATCCCGAATATCACTCTCTTTATCTACTAAAAATTTTGCAAATTCTTTTAGCGCCCCTACAAATGTTGTACCGTTGTCTGAGTAGATTTGCAAAGGTTTACCTCGTCTGGAAATGAAGCGCTTTAGTGCTAACAAGTATGCTTCAGTTGTGAGGTTAGTAACCAGCTCTAGGTGTACAGCACGCGTTGCAAAACACACAAACAAACAGATATAGCATTTTATTAACTTTGCCCCCCTTCCTGAACGGTTCAACATGAACAATGGTCCTCCGTAGTCGACGCCGCAATACATGAAAGGGTACCCGGGTTGCAATCTTTCGGGTGGTAAATTACCCATCTGAATATTTAGAGGTTTAGCTTTCATGCGAACACATTTTACACAGGTATGCACTACATGTTTAGCCAAGTTCCGCCCTCTAAGTGGCCACCAAGTTTCTCTCATAGTTGCTAGTAACAATTGGGGCCCCGCGTGTAATAATTCCTTGTGTTTATACTCAAATAAAAGACGGGTGAATCTATGTCGTCCGCATAACAACACAGGATGCTTTTTGTCATATGGAAATGATTCGGAGTTTTCTAATCTACCTCCTACTCGGATTATATTGTGCTCATCTAAAATTATGTTCAAATTAGAAATATTACGAGGGAATTTTGAAGGTTGTTTTTTTATTAAACTTTCATAAATTATTGGAAAAGATGCTTGTTGTGCGATACGCGTTAAAATTATTGTTGAAGTATTCAATTCATCAACCGACAGATTATCTACGAGGCGCTGTGATTTTATTTTATGTCGGCTATTATTCGTAAAGCGTAGAATATAGGCCATAACTCGTATCATACGGTTGAAATTAGAAAAGTTTTCGAAATGAAAGAACATTGGTTTTGTTTGATTCACTAATGCGGATTTTGTGGGTTTTAATTCTGGTAATTCATCATAGTTAATATTATAATTGTTATTGTGCTTACCATCCATTCCCTGAACGTGTAAGAATGGCGGTCCTTTCCACCACAGATCAGCTGATGTTAACATATCCAATTGCAAGCCGCGCGATAGCAAATCAGCTGGGTTCTGTTTACCACTAACATGAAACCACGCTTTATCACCCGTTAGTTCGTTAACTTCTACTACACGGTTTTGTACGAACGGTTTCAGCTGGTTCGGTGGCATCTTAAGCCATCCTAACACTACGGTAGAATCTGACCAGAAATACACATTATTAAACGTCAATCGTAACGAACCAATTATCTTTTTGTAAAGTCTAGCACCTACTACCGCACCGCATAATTCTAAGCGCGGAATGGAAACCGGTTTTACCGGTGCCACTTTACTCTTCGCACATAACAAACGCGCTGTTACAATTGTATCTGTATAACTACGTAAATACGCACATGCACCGTACGCGTCTTGTGACGCATCACAAAAAATGTGTAGTTCAACTGTGTGCGCGTTATCTCCTATTACGTAACGAGGTATGCGTAAATGTTGTAAACAATTTAATTGACGGATGAAATTCTGCCAATCTAATAAAATCGGCTTAGGCACTGAGTCATCCCATCCTATCTTAGCTAACCATAATCTCTGAAGTATGATTTTTGCAATCACTATCACAGGGGTGAGTAGACCTAAAGGATCATATATTTGAGCTATAGTGGAAAGAATACTGCGCTTACTAGCATCGGTAATGTTGTGTTCACAATGAGTAGTAAAATGCAATTCATCTGAAATGTTAAACCATCCCAATCCTAAAGTTTTTGTGTGACACGATTCTCCTAGCGATAATTCTTTAAAACTAGACTCAATTTGGGTTGGGGAAGGCGTTGCATTAAAGATCCACTTCCTCAGCGGAAAACAAGCCGATTCTAGGACTTTAGAGACACTACTACATATCTCTAATAATTTTTGATAATCTTGATTTCCCGTAATTAAATCGTCGACATAAAAATCGTCACTAATGATTTGCGCTATGACGTCATCATCGCATTCCATTGCGAGTTGCTTAAGGCACCGTATACTCAAATAAGGCGCGGATGCCGTCCCGTAGGTGACGGTATTTAGCTGATATATGCCAAGGGGATCAGACGGCTTCTCCCTCCAAAGAATTAATTGTAATCGTCTTTGATCTGATTGCACTAATATCTGGCGATACATCTTTTCGATGTCGGCACATGCGACAAATTTAAATTGCCGAAAACGTAGTAGAATAGCAAATATGTCATTCTGTAAGGTCGGACCGATAAGCTGTATGTCATTTAAAGACTTCCCGGACGCGGACTTGGCACTTGCATCGAACACGACCCTAAGTTTTGTAGTCGAACTATGTTCTCTGTAGACCCCGTGATGTGGTAAGAAATAGTACGGCGGCGAAAATTCAGTTATACGGCTCATGTGTCCTAGACTTAAATATTCTTTCATAAAATTGCAATACATCTGTTTATAACTAGGCGTGCTCCGGTTCAACTTACGTTCGAGTGCTAAAAACCTGCTTTCGGCCATCGTAAATGTGTCGCGCAGCTCGTCAGCTGATTCTTTTAAAGGAATGCGCACGGAAAAGCGACCTTTATCGTCACGTAAAGTGGTGTCTTTAAATAAATTTTCGCATGCGAGTTCTTCTTTTGTGAAATTTGGTTTATTACAAATAATTTCTTCAAGTTCCCAAAAACGTTTAAGTTCCACATCTAATGCTTGCGTGAAATTACATTGCGTTCGAGTGGTTTTTAAATTAATTTGGTTTTGAACTGAACCTGAGATAATCCAACCAAGCTTTGTGTTCTGCAAATAAGGACCTTTAGGCAAACGTATTAGACCCTCAGTTAGCAGATCCCAGAACTTGTCGGCACCTATTAATAGATTAATTTCATCACTCGAATGAAAGTCAGGATCAGCCAGCTGTATGTTGTTGGGAATTTCTATATTATGATTAATGCTCAGTGATGGCAATTGTGCGGTGATTTGATACAAAACTAAGCAATTAATGTGTGTATTGTATGAGCTTGTTTTGGATCGTATATTTACATTACATAATTGTGTGGATTGTGTCACGGTGTTCCCTACACCGATGACTTGAATAGTGGACTGTATCGTTGGAATGTTAAGGGTTTTGCAAAGTTTTTCGGAAATAAAACAGTGCTGGCTTCCGTTATCCAGAAGAACGCGGGTAGTGTGATAATTATTTTTGGAATCCGCAATCTCCACTAGTGCAGTCGATAATAATACTTGATCATTAAAATAGCGCGTATCAATATTATTGACTTTGTTAGGCGTGTGAGACGTGTGAGATGCGGTGATTCCGTTAGTGGACTTTGGAACCACTATTTGTGCTGTGTGTGAAACAGTAGACGATTCGTTAGCGTCAACGAACTCACTGTGTATTAATGAATTATGCTTTTTGTTGCAGTGCCTGCACGGCCCAAACCAACAATCAGTTATTGCGTGGCCGTCACGTAAACAGTTACGGCAAAGATTCTTGTCTTCGATAAACTTCAACTTATCTTTGGGTGATAAAATAAGAAACTCATCGCACGCATACAGAGGATGATTAGAGCTGCACATAGTGCATTTATATCGCGGCGACTTTGTGTGATTAGCCGACTTCTTGCCATGTTTTTGAGTTGAAACATGACTATGTGTTTTTATTGACGGCGAACTTTTCGTGTGATTGTTCTGAGTACTTTCTATTTGTTTACCATGAGAAGGTTTTACCGTTTCTAAAAAATCTGCGCGATCCTTAAGAAAGTTCATTAAGTCAGACAACGACGTTTTTTTATTGGGAGACGTATTTGTGAGGGTACCTTTGAAAAGTTCCCATTCGCGCTCGGTCGACGAGTCTAATTTTGTTACGATAATATAAATAATTAACGTATCCCATGTGTCAGTGGGTTCGTCTAACGTTTTTAATGCGCGAAGATTACGCCAAATAGTATCCATTAGTTTACGTACTTGAGAAGCTGACTCTTTATTTATTGCCTGAACAGTAAATAACGCTTTAACGTGATTATGAATAAGCAAACGACTGTTGTTGTATCTATTTTCCAATAAATCCCAAGCAACGATGTAATTTTGTGCGGAAAATTCCAAAGCTTTAATAACCTGTAGTGCATTACCTGATAGAACGGATCGCAAATAGTGAAATTTCTGAATATTATCGAGAGTATTACTATTATGCACAAGTGATAAAAATGTATCTCGGAACTCAAGCCATTGATCATAAGAACCGTCGAAGTTCGGTAAAGTAATTGTAGGTAGTTTGATACCTTGTGTGTGTGTTTTACAATTACTGTTATCGCTTTGAACTATCGAATTATCTTTAAGAATACACTTAGACTTAGCCACAATAGCATAATATTGATTTTCAAAGCACTCCCTTTCTTGCAACTCTTTATCTATCTGACTACCTGCAACGTACGAGTCTATTTCATCTTGGGTGCTACAAAACTGATCAAACAACTGTTCCACCTTTTGCAAGCGCTCTTTTAATTCGGTTTTCTGAATTTCCGTTGGATTGGAACCGTCTAATGATTGAACGAATTTTGAAAACAACGTAAATTTGCCTTTCAAAGAACCGCGTTTTTTCACTAAATCACGAATAATATCATCAATACTTTCTGTGTCTGCAAGCGAATGCCTCTTTTTCGTCATTGTGGTGGTTGCGAGAAACAAAATCAAGTACTTACGGTTTTATTACACCGATGTATGCTCTGACCGCGACGTAGGTAGATGCACACTTACTACGAACACTGGAATTTAGACAAATAAAAGAATATTAGCACAAACTCAGCACGGAAT
Source organism: Polia nebulosa (assembly GCA_951329385.1). Classification (NCBI taxonomy): domain Eukaryota; kingdom Metazoa; phylum Arthropoda; class Insecta; order Lepidoptera; family Noctuidae; genus Polia; species Polia nebulosa. Next base: position 22,844,937 of record OX589613.1, on the reverse strand, counting down.
CGGGAAGGAAAATCTTGAATGACCTGACCATTAACTGCAGATGGTGAATCTTCTCTCGAATCTTCTCTCCGTTGCTCGAATTTCGTAGAAGTTGTAGGTCCGCTTCACTCCAGCTCGCTTTGATTTTTCCGGCTCGTAGGATCAAATTATGTGCAGGAGGTGATCATTCGTCGTGTTGAGGATGTGATGATGAAAAGACTTGATGATGGATACTTTGGTTTTAATTATCGTTCTACAATTTTTACTTATAATATAGACGTACTCGTTCGCCGTTAGTTTTTGGATTGAACCGTTGAACCGTTTTTTAAATTAAATCGGGTTGGGGCCCACGGTGCGTCCCCTCCCGCGCGCGCGCGGCTACGTCGTCCTCGCCCGTGATGTTGTCGCTGGCTTTGTCCGCTAGATGGCGCTGGTTGTCCGTAAACAATTTTATTTATTTTTATTTATTGATTGACATATTATTATTACTATTTTGTTTGACACGAATATTTACTTTGTAAAGTATTATATTTTTTTTTTGATTACTTAATTATTGTAAATGTGAGGACTATGTGGGTTACTATTATTATTTTCTCCTCCTTTTTACAGTAATTTTTAACGTTGTCTGACAGTTTGAGTACTTTCGCGGCCTACACAAATGTCTTTTCTTTGGTATTAATAGTCAAGTCATTGAGCTCCTTAGTGGTTTTTAAGTTGAGCTATTCGACTATTGACAAATGCTTGCACTGACTGGACAGGTCCACTCAAGTATGTTTGGTTCTTTCTTCAAAACACCACTACAGACACTAAGCTGCATGGTCCTCATATAGAATAATGTGAATGCGAGAACTATGTATGTCGTTATATTCATGTAGATTTTATGATTGTCTGGCAGTTTGAGTATTTTTGTGGCCTACTCAAATGTCCTTACTTTGGTTACTGTTCGGCGGTTCGATAAGCTCCTCAAAGTTCTGAGTTGAACTTCGCGATGACTGACAAATGCTTGCACTGTCTGGACAGGTCAACTCGAATATGTGTGTTGCTTTCTTCAAAAAGCTTATCCCAGACATACACGTACATGGTTCTCATATGATTTAACCAGTACACATTGTATGGATTTGAACACTTTAAAAGAGACTTTGACCTCTGAGTTTGTTTCGATGTTTCTTCTCAGGTTAGTCAGCTAGGAAACACCGGCCTCATCTAGCTTAAACTGACAAAAAACATTGACGTGTAAAAGTGTTCCTTGTAACCTATTTACTGAATAAACATCATTTATCATTTGATTTCAATAATGTCCGTGTTTTCATAATGTTCTATGAGAAGCAAGTACTCAGCGCGGGCTTGCACAGGTAACACTTTGCAATCCTAGTATTAATATTATAAATGCGAAAGTTTGTATGTTTGGCTGAAGATAACGCAAAAACGGCTGAAGGGATTTAAATGAAATTTACACACATGTAGGTCATAGCCTGGAATAACACATAGTCTACTTTTTATCCCGGTAAATGACAAAACTTAGCGAAGGCTGAGGTGGAAGTAGAAATCCAAAGTCAGGCTGAACGAGCGGATTACGCTCTTAAACCACCACTGCTGCTCACTAACTACCAGGAGACCAGAAATATGAGAAGTATTTCCGGGGCTGGAATCATGAGCGGTCTCGCAAAGTACCAGGGGACCAGAATCATGAAGAGGTATTTTTGGGGCTACAACTCTAAGCGGTATAGCTTCGCAAACCACCAGGAGACCAGAATCACGAAGAAGTGTTGCCAGGGCTTGAATCCTGAGCGGTATAGATTCACAAGTTACCAGGAGATCAGAATCACAAAGCATATTCCGAGGCAGGTATTATGAGATGCAAAGATTCACAAATTACCAAGACACCAGAAACATGAGAAGTATTTCAAGGACTGAAATTAGGAGCGATAAAGACTCACAAACTACGAAAAGATCAGGATTCACCAAAAAGTACGAGTAGTTCCGGATTCCAAAACTACCAGGAGACCATAGTCATGAATATGAGTCTATCATGACTAGTCGTGACGGCCAATGGCTTAATAGCCAAGAGCCTCGACGAACACCTAAGGAGGCTCTCGTTGGGCAGCTGGATCAAGGGCTTGATCCAGAAGGCAGTACTCCTGGACACGGCGCGCATAGTTAGGAGGTTCCTCTCTCAGGAGCCCTGTCCACCGGTAGCTTGGACCCTATCCCGATACCGGTGGAATACTATTTTTTATATTTTTAAAAGTTTTTATATTTTGATATTTTAATATTTAAAAATGTAAATTGTATGTTTAAACTATAAAATAAATGGAATAATAATAATAATAAGTACAGGTGTTATACCCAATCATATCCACAGTAGCCTCAAACAAATAGACCTTAAAGACTCAATTTACGTTACACTTCAGAAAGCAGCAATTCTAAACACCTGCAGAATAGTGAGGAAGTTCATGCAGATAGAAGAAAATGAAATTTTTCCTCATAACATCAATCCTACACCTTAGATTGTACTCAACTCACACTACATTGACTTGGCTTGGCCCGTTAATGTAGCTTAAAATTAGCCTAGAGCTAAGAAAAACTACACGTTTTCCCACAATAATAATAATAATATATATATAGGTTGTCGAGATGTGGGATGTGGACTCAGCGATCATTGTACCGATAGTCGTGTCAGCCAATGGCTTAATAGCCACGAGCCTCGACCAACACCTCAGGAGGCTCTCGTTAGGCGGCTGGATCAAGGGCTTGATTCAGAAAGCAGTACTTCTGGACACGGCTCGCATTGTCAGGCGGTTCCTCTCTCTGGAGCCCTGACCGCCGGTAGCTTGGACCCTGTTCTCGATACCGGTGGGATACTATTTTTTATATTTTTAAATGTTTTTTTTTTTTATTTTTTCATTGAAATATTTAAAAATATAATTTATATGTATTTACAAATGAATAAACGAAATAATAATATTCCACAACTATCACACAACGCCATCTAGTCCCAAGCTAAGCAGAGCTTGTGTTATGGGTACTAGACAACTGATAAACATACTTACATATTTCTAAATACATAAATATTATAGATAAATTACACCCAGACACAGAACAAATGATCGTGCTCATTACACAAACATTTGTCCTGGGTGGGAATCGAACCCACGACCTCCGGCATAGCAGTCAGGGTCACTAACCACTAGACCAACAGGCATAACCGGCCATTATCCTGCATAACTCGATATCTTTTTGTGTAGCCTCCTTAAAATCAGCATGCGTGATGGGTAAAAATTCTTCTACAAAATGTACATACGTACTTACTGTCTTTCCTATCTGAGTGTAAGTTTGTCTTATCAGGTAGACGTGACAAGGCGTCTGTGCAATTATTTTTATATCCTACATATTCTATGCTGTAATTATATGCAGACAAATGCACTGCCCATCTTTGTAAACGAGATGCAGCCATAATTGGTATTATTCCCTAAAATATAAGTCAGTGGTTTATGGTCGGTTTTTAGCACAAACTTTCGACCGTACAAATACTGATGATACTTCCTGACTCCGAACACTATCGCCAGCGCTTCTCGATCAATCTGTGAATATGATCGCTCAGCTACACTAAGTGACCGCTCGGCGTGATATGGGACAGTACGGCGCTGACCCCTACGCTGCTCGCGTTGGTAGCGTTGGTAGTCAGTACGAGTGGCAACTCGACCGAGTAATGTACTAGTACTCCATTACTGGCTAACAGTGCTTTAATCTTACCAAACGCATGCTTACATTCATCACTCCAATCATATTTCACTCCTAATCTCAATAAATCGTACATTGTAATAATCCACAATATCAACTTACCCACATTAACCTATTACTAAATACATACATTACACTTGCAAGCTTCTTTATTATTATCTATTCTTATCTTTATCTAACCATATCTTCAGTATTCTTGAGGGAACAGGTACACATTCATTGTGCGTACAGCTAGGGAGTGGAATTCCCTACCGGAGTCTGTGTTTCCTGATAGCTAAAACCTGGGAGTCTTTATGTCAAGAGCGAATAGGTTACTTCTAGGCAAGCGTGCTCCATCTTCGACCACATCGTCGCTTACCATCAGGTGAGATAGTGGTCAAACGCGTGCCTATCAACAATAAAAAAAATCTTGAGGGATTAAAAATGTATGTGATATCAATGTTGTCGTCATTAGAATAAACAGTTAAAAAAGGTACCACGGAACATTATACGTTTTGATGTTATATACCTTTTGTCATTTTAAACTTTTTACGCAGGTCTGCGCTTATGTGTATTAAGTATGTGATCTAGTTATTGATCATATTGATCGGAAACATCGACGTAAATGTATTTTAATCACAAAGTTGAGAGTGAATTTAGGTACAAGCGCGTAGCAGCGCAACCACCTGTGTCTGTGTGTATAAGACGTGGTAGGTAACTACGTACTACCACGTACAGACTGTTGTCAGCATTATCTGACCCACCCTAAAATCAAACGACTTTGGACCCTCTGCATGTAACATTAAGGTTTATTTAATTTATATGAGCTTATCAGACAACTGCTCGAGGATTTGATGAACAAATACAATAATAATATAGACACGCAAATTTGATCTTTAAAACGTTAGCATTAGGTTATATTTTATAACTATTTGTTATAATATGATAAGTGTAATAGCTTATTTTAATGATTGAGTTCTAGTAATCCTGGTCTCGTGGTCTGTGTGTAAGACTGAGAAAAACGAGGTTCGAGATCAAATCCTGCGACAAAGATACGAGTATTGTTTTGCTTTCAATATAAAATTTATATTCCAAAACTATTTCTTGTATTATTGTAAAGAACTACAGACTATACATAAACTTTTTTAAATGGTAATATTTTCACATAACTTGTAATAAGTGGGTAGTTGAAAAATAAATGTTCGTATTCATTATAAAGCTGGTATTCAAATGCTACTGTGGAGTGATTATTTAAAATACAAAATAATTTGCACGAGGAGAAGATGGCTGCTCGTGCTGTGCAAGAATAAACTTTATGATAGTCTACTATATGGTTTAATTTTTTTTGAATATTGCGTTTAGCATTACAACTAACTCAATACAAACAACTCAATCGATGGTTTTGAACGGTTAGTCATCAACTTGGTTTTTGTTATGTTCATTTGTAGGCCTACCTTTTCACTTTCCGCTACAAGTTCCTTGAGCATGACCTGCAGTTGATTTGGGTTGTCTGCGATTATGATTAGGTCATCAGCGAATCGTAGATGGTTTAACATTACCCCGTTTACATTTATACCATATGTTGTCCAGTCCAAGTTGCGAAAAACTTGTTCCAGCGTCGCAGAAAACATTTTGGGGGATAGAGGATCTCCCTGTCTTACTCCTTTTTTAATTTGAAATTGTTCCCCTAACCTTTCTGTTTTTATTTTCGCTGTCATATTCTTATAGATGTTTGAAATTATTCTAATATACTTTTTGGGCACTCCTTGGTTAGCTAATGCCTCCCAGATCTTTCCGTGTTTAAGAGAATCGAATGCTTTGTTGTAGTCGCTAGGTAGTAGGATAGACCATATTCGTTGTATTTTTTCGTGATCTGTTTTATAGTATGTATATGGTCTATTGTTGAAAATAGGGATAATATGCATAGGGACCATAAAAAAATCACCGGAAAATTATAATCTTAAAATTACATACCACCGGTACCGTAATTTTTGTAATAAACTTCTACATAGACTTAAAACCGAATACGAGAAAAATCAATTTATTAAAACCAAAAATAATCCCAAAGCGACTTGGAAAATAATAAATGATATACTGATTAAACAAAATTGTAAAACTTCTCCCACAGACCTGTTATCCATTTCTGGTATCAACGAAAAGAGCTCAGTTAATTTGGTAAATGATTTTTTCGCGAATATTGGAAAAAAACTCGCGGCTAAACACACAGTTATACCCACTAAACATGTTCCACATCTCCAAGACGAAGCAAAATCAAACTGTCTAGTGCTTCTGACTCCTGATGAGGCTGAAGTAGAAAGAACCATAATGAATCTTCGTACTGATTCTGCCGCTGGTTGGGTTGGAATTACAACCAGAGTGTTAAAGGTGAAAAAAAAAATATATGTGAACTATGTTTAACGAAAGGTGTATTCCCAAGGGTTTTAAAGAGAGCGATCGTGCATCCAATACACAAAGGTGGAGACAGAGGCAGTGTAAATAATTACAGACCTATTATTCCGGCTTTGTCTAAAATTTTAGAAAAGGTTCTCAACAATCGTCTCATCAATTTCATGGAAGCACATACTATTTTATCGGAAAATCAATATGGCTTCCGTAGAGGGAAATCTTGTGAGGACGCTGTTGCTGCCTTTGTTGACAAGGCCGTTAGGATGCTTGATATAAAATCTAAATGTCTGGGTATATTCTTAGACTTGCCTAAATCATTTGACACTGTCTCTGTCCCTACTCTAATATTAAAAATGGAGAGGATGGGTGTAAGAGGTTCTGCACTTGCAATATTTGAGAGCTACCTCTCTGAGCGGACACAATGTGTCAAAATTTGATCACACGTTAGTGACGAACACATGTTATCTTTTGGAGTTCCTCAGGGCTCCATTTTAGGACCCACTCTCTTTTTGATCTATGTAAACAGTCTTTGTAATCTGTTCATCCCAAATAGTGACATATACACATACGCGGACGATACGGCTCTACTCGTATATGGTCAAGACTGGAAGGAAGTTCAGGAGCGAGCTGAATCAGCGCTAGGTATCATCATGTCATGGCTATCTGCAAACACCCTAACTCTAAATGTAGACAAGACAAAATTTATCCCCTTCTCAATTAACCTATCCTCGCAAGGCGATGAGTCGTTTATCATCAGGGCTCATATTTGTAGTCAACAATTAAATCAATGCTCCTGCCTTCCCCTGACCAGAGCAACCAACGTCAGATACCTAGGCATTGTGATAGACCATCTTATGTCGTGGAGTATGCAGATAAAGGCGTTGTCTGGCAGAGTGAAGAAGCTTATCTCAATCTTTAAAAATCTACGATGTAGCGCAGATTTCGATACCCTGCGAATGGTATATTTCTCGCTGTGCCAGTCAGTGCTATCTTTTGGTGTGACGGTTTGGGGTGGCGCTCCAAAAACAAAAATTTTACAATTGGAGAGAGCGCAACGAGCTGTCCTTAAAGTTATTACGTTTAAACATTTTCGGTATAGCACTAAACAATTGTATGAAGACTGTCAAGTCATGACCGTTAGACAGCTCTTTGTGCTCAATACCATTTTGCGCAAACATGCAACTTTAGAATATAGTACTGGTCATCTGGCAAAACGAAGATCAACTGAGGTCTGTCCTATAGAAAGTTGTAGAACCAAATTTGCTAAAAGAAATTTCCGAATTCTGGGAAGTCGATTGTACAATGCAGTAAACAAACACTGTGTCATCTATAGTAAAAATAAATATGAGTGTAAAAAGATAGCGAGTAAATGGATCATGACTCGTATGTATGAGGAGATAGAAGAGCTGTTGGAAAAGTTACTCTAAAATAACCGACTTATTTATTCTTGCACTCCTCATTATAATTTACTTATTAGTGCAAACATATACAGAGGGCCCGCGCATACATACACACGCACACTATCATACATTCACACGCACACACCCATATACACTAAGTGAATGGCTACAATTTGCAATTTATAGTTTTAAGTTTTTATCTTTATATCGTTTTTTACAATTTTTATTCTATTCCTTTGTTTTGCTTGCTCCGGCAATCGCTAGTGACACTAATCACTATGTAACTCCGAACTTGTCTATATTATCTTGGTAAATGTTTAAAGAGAGAGCCCTGACACCCATAACACAAGTTTAATCTTAGCTTGGGTGCCAGAGGTTAAACTCAGTGTTATTCTTTTAATTTTTAGGTTTATATAGTTTGCTCTACAAAACACTATGTTTTTCTGATAAATTGTAAACTTGGAAATAAAGTATTATTATTATTTATTGTTGGAAAGCCGCTGCGAAAGCCAGCTTGTTCCTTCGGTTGGTTTTCGTCTAAAACGTTCGTGATTCTATTTAGTACAATCTTTGAAAAAATCTTGTATAGATTGGACATTAGACTAATAGGCCTATAATTACTGATATCGTCTCTATTGCCATTTTTGTGGAGTAGAATAATTGTTGATGTTGCCCACTGAACGGGTATTGGTTCATTGTTTAGAATGTCATTAAACAAATCAACTAAGGTATCCAATATAGCATTCGTTGATCCTTTCAGAAGTTCATTCGAAATTCCATCTTCACCAGGTGCTTTCCTACTTTTTTGTGTTTCATTCGCTTTTAATATTTCAGTTTCCAAAATTAGCGGGATTTCTTCTTCATGATCTGGGTAGAAAAGACATTCTATGGGTAGTATTGTTTCGTCATTGTACAACTTCTGATAAAACTGTGTTGCTACATTTAGGATATCCAGTATTTTTGTATCATTCTTTTTATTTTTGTTGTTCTTTATTTTTGGAATCCAATTCGTACATTCTTTCCATGTTTTTTCACTCCTCCGGTAGATTCTATGTGATACATAATGGTTTCGGTTCTTATCTTTTCTTTATGTTTTCTGATGGATTCATTGATTTTTTTACTTATTTTTGCTATTTCTTGACTATTTGTTGGTTTTTGAAGTCTCATGTCTCGTCTTAACTGAATTAAATTTTGCGCTTCCTTTCCAATTTTATCTTTTATAATTTTGCTTGTTTGGAATTTTCTTTCAGTTTTATTAATTTTTTTTACTATTACATCGTATTTTTCTTGTATGCTCTGTATTGCGTTTACTTTTTGCTCTAGTGTGATTTTCAAAGAGTCTAAGGCATGGTCCGGCAAAGGTATATGTCGTTGCTGTCTGTCTGTTTCTATATGTTTTCTTGAATGTTTTGTGTGAGAAGACTTGATTTTTGCGCGGACCATACGATGGTCTGTGTTGAAGTCGAGTTGCTTTATAATATTGACATCCGAAAATAAATTAGGCTTATTTGTGAGTATAAAATCAATTTCATTTTTAGTAGAACCATTAGGTGAAATCCATGTCCATTTATGGTTACGCTTTCTGTTGTAATAGCTATTCATAACATACAAGTTATATTGTTGAGCAAAATCAATTAGCCTTTCTCCATTAGCATTACGATTTCCAAAAGAATACGGTCCCAAATATCTGTTTTCATTTTGATTGCGTTTGCCAATGCGACCATTCAGGTCTCCCATTATTATCACTGTCTTGTGCGTACTCTCCATAGTTATTTTTAGATTGTGATAAAATTCGTCTTTAATTTCTTCTTTTGCATTATCTGTTGGAGCATATACTTGAACTATAGATATGGGTTGTTTATAGCCAGGTAGGTCGATATTAAGGACTGCTATCCTGTCTGAGATTCCGTTAAACTCTTGTATTTTGTTTTTGAGATATTTTTTTACCAAAAAGCCAACTCCATACAGACCAGGCGTTTCATTTTTGTAAAATAATATGTACAAACGTATGAAAAAACAAAACGTAACGCAACGTAAGATAAAGTAAGTAAATGCTCATATATTTCCAAATTAATATACTTTTTATATTAGTATGCCATATAAACATTAAAAAAGGCATGCTTATGCTTAAAAGTTTGTTATCGAGAAAATGAATTCATCTGTGAAATGCTTTACAAATTTATAGCTGCCTATATGTAGTGAATAAACATGTTATTTAAACAGAAAAAATCTGTTTATAACAATAACATCACCACATAATCTGCAACATTTTAATGGTTGAAAAATCAATCCATTGAGCATTTACTTACATGGTGTGTTTAAATATACCTACTAGATGAACTAGTGGCACACCGTCCCCTGCTATAACTTGTTGTAAGCGGCTACGCATGCCGCGCACCATGTTCCAACACAAATCTTTGCCTCTCATGTGCTCTCAAGTCGATGTCACGACCTCAGCCAAGTTGTGTTTGTTTCGCACTTCCGTTGTGTCCCAATTTAAAACCATTGGACCCCATAGATTTTCTATAGGGTTCAAATCAGGACTTTTAGATGGCCAATTAATAACTGTCACACCTTCTTGAGCAGCTAACCATTCGCGCACAATGCCTGCACGGGGAAAAAGCAGTTATCGTGCGTGAAATATATATGTGACGTTGGATAGGCAATTCGCCCAGTCGGCAGCATGACGTCACGCAGAATCTCCAAATACAAACTGCTATTAAACCTACCACCAACTTCCACCAATTCACCAGGTCCCATGGACGACATCCAGCTCCAGTAGCCAAGGGTTATTCTACCGCTGGTTCTACAAGGTAGCAAGCACTTCTCGTTGTAACGTTCTCCTTGCCTCCGCCATAAGATTTTACGTCCATCTTTGTCCGATTTAAATGATTTTTCATCAGTGAAGATCACAACATTTTCTTCCCAATTGAAATTTAAATATTCCTGGGCAAAACGGACCCTTTCGGCACGATGAGCAGGTGTCAATGCAATTTTCTGTGCCGGTTTATAATTCTTTATCCCAGCAACGTGTAAATGCCTTCTCACTGTTTCCACTGCAATATTGTGGTTTATTGCGGTTGCACGAATGGGCAAAAATGGATTTTCAACGTGGCTTGAAACAATAGCCCGGTGGCGTTCGAATTCGGGACTATACTTAATGGCTTTTGCTCCTGGACGAATCCGCTGAATTCCATTGTCTCCATAACGTCTTAGCCATAGCCTGACCGTATTTCTCTAAAACAAAAATAAACATTTTTGGAACCGTGTACATGTAACTTGTAAGGAGTGAATGTAATGGTAAATAAAATAGCCAACTACGCGTTCATTCATCATAATCAATAAAATAAAATAGGTATAAAAAACACTTACTGCTATATTAAGTCGGCGACCAATCTCTCTAATTCCAAAATTCTGCTCATGTAAAAATATTATTTTGTTTGGTATAGTCGTCAAGTTGCGACATGATGCTATATTACAGCAAATTGCTTAAAAATACTTAACGAGTTAAACGATTTACAAATGTGTGTGCGCAGTCACTGCTATTAGGCGTAGTGTAAATTTTGTTACTTAGATGAATTTATGATCTACTTCACGAAGTCAATATGTTTTATTTCGTATTCAACCATTCTTGGTAAACATAAATTCTGTGATCTTAAAGTTTTTTTAAATTACCCACCCGTTTACAAGATAAGTTATTAGGCGAAAATTATATTGGTCGTCCTTTAATATTGCAAGCAATATTGTAGAAATGAAAACAAATTAAAAAAGAAACTGATGTATAGGTGGACTGTGTTTTCGAACCCACATGCTGTTCGTCGTCAATCCAGCATCAAACCGCTAAGCCAAAAGAACTTGTTGGGAATACGCGAAATTAAAGATTGGGTTGTAATTATGTAGTGTGACTTAAAAGCTTTTCAACTTTAATGTTAACGAGATAATGATTAAAATAGCTTAACAAAAACATATATAATGCCAGTGAATCCGGCTATGTTGGGTGGGTTTACCTTAACGTTACGAGTTAAGGATCTAATTTGCGTGTCTGTGTTATTATTGTATTTTTGTTCATCGAGTCCTCGAGCACTTGTCTGATAAGCTCATATAAATTAAGTAAACCTTAATGTTACAGGCAGAGGGTCCAAAGTCGTTTGATTTTAGGGTGGGTCAGATAATGTTAACAACAGTCTATACTACGCGCTCGCGCGCGTCTACATTCATTGCGAAGCGTTGAGATCGCAATATTCACAATAAATTGCGTGCTTGAAAATGTTAATTTCTGTAACCGATCATTACCAATATTAATGACTATCATAATTTTGTTACTGGCATTAGGTGTAACCTTTTCGCGAAGTTTGCGATATCTTGTTCCTTACAGCCTGTATATTTAATAAATACACATAATAATAACTCATCATTTAAAATGATTTATATTTTTCTTTTAAAACCTCTTGAATTTAAATCTGTATTAATAAAGTACCGAGGTTAAAGGATTAACAAAATTTTATTTATGTTTAGTAATTTGTAATGTGACTTAACTGTGACAACTGTGACAGAAAACCGGCCAAGTGCGAGTTTGCACTCGCGCATGAAGGGTTCCATACCATCGTTCAAGATTTACGCGTCCACTTATTGCCATTGTTAAGAACGAGCAAGAAAATTAAAAAAAAAACACGTTTATAGTAGGCGAACCCCTTTAATTTAAATACATTTTTATTTTTTGTTATAGCGGCAACAGAAATACACATTCTGTGAAAATTTCAACTGTCTACATACTCGTATTACGGATTATGAGATACAGCCCGCTGTCAGACAGATGGACTGACGGACCGTGGAGGTTTAGAAATAGGGTTCCGTTGGTTACCCTTCCGGTACGGTACCCCAAAAATACCGTATGAAACATTTGCGACACCACTTACACTTAGTCTGCTTTCATTAGGTATTTGTGTATTTATGATGTAATATACATCCATTGTTATGCAACGCAATGATATTTGCTCTTCATCATCATCATTATCATCAGCCTTTTTAATGTCCCCACTACTGGGGCACAGGCCTCCTCTCTGTGAGAGGGTGTGGGTCGTAATCCACCACGCGAGCCCAATGCGGATTGGTATTTGCTCTTGCTTAGATGTAATATTTAATTTTCATTTTTAAAATGATGGATAACTAACAACACCGCTAACACTCGTCACTAACCAACAACAACCACGAAACAACAACGTTCTATTAGATGAATAGTCGTAACGAACTGCATCTGTCTACCTCACAGAAATCAAAATAATTTACCTAAGTAGTTTTCTGTTACCCATTAACTTCATAATAGAAATTAAACATACGAAGGAGACAAAATACTAATGCGTAACGAACTGCTACAATAATAATATTTAAATATTAACATCTAACTAGGTAAATAAATAACAAAAACTATAAACAGTAATTATAAAAAAAACTTTTTTACAAAAAAAAAACAACCGACTTCCAAAAAAAAAAAAATACACTAAAAATTAAAAAATAACTTTAATTTCAGCAGTCGGTGTTTATATTTTACTTCTTCGTTATTTGACACCGACTTCCGAAATTAAAGTTATTTTTTAATTTTTAGTGTATTTTTTTTTGGAAGTCGGTTGTTTTTTTTTGTAAAAAAGTTTTTTATTTTTCACTTTTTAGTTGTTATACCCCAGAACTAAAAACCCCAATACCATGGAAAGTGGAATTTAAACAATTGGAGAACACCAATACGTCATCGTGGTATACATATTTTTCGTTTTTGTTCAGTTTCTCAAAAAGCGCTGAAGCAATTTCGATAAAATTTATATGGGACCAACTTGGGAGTATATTCTTTCGGATAAAAAATAAATTTTGATAATTGGTTCACAACTGACGGAGAAATCGGCGGACATACATAAAAAAAAAAAAAAACATACATACAGCCGAACATATTATTTTTCGAAAGTCGGTTAAAAATAACAAAAAATGATGAGACGCAGGTGAGCCAGAACACCTTATCCACTACGATACCATGCCATATACTAAGGTTGTTGAAATTATGAACTGTTATCAGTTTGAGAAAAAGTGAGTGTGTGTGCGTGTCTATAGTATAGAAACCATTTAAAGAAGATGGTCGGAAGTCAAAGCGAAGCACCAATCTACTGCTTTGCGAGATTGCCAATGGACTTGTGAACCTATACTGTAAATGCGGTTTTATCTGCTCTGAAGAGTGCTTCCAACGTCCTTGTACACTGTCCAACCGAATACATAAGTACTATAAAACAGGGCTACAACATTTAAAGCCCCACAGTATCATTAACACATCGTTCTGTGCAGTGAATGTGAGAGCTAAAGTCTTCCACCGGCGGTGACGTCACGCTTACAAAAACTGTCTCCCAGCATAATGCACTGTATCCGCGACGCTCAGCGCTCAAGGCCATCAATATCTCGCGAGGGATCGCGCAAATCCTCGCCCATTGAGCGCATCCCTCTCGCGATCCTCCGCTATTGAGAGGCCGATATTAGGCGCCTGGCGCGGGCGAGCCCGGGGTGCGCCGTAGTCATTATATCGATTGTCCTCTTATGGCATACAGTTCATATTTAAATAGCTATGTGCATTTCATTCTGCACTAGACGTGTTGTCGCATTTCGGCGCCCGTTTTGTAGCGATTATCATTGATAAGTAAAATTAGAACGATAATAAAGCTGCAAGGCATTCGCTATTGGGCTATATTTATTTAAATACTTACTGTATGTAAAGTAGACTAAACTACGTAATAAAAATGTTCATATTTCCCATCAATTGGCTGAAATATTATCCATCGTATCAATTGATCCGACAATCTCGTTGATGTTGAGTGTTCGAGTGAAAAATAAAAACAGACCAGTTGGAGTTACATCCACGGCTTATTGTTTTAATTAAATCGGGAAAATAATAAACGTCCGCGCTATCGCGATGTGCTGCGGGTGTTGACGCGCGTTTCGCGAGATCGACGTTCACAAATTAAAATACACATTTTAATCCGCGGCCCGACAGTCGGGGGCCCCCGGGCGGGTCACCGGGGGCCCCCTACGATATAATCCGACAATCGAGTGGACAAACAGAACGAGTGCGTCCAGCTGTAACTGTACTCTTTGTGAAAAACAAAAGATTGGAATTTGTTCGATTACACAATAGCAAGGCATTATTGCAATTGATTGAATTTACAAACTAATTTTCGACGAAACTTATTTTTTTTATCAATTCCTGATAGTCAATTGTTTGATTGTTACATAATGAAGTAGATTTACTCAGAATTATGAATTGGTAAAATATTACCATAAAATCTTAGGAATTATTGCAAAGGTGGCTATGACTTGCCTGTACGAGGGTAATTTCATTTTAAATTTGATCAATGGAGCGAGAGGGCCTGTCAGACTCTTACTAACTAAAACCCACCCCAGTTCCTTCGCTGCCTGAGTGCCCAGGGGTGCGGTAAATAACAACCTACGCTGACGTCAAGTTAGCTGATATCGACAATCGATGACTGTTGTGTTTGTATGCACTCAAATAATCGAAGCATGTTTGTAGTTTTCAGCTTATATCGGTCTAACATGTCGACAGGTTAAAAGTTTAAAAAAGGTTATTCTTTAATCGGGTCCTAACAAATCTACACTAGCAACCAAATATTTTCTATGAGCGTGTGAATACAACTATAGGATTCGATCGACAAGAAATAAGCATACCACTGGTGTATTGGCTCAGTGGCAGTAAAATAGTCAGGTTATTGCAATATTTATTTATTTTAACTTTAGGCAACACAAATGTACAAAGCCGGACTTAATGCCTTAGGCATTCTCTACCAGTCAACCAAGGGTGGTGGAGAGATAATATGGCAGGTGCATGAAACAAGAAAGTAGATAATATTGGTAAGAAGAAAATGGGTACAAGAATGAATACATAGTTATAATAAACATACACATATATTTAATAGAAAATAGCCACAGATAAATATATTTATATAATGGATATGGATTTTTGAGACGACTATTAATTGTGTAGAAAGTAATTCCGCAACTTTCGCATAAATGCATACAGACTGGTGGCCGTCCTGATATTGAGAGGAAGCGCATTTCTCAGAACAATGGACTGTAATATGAAATGAAGAATCAATAAATTCAGAAGTATGAGAATGGCAAAGCAGAAGGAGATTGTTAGAAGAACGCAGATTCCTGGCGTGTGAAGAACATAGATATTGTAAGTGAGATATAAGATACGAAACAGGGGTGGGAGAGTTGAGTAGAGAGAAAAGCGTGGTCAACGCACGCAAACTTCTTCTCTGGCAAATGGGCAACCATTTTAGCTCGACACATGATCATATTTTTTTTAAGTTAAATATGAACCGGATGCAGTTATTGAGCAGCCTATCAAGCTTATCCAGCAACACCGCGTTCAGGTCAAAGTAGCACACGTTACCATAGTCGAAGTCTGCACAAGCTGTTTTTGTCTTTACAGACAAAAAGTTTCTCAGACGATACAGATACCGCAAAGTCCCGTTGAGTCTTTTACTGACCCTAGAGACCTAACTTTTCCAGCCAAGCATCGAGTCAAGATGCAAACCGAGATCTTTTACGCTAGGGCTGATGGGGATGACGGCATCATTGAAAATAATAGGAGCTAACCGCAACTCTACCCATCATGCGTTATCATTCGGATAAATGATGATTAAGACAAAAAAAATTATGGCACTTTAGATTATGGATAAAAAAGTTAGGTAACACAATAGAGAACCTCTTCAGCCTTATACAACTGCCCGGGTAGAAGGTTTGTGGGACTCTATTGAGGATGTAAACAGGGATTTGACTGCAATCCATTATTGTTTGGATAGATTTGGAGTGTCTGTGAACCCCTCAAATTGTCAGGCCATTGTTATTGGAAGCTCACGCATGATGGGTACAGTTGCGGTTAGCTCTCGCCCTCCTATTATTTTCAATGATGCCGTCGGTTCTCTGTTGTGTTACCTAACTTTTTTATCCATAATCTAAAGTGTCATATTTTTTTTTTGTCCTAATCATCATTTGCCCGAATGATAACTTGCCCGAACTTAATGTCACATAATATCACATGCTATAAAATTGAAATCCCTAAATAAAATATGCCCTAAATCCGTTTGTCATAAATATTACAGTCAATAATATACAAAACACTTTAAACCGTTTTCAATAATAAATCAATTTAAGGTATAAGTCCTAAACTCAAATAATATAATGTTTTTTTTTATCCTAATAATATTTTTAAAACTTTGTTTAACAAAGCTTTTGCTATGAACTTCTCTTAGGCTTTACGTAGATACGTATTATATGAAACACGAGTTATAGAGCTATTCTATTATGAAATAAGCTTAGAATTGGTCTACAAATTATTAATGAATTAATTAATTTATCTACGTTTAAGTAACATTTTTTGGAATTAAATATTATCTGATTTTTTATTACAATTGTTTATTATTTTACCAAATCCAACTGATACAATACATAAATTGGAAAGATGCAAAAGCAATAAATGGCTTTTGTCACGACTCCGGCGCCGCATGAATGTTTACATCACTCAATAAAACAGTTGATTGTGAGCATGTGATTTTTATTTGCTTATAAGAAACATGCAAACAAGCATACACCATGCATGCAGCAAGCATGCAACAAGCAAGTTAGCATTCAAGCAAGCAACCAAGCACGCGGAATGCAACAACATGCAGCATGCAAGCAAGCATCCAGGATACTCGCAGGCCGCCTCGCCCCTCCGCGCCTACGCGATTCTAAATTACACTTAGGAGTAGGGCAGACAAGACTGCGTGGAGTCGGATTTACAACGATTCGTTTCTGTCACTAAAACCTAATTTTTAACAAATGTTTTAGGACTAACAATTATTTTCATTAAATAAATGAACATTCGGAATAATACACTTTATACGAGTATAATACAATACTTAGAACATAGGACTTTATTTCATTAAAAATTAGGAGATTGAATTATTATAGTACTCGATATTTATTATTTATTTATATAAAAGGTAGCTTCACAGCTGACAATAAGTAAACATAAATTGGATAATTCTAAACAATACGCCAATTACGAAGTACACAGATAAAACAATAAGCATCGAAGAGAGTGACATGAAGTATGTATAGTGTGTGCGTGTGTGTATTTGTACGGTGTGAGACGGTTGGGCGGTGTGGGATATTATGACAGAATAGTTTTAGAAGCAAAAATAATTATGTAAAACAAAATTTCGAATTTTTGAACATTATGGTTACTAAAGTTTATAGCAAACGTGTTATGGATAATGATTTTCGGACAAACAATTTTAGGAGAAGAAAGGGAGTACCAGCTGAAGAATGTTAGCATACAGACGATACTGTTAAGAGTATAGATTATCTGTGATCATGATGTATCTCACTCACTCGTTCGTTCCTGTGATTTGGATTTGCTAAAGATGGCTGTACATAAAAATGTTACAGTAAAAAGTAAATATATTTCGAATAGATCTCCTGTTTTATTAACAGCTATCACGAAAGTTTTCATAGATACGAACACCGATAGCAGTGAGTTATAATATTAATAAGATTGTGAATAACAACGGAGAAAGAATACTGCCTTGTGGCACACCAGCTTCCAGGTCACGCCAACTCGACGAGTTCTCGTCAACGCGAACCGGCTATTGGCGTCCCCAACGATAAGAAGATAACCATTCTAGGGCCTCGGAGGAAACCATAAAATGTGAAAACAGAATATCAAACAATAAACAAATAAGGTTTAAAATTAATCTGCCCGCTTCGACACACCGCGAGTGCCACCATTTGCTCAATAAGAACATTATAGCAATTGTTCAAAGTCGGCTTTAATTTAATACTTGGGAAGCCACCCGCCACCCGTGATGATTGCATTTTATTCCGAGCTTTAAAACAAAATCAACAATAATCCATCAACATAATCGTGCCGTGACGACGCAGCGTTAGCGGAGTGGAGCTGTGTGTGGCGGAGCTGAGCGGGATGGCGTTACGAAACATTTATTTATTTATTTATTTAACATGTACTCATAGTATAAATAAGTAAACTTACTCCGAGCTCTGGTATTGTTGTTTATGAAATTCCCGGTGGATTCCGTGAGTAGCCCAAGTTTCTACTAAGTTTGGTTGTGGGTTGCTATAATAATATGCACGTACCATAATGCAGGAGCTAGGTTGGGACCAAGTAACACTGCAGCGTGTTTGTTTGTGCTTTGCGTAAATAAAATGCTATCATTTTTATCTTGTGGAAACGAAAGGTCTACTTACTTATTACACGATAGCTCGCTCAGCCCGCACATCTACACGGTCGCGATGCGAGACAGAGCGGTGCGGTTTCATGCTGTGCAGTGTGACTGGGTGCGAAATAAGCGCGATAATTGCAGAGGCGCTGCGTTTTTGTATGCGAACTATTATCACCGGCGTATTATAGCGTGATTAATTGACGACGAGAAAACCAGCTTAAGGCCCTACTACCGGGCAAATGGCCCACTCATTGAATAAAAAATCGTAGCATAGCATAGAAAATAAATATCCAACGTCACGTTTTTCTTCTTTCTTTCTCAAAATTTTTCGTATCCAAAGTAGTAAGCAAGAGTGTCACAAACGGCCGTTTTTGGTACTTTGGCCTACTACCTTTACCTTTCTTTAATATTTATTTTCTATGCTATGCTACGAATTTTTAATCAACGAGGGCGCAACTTGGCGGGTAGTAGACCCTTAAAACAGAACGTTATAGTTCATGGGATGCATTTATTTACAGCGTTGCGGTAGCATCTAAAACAATGAAGAGATGAGATCGAAAGAAGGAAAGGATGACGACAAATTTAATGGGAAAGTACAAGAGAAGAAGACACGTTGCCGACTCTATTGGGATAGTGGTAACGAAGAGGATGAGCATCCATAGTTATTTTCTCCAGAGTTTTCAAGCTTATCATTACGAATCTCTTGATTGAGTTGCAAAGTGATCTCCATACCTACTTGTAGAAGGTATCAAGCGGCCGCCGTTCAAATATGATTTATTCAGTAGTAGAGCGAGATCTTGTTGGTGCGCGTCGCAGTTCGCATGGCGCTGGATGTAAGAGCGGCGTGAAATATTCGCGCGCGTGTCGCCATACATCACGCGACTCGCCGCGGGAGGCGGCACAAAATCACATGCCCCACAGAAAATCAACTACAAATAAATTTAATGCGTTAAGTATTTTTTTAATACTACTGTCCTATTTATTTATTTAATCATTTGTATACACACAGAGACAAAGAATTAATAAACAACATTATATATGTCACCGCGAGAGCGTCTGGCTGCTAAGATAACAATCATTACTAATTACTTTAACTAATATTCGAGATTTAAAGTTAGTTAGTTTAGTTAAATCTGCCCTCTATGGGATACATGTTCAACTATGACACTATATGTTAGTTCTTATTTTAATTCAGCGCCATCTATTGGCGTCTTGATGGAATCAAACCTTTAATGGAAATGATTATTAAACTAATTGCAATGTTTTAATATTATAAACTAGAGTTTAAATAAAGAGGGAACATTTATTTTATAGCTTCTGGATTATTAGTCATGCTAACAATTTCACATTGACGAAGGGTATAGTTTATTTATGACTTACATTACCAAATTCTAAACAATGGCGTCGGCTGAGTGAGATTTAAAAAGGTGAATACCCAGATGTTATAATTTAATACGAAAGCTAAATTGGTTTCAGTATTATATCCCGAACTATAAACTCATATGACTATTTAACACAACACGTTCTAATTAAAACCTTTGTATGTTTAAATTACTTAAATTGCCGGGAAATGTTGGAAGAAGTTATGAAGCTACTAATTTAACTTAAGTTATAAGAAATGTTACAGCATTAGTAATAATTAGCTATTGTTTATTGATTACATAATATTAATTAATAAGTGTTTTGGTATTGTTTGTAAGTTTTCTTAAATAAGTAATGAAATTCTGTATTGGAATATGGTGTGTTTCCGCCAATTGGACGCGTGTGTGCTTTGTGCAGGACTAGAGGGTATGCACTCGCAGTAGTTTTGTTTAGACTAAAAAGAAAAAGGAATCGTGATAGATTGGGTTTCTCGATAAGTGTTTAAAAGAATGTCCTCAGAGTTTCTTTTCTGTCAGTTCTTCTCTGAGAGAACAATGCCTTGGAACTGGCAGGCCACATATTATGTGGGTTTAGTTTGTTAGCTTCAGATTACTGATCAACTCTTATGCAGTTCCACAAGTGTCTGTACATGGTTTAAATGAAATAAAACCCATGAGTTTCAGTCAAGTGTTGTGTTTAATTGAAGTTGAACCACCATTTCTACAAACAACGAGAAATTGTAAGGAGGCACATATAAACGAGTGATCTGATTAGTGATGCCTCGTTATATATATAGTACAAAGGAACTGCTTATTTCTTAAGAAATTTATACCAGCAGACCTGCGAAAGGAGAAGTGAGAAAGAAATGTAGACAAAAGTGTGTAAGAAACAGAAAAAGAATACGAGATGTCTTAAATTAATGTATTCAATTTAATGTTAATATTACCATTATTTTGAAAAGAGTAATGAACTACAAAATTGACAAATGTATCTTAAAAAGAGATAAAAGCTAAATCTCTTTGATCACTTTGTCCAAAAAGTAGGCTAAGTACTAACAATGTTCAATGTTCATCATTATCATTATCTGGCTTTAATACCAAATTATTGGGGATTAGCACAATACAATATCTTATTTTTTTAACTTCTCTATGAGGCGGTTAGGCATCTGCTTGCATCTCAGTATCCATCTGCTTCCTAGACCACTGATGAAACGATTGGAAGGTACAACTAGGGGAATTATATTATACTAGCTTCCGCCCGCGGCTTCGCCCACGTAAAAAGTGTAATTGTAATAAGTCTGAGTGGTATTTTCAGAGAGGAGCACGTTAAATAAATCCTGTAGAAATCAAAATCAAAAGTTATTTAAATTAGGCTGAAAGCCAGATTTTTTTGAATGTGTTCTACATAAAGACTGTAGGGGCCACACACTCGCTCAGTGTGTCGGGGTACCTATCTCGTTACTCTTACGTGCTAAATATAATAGTTTACCATACCGAAACTGTTTCATTTATTGGGTCCCGAACATATCCTAAATTGGTGCTTAGCTTCTTGTCCGTGGCTCCGTCCGCGTAGACATTTATATGAAATTAACTTTTTCACCACCTTTTACTTCCAATTTACCTTTGGCTTCATCCGCGTGCAGGTCTGAAATTTCTCTTCTTCATGATTCTGTTTTCCTGGTAGTTTAAGGATCTATACCGCTCAGGATTCCAGTCCCGAAAATACTTAATCAAGATGCTTTTTTTTTAACCTCTTTTGATCCCACCCTTGTTTTTTTGGGTTTTTTTTTTGTGAATCTATACCGCTCGGAAATTTTACTTCTTCACATTTCTGGTCTCCTGGTAATTTGTAAATCTCTATCTCTCCCAATACCAGCTTCGGAATATGTTTTGTACTTCTGATCTCCTGGTAGGTTATGAATCTATACCGCTCAGGATTCCAGCCCCCTCCCTGGTAGTTTGAGAATCTATTCCACTCAGGATTTCAGCCCCGGAACACTCTTTGTGTTTCTGGTATCCTAGTATTTTGTGAATCTATACCGCTTAAGATTCTAGCCCCAAAAATACTGATTCACGACTCTGGTCTCCTGGTAATTTTAGAATCTATACCTCTCATGATTCCAACCCCAAAATCACTTCTTCATAATTCTGGTCTCCTGGTAATTTATGAATCTCTACCGCTCATAATCCCAGCCTTTTGGTAACATATTTTGTAATTCTTTTATGTCTTGGTTGTTCGTGAATCTGTACTGCTCGGAAAACTTATTCATGATTCTGTTCTCCTGGTAATTTGTGAATCTGTACCTCTCATAATACCAGCCACAGAATATATTTTGTGATTCTGATCTCCTAGTAGGTCGTAGAAATCTATACCGCTTAGGATTTAAGCCCCAAAAATACTGGTTCATGACTATGGTCTCCTGGTAGTTTTGGAATCTACACCTATCATGATTCCAGTTCCGGAACTACTTTTTCGTGAATCCTGATCTTTTCGTAGTTTTGTGAGTCTTTATCGCTCATAATTTCAGTCCTTGAAATACTTTTCATGTTTCTGGTCTCCTGGTACTTTGTGAGCGTAAACCACTCGTTCAGCCTGACTTTGGATTTCTACTTCCACCTCAGCCTTCGCTAAGTCCGGTATTTACCGGGATAAAAAGTAGCCTATGTGTTAATCCAGGCTATGACCTACCTGTGTGCGAAATTTCATTCAAATCCCTTTAGCCGTTTTTGCGATACCTTCAGCCAAACATACAAACATACAAACAAACAAACATACAAACATACAAACATACAAACATACAAACATACAAACATACAAACATACAAACATACAAACATACAAACATACAAACTTTCGCATTTATAATATTAGTAGGATTAGTACATCATTCGTCGTCTTGATCTCAATCGTTTTGTACTATCGGTCCAGGCCTGTATTTTTGATACTCTATTTGCTGGATTTAAAGTAACGGTTACAGTTGTCCTACTGCTGGTAGCTGGACAGTGTCAGTTGGCTCGTGACAGAGTGCTGGAGCGTGGCGCCAGCTCGTCACACGCCACGGACGCGCCGCGGGACGCACACGCCGCCACACCATACACGGAACATGCATAGTAAACAAACCTTCACTATATTGCGTGAGATATCTTCTCGGAAAACTTTATAAAAGGAGATTGCTTTCGCTTTTAGGTTTATACTGTCACAATTAATCTGTGTAGTTTTTAAAACCTACATAATGTTGTATGCTAATTTTGATGAATACTTTTATTCTTTAAATGTGTACCCGAGCTCTGTAACATCGTCATAAACGAATAAAATGAAACTATAAACCTGAAATCCGCAATATTCCACAAAAATCCGACTGCGAAAAACTCGCGCTCGGAAAAGTATGAAACAAGAAAATATTCTTATCAACAAAATAATATTCAATATTTATCATATAATATGCAGACAACTGACTTATTATACGTTTTAATGAAATAGACATAGTGATGTTTAAAGGATAGCTGTCGTCTGCTACCTGCGGCTTGTTCACACAACAATACTTGCCTTTAAACAGTAGTAAACAATCTCTGTGGCCGGGAAGCAAATGAACTGACCCGGCCCGGCTATCCTCGAAAACATCACTGTGTCTATCTTTTAAATTAAAACCTATAATATTCCTCCTCTTGGTTTTGCCTTAGTAGGGAAATATAGGAAACTAACAATGTCAGTGCACTATTATTTTAAGGTCTAAAGATTGATATTTGAGTGCCTTTACACACAATATAATATTTATATATCCACCAACCCGCACTGGGCCCGCGAGGTGGATTATGGCCCACACCCTCTTACAGAGAGGAGGCCTGTGCCCCAGTAGTGGGGACAATAAAAGGCTGATGATGACACACAATAAAATCAACTCATTAATCTAGCGATAGATTAGTAGCAATTACAGCGTTACACCTCAACTAGGCGAGATAGTTCAGTTCAGTTCAGAAACTAAGTAATGAAGTTTTTGCTTGCGACAGTGACAGTAGTGGTCGCGGATTGGAAGCGTGCCCGATAATACGATATACCCACAAACCATTCTCTGATAACACAGTTACGCTACGAGTGTTTGTTTTACATGAGAAATAGTGCTATTGACTTATTGTATTACCTTTATGTAACAACAAACGACCGGTTTTTAGGCGTAAATTGACCACAAAATATTGAGCAAGAAGTAAATATAATAGACAATGTTCAATAAGTATCAGTGTGTGTGACTGTGACATGACAGGGTTACACTGTAGAGACTAAAGGTGATAACAGACAGACTGATTCTAAAAACTATGATATACTTAATAATTGTGAAACAAACTGACTCGCGATGACCGCAGAATGGAAGTGGAGACAAATGATGGTGACACTGATATCGATATGAAAGAAACTGATGATGTAAGCAACTCGCCGTGATTCACAGTGACACAAGAGAGACTGATAGGGCCATCATATCCACGAATGCAATCGAAACTTTTATTAAAATGTTTCGATTGCATTCGGGACTATAATCGGACAGACAGTTGCAAGCTATAAATCTGAGTTGAAAGACGTTATAGCAAAGATTGCCGCAGAAACGCCGTGTTCTCTGTTCGTATCAGTTCGCGTCCCATTGGGCGCTATCGGAGAGTCCTTGTCTGTCTGTCAGACGCAAGACGACGCAAATAAACTTGTATCAGCGTAAAAACTATTGAGAAACTAGACCAATGTTAGCAATCTTAATTTGTAAATGTCGATAGATAGATATCTATATAATACATATTACACAAGCGCCTCAACCAGCGGCCTTGGTTTGCATCCAAAATGGTGCGGGCAAAATACGGCCCATGAGCACTCCCGCTGAGGTAGAGTCTCCGGCCGCAGCTCGTGGAGGACGTGGTGAGTGCTCTGTTCCCTTCACGAGGGGATCATACTCACTCAACTTTGACTCCGCCTCCTGCGGTGCCCGATGCGAACAAAACCAACGACGACGATGACAATGCCCCGGAGGTGACCGAGGTAGAGCTGAAAGTGGTGGTACGTAGGCTGAATGCCAAAAATAGAGCCCCAGAACCCGACGGCTTTCATGGGAAAGCCCGGGTCCTGGCCTTGAAGGCCCTTGGGCCTCAACTGGCTTCTAAGCGCATGCTTGGAGAGGAGCCAGTTCCCACTTCGTTGGAAGACAGGGAAACTAGTCATCATCAAAAAGCCGGGGCGCCCTTTGGACTCTCCGTCCGCTTACTGGCCCATCGTGCTTCTCAACGAGGTAGGCAAGCTCTTTAAAAGAGTCATTGGAGACCGCCTGATTTGGCAGCTGATACGGCTGGTGCCGGATCAGGCGGAGGGCCAGTTTGGCTTACACAGGGGGCGCTCTAATGTGGACGCCATCATACGCGTACGAGTCCTCACGACGAGGGATGCAGTAGCCCGGGGTGAAGTCGTCTTGGCGGTATCTCTCGACATTGCCAATGCCTTATCTATCGTCGTATCACCGGATACCAGGCCTCGACAATATGACAGAGGTGGGGACCTCTGTCATGTTGTCGAGGCCTACTTGACTAATAGGGCCATCATCTATTCTGATCACAAGGAAGAGTGAAACCGGCGAGAGATGTCGTGCGGTGTCCCACAGGGATTGGTCCTGCGGCCGTCTCTGTGGCGTCTCTATTCTATTCTATTCTATCGGGTACGACTGGGCGCTGCGCACCGACCTCCCTAGCGGTGTAAGCGAGGTTTGCTACAGTAACGACACGCTGATCCTTCTGTGAAGCCGTAATTTCGCAGAAAGAGACTGCGGAGAGGGAGAGAGAGGCCGTAGACACTCTCTCGATCCACAGCAGGCGTACCGGGCGTCGGCGGAGGGCGGACAACGCCCTCTTCCAGCCCCCTAAACAGGTCCGGAGGAACGGCGGACTCGGGGTCGTTCGCCGCACCCCATCCAGCAGGACCCAAGGCGGCGGTGCATAATGTTCCACGCGCGCCCCTATTAGACGTCGTGGGGGGAGGACACCTCACTCTCCCCGCGGGCCAGAGGTGGCCCGCATAGGCGGACCGGCACTAGCCGGGGATCATGGAAGTCGTGCTAGCTCTCACGATCCCTGGTCCAAGTGTGGGAAGGAACACCGGGGTGGTTTTTAGTCAGTAAGAGTCTGACAGACCCCTTTTCCTGCCCCAGGCGAAGGACATCCATTAGGATATTCCACCCCGGCAACAAAAAAAAAAAGGGGAGGTCACACCAGGCAGCGGCGGAACTTGCGACACGTTGGAACTCGAGGTGCCCTGCACAAGTCCGAAGCTATAATATATGTTTTCATGGTCCATGAAACGTGCCACCATCAGGTTCCTAAATAACGGTAGGAGGGGTTCACATCGGCGTCGAGTTGAGGAGTGAGATGAAGTACCTGGGACTCATCCTCGACAGCCAGTGGATCACTCACTTTGTTTAGCATTTCCGACGTTTGGTTCCCAGACTGGAGCGGGCCGGGGCTGCCTTGAAGCTGCTCGTGCCCAATATGGCAGGTCCAAGCGCCTCGTGCCTGAGGCTCTACACGGGGGTCGTGCGGTCCATGGCCTTTTACGGGACATCGGTGTAGGCACGTTCCTTGAGACGGCAATCAGTTCGCCAGTTTAACGCGTCTCAAAGGGTCATGGCCATCCGGTTAGTCCGTGGATACCGCACGGTCTCCGGTGAGGCGGCGAGCCTTCTTGCCGAGAAATTCAATATCAATTAATTAGTAAGAACCTGTTTAAATGATTATCGATTTCATATCGATTAAGGCGTATCTAGCTGCCAAGTAGCGCCTTCATTGAATAAAAAATCGTAGCAAAGCGTAGAAAATAAAGTTTAAAGAATCTTATGTTGCGTTTGTTACAAAGAGGCTAAGGTATTTTTACGTTGTTAAAAAACTTTTTACAAAAAAAATACAACCGACTTCCATAAAATAATACTAAAAAATGCAAAATAACTTTAATTTCGGCAGTCGGTGTTTCTAGTTTGGTTTCTTCGTTATTTGACACCGACTTCCGAAATTAAAGTTATTTTGCATTTTTTAGTATTTTATGGGTCGGTTGTATTTTATTTGTAAAAAGTTTTTTATTTTTCACTTTTTAGTTGTTTTACCCCATTCTAAAACTAAATGAATAGTAAAGTTATGCCCGAATTGATAGCCCCAAAAATAGGGAATTTGAACGTTGTTGGTGAAATTAGGGTGTATCAGGGTGAACTGTACAAATCTGTATACCCCTTCAGAGCGCATCAGCGTGATGTAATGTTGTGGAGTGGTGAAAACAATATACAGACATGCGATTGCAGCAATTCTGGAAGGTTTGCTATCATTTATTGAAGAGTTCCGTTGTGTATCTCCGAAGTCCTTCATCAGATCTTCACCAAATTAAAATGGGACCAAATGTAAAGCAACCGCTTTCAAATAAAAAAAAAAATCTTCAAAATCGGTTCACGTAGTTAGAAGTTATGAGGTAACACACATAAAAAAAAAAAAAAAAAAAAAAAAAAAAATACAGTCGAATTGAGAACCTCCTCCTTTTTTTGAAGTCGGTTAAAAACAGGACTCAAAATATTTTGTATCCAAGTAGTAAGCAAAAGTGTCAAAAACGGCCGTTTTTGGTACTTTTGCCTACTACTTAAATACCATATCCTCTTTGTAACAAACGCAACATAGGATTCTTTAAGCTTTATTTTCTACGCTTTGCTACGATTTTTTATTCAATGAGGGCGCCACTTATGCGGAGGTAGGGCCTTAAAATCAGTCTTATATGTTTAGTCTATGTCACTGCCATGACTGCTGACTGACTTTGACACTAGACATGTGCCGACAGCTCTTACTCACTAGTTTCGTTTCATGTTTTCGATGCGTTTTGAATACTTTCCCGATTGTGTGTGACGTATTGAAATGACGTGATGTCTTTTATCCTGTTTATTACGTTATATAATGTCCAATCTTTATCAGGAAACTTTTGGTAAGATGTAACATACAATGCAGACTCCGCTTAAAGTGAAAAACTAACATTCAAAGGAAATTAGGAGAATAAAATTGCACGCAGAAATTCTGCTGCCCACACGCAAATAGACAAAAAAAAATAGTATTTTAGTAATCAAGAACTATAAAAAAAATACAAACCTTTAATTCGAGTGCCATATATGTATAACGTAATAAACAGGATAAAACACATCACGTTTTCAAATGACGTGATGTGTTTTATCCTGCTTACTCTGTGCTTACTTAGTTATAATACATATACAATATTAATAAATAAATAAATTAGCATTACCATGTTAACATCTATAGGCCGTGAAGCAGACTAGATGGGCAGACTTACATACTACGTAGCCATGTAAAGCCATGTCACATGACTGGTAATGTCATAGCTGTGATGTGATTATAATAATATGGTCAACACTTCAATGTTGTACTTTTCTCAACAGCTTCATCGTGACCAACGTGTTTGGGGCCGTCTTCAAGTCGAACAGAAAGCATCTGAATATCATCCTTCGGGTTATAAATTGGAACTGAGTAGAGCCAACAGGAAACGCAGTTAAAACGCAGCGTGTGGTATAAGGACTGTTGTTTGTCACCAAATGTTGGCACTTGGCGCGCGCCAACACAACGCGAGCTTATTGTCCAACGCAATATTTTTTTTAATATTGTTCATAAAAATATCTTTAATACTTCATGGCTCGAAAAGTTATTTCATTTGAAAACTAAAATTATATTTTACGCTACGTTTGTTAGGTACATACGTTTTCTTACGAGAAAGAAAGCTGGACCATCGACACAGAGAACCGAAGTGTTTTTGAACCTCTCTCGAGAAGTAGATACTTATGTAAAACAATTATTATAGGGAACGATAATTATAATCTCCTCTGTTCTGACCTCTTTAGTGCTGTGCAAACTGTAAATATAAAACAAAGCTCACCTCTGCTTGTTTCTCTACTTACTTCTTTTGAACCACACAACGGATTTTAATGCAGTTTTCACTAATAGAAAGAGCAATAAACGAGGAAGATTTGTGTATAATTTCACCTGTGTTAACCTTTTTTGTTTTGGCGGGTGGGAAATCATTCATTGACTTCTCCTACTTTGGGTGGAGCGGGCATGTCAGACTTTTACTGACTAAAACCCACTCTTTTCCTTCAGTTGCCTGTGCCAAGGACCGCAGTAACTCTATTTCAAATTTGTCGGCGACCCCAGGCAGGCATCGGCCCTAACGGATCCCGTCAAGTACTGCTGACATCTCTCTGAGGCGCGCGTGGAATACTACGCACCGTCCACTCTCGGGACTGGTCCTTATCGAACGGCGAGCTATCCGGTACTCGCCGTTCGCAAGTCTGCCTACGGTGGCCGGAGATGGGCTTCCGACCCCCGACGCCCAGTGCATTTCCTGCGGCGGCTGCTGGGGACGTGAGGGCATCCCTGTTGAGTCTCCCTCACGCGTTCCGCCTCCTCCTTCGCGAGCATTACCGCTTCAACGACGGAAGTGACTGCTTCCTATTCCCTCTCGCTCCGTACTGTAGGATCCCAAGGCACCAGTACGGCCTGCAGGGATCCTGAGACGTTGTAGTAAGTTCAGAGTAGGTCTTACTCGCTGGCAACGCGAGAGTGTGGTGTATGAGAGTGACTGATTAAGTTGTGCAGTTTTATAAAATAAAGATGGATAGGGCACTCTGAACAACTATATTGGTAATAACGGGATAAATACAAGTGCCCACTTTGGCCAGGCCAGCAGAACTGATCCCTAAAATAAATGTCGATTACATGAAACCAAAAAACAATCATTAATATCACACAAAATTATTTAAACGGATTGTTTACATTGTCAAACGTAATAACGTTGACGTACCAAATGTCTGACAATTATTTGTTATGTCAAATGACATCTGACACCACTGTATATTCTCTAAAATTTCTTTTTTAAAGAAAAAGAGAATTTTCGAAGGACAATTTATAAATTTATTTTTATATTTCCAAAATTTATATTTATTTACAAAGGACTGCTTTTTTATATTATTTGTATGCAGTTCATGATTTCCTTTGCATATTTTTATAGGATAACTTGGATCATAGGATTTTCTAAATCCACACCTTCTTACATTTATGGTCGTCAACTCGTTTATTAAGTTGCTATGACAACACACGTCAGCCAGAATAAATAAAATAGACACAAAAATAACTGTTTTTAACAAAGAAATGGATACCATCCCTCTTAGCCAAACACGGGAGGGTACAGATCTCCACCTCCGGAATATCCCGGGAAAAATGTCGTTCCGCTCGCTGTGGAATGCTGTGACGTTGTGAAGTGGCATTTATGTTGCAATTTTCACCCCGGAAGATATCCGCTGGACTACCACCTAGTGGAATAATAATAGAAGAATCCTGCATCACTTGTCCTGGTACGTAGCGCTGTGCCGACTCCATCTCTTGCTCGCAAATATCAGCAAAAACATACTCTACTTGAACAAAATTATCGTCACGAAAAACATTTGTGTCTCCGACGGAACCTCCATCTAAATGAATAAAATTCTTATTCGACTCGTGCTCGCCTTGTGTTTCTTCTATTAAAGTTGTTTCCTGGTTCTCTGAAATATTATTTACAGGACTAATTGGAAAGGACTGACCCGATTCTGTATTTTCATCCACGTAATCTTTCTTCGCTTCATCATTAACCTGGCTGCTATCATCACAGCTTTGGTCATCATCGCCTAGGCCGCACTCTCCATGGTCTTGCACATCATTGACTGGGCTAGCCTCAACGCAGCTCTGGTCTTCATCATCATATTCTTCCTCATTTGTCTCGATTATTGAGCTAAAAAATAACAGTTACTGTGCATCAATATCCTCGTTCCTATCATCTGACTGTTCACCCGCCTCGGACACAACGTCCGGCTTCTCAAAATTATAAAAACATTGATTATGCCGCTCCTTGCAAGAAACACATTTGCATGGGAATTCCTTTCACAAAGGGATTCGAATTCCGTACCATACTCGAACGTGATATACGTTCGAAAAGAAGTGTTGGGCAGCGCCCTGGAGCCACACTCCTAAAATGAGAGTATAATCACTCTTTCGCCACCCGTTTGCAATGGCCATCGACACGAACTCGTCGATGAATGCCTCAAGGCACACTTGATATGTGTGGCCTGAGAAGAACCGCATTTTTCACTCCCTTATGTGAGTGACACTTATAATAAATAAAACCACTCAGCTTTGATTATACACTCCTTTTATTCTCGCATGTCGTTACATGCGGTACTCGTTCCCGGCGACCACCGCCATTTGTAGGACCCCAAGGCACCAGTACGGCCTGCAGGGATCCTGGGACGTTCTAGAAAGTTCAGAGTAGGTCTCACTCGCTGGCAACGCGAGAGTGTGGTGAATGAGAGTGACTGATTAAATTGTGCAGTGTTATAAAAGAAAGAGGGATAGGGCATTCCGAACAACTACATTGGTAATAACGGGAAAAGTACAAGTGACCACTTCGGCCAGGCAAGCAGAACTGATCCCTAAAACAAATGTGATACCTACACATTCTAAATTCAAACGGCTCTCCAATAATCTTAACACCCAGTTGAAGGCCGGTACAGACCCCCTGAGATTAGGCTGTGTCTGCAATCGTCACAATACCATGGCCTGGATTAAGGCCGGGCGCGAGAGGTCGCTGCCGCCGTTCGCCTCCACATGGACACGGCGGTGCTCTGCCCAAGTGGGGCAGAACTCCATGGTATGCTACACCGTGTCCTTCACCATTCCGGTGACACCCGGACTTTTCCTCCCGCCATATCCGACATAGTGTAACGTAGTGGCGTTACAATTCTCATTCTAAATTAAACATAAGCAAAAGACAGCAGTGACCAAAAGCCACTAATTCAATATTGAAAAACATAAACAATATTAGTTTGTTGACAACATTATTGTCTTTGGATTCGTTGTTATTCTGTCAATGACGGCGTAGATATATAAAGGCCGCTCGGGTGGATTGGAGGCTTTCTCTTTTTTATTCGAACTGCTGGCGGAGAATTCACGTTCTTTTGTTCTGTCGAACACTTCTGAGACTTCACCCGTGAACCTCCCGCCAAATTCTGGCAGTTGCAGTTTACATTGGCAAATATTTGCCAACCTTAGTAAATTACGTGAGAACTAATCCCGTTCTTGGGTAAGTGTTGAATCAGCATACAAATAGGTTTGTGCATTTTGTGTTCCTAATTTTATTTATATTAATTCTTTCCAGAACATGTTTTTCCTATGTCTTGCATTTTTATTTTCTTTGCATTGTAAAATCAAGGTTTATAACCTACAATAAAACTATTGTATTGTTGTAATCACGCCTTCCGCGTGGTTAATTTTATAAGGCCTTTGCTATGCGCATCTTGACTTGTGTGTACCCTGCTGCTACACTCAAATGTGCATGTTATCGTGCTTTTAACCTCACCTTTGTAAACTCCGTCTGATTTTGACAACCACACCGCCTTATTAGCGCACGTTCAGCCGCTTTGCTCATGCCTGAGTGTCACAATTAGTTGAGAAGATCATCAGCCATTTTTAAGACATGCTGGACATTATTTTCCAGGGTCCCAGGTCGCAAATTCAGAGTCCCAGATTCCGAATCCCAGGTCCAAGCTCCCAGATCAGAAAACTCGAATATGGAGGGGGAAGACTGCATCGTCCTCCATCGCGGCCATCCTGCAGCAGTGCCTCGTGCTGTCATCACTAGGCCACTTACCACAACGGCGGCCTCCACGATGGGTACTTATTTACCCGCGTGGCTTCTGCTAGACGTTTACGAGCCGAGCCTACCACCTGCCGCCCGATTCTTCCTAGCTCCTGTCGACCCTACGAGCCGGCGCTACCACCTGCCGGCCGACATCTCCGGAGCGAACGCAACGTGGCTCCCCCGAGTCACGGCTAGTGAGATTATATCGTAGTAGTAGAGCT
Organism: Polia nebulosa; assembly: GCA_951329385.1. Lineage (NCBI taxonomy): Eukaryota > Metazoa > Arthropoda > Insecta > Lepidoptera > Noctuidae > Polia > Polia nebulosa. The sequence goes on along the minus strand of OX589613.1, from coordinate 22,811,850 downwards.
TTTAGTGAACGGCTCGCCCCGGGGAAGTACTACCACCAATCTTATTTCTATCGGTTAGCAGCTAGCTGTGTGCCGGTAGAAGGGATTAGGTGCCGGGTATAAATTACAAGCACAACAAGACTAAAACAACTAGTCTTAAGGAGACAAATTCTAGCAACTTCTTTTATCCTTGCTCGTAAATTGTCAACCTACCTTCTTTTTATTTTTTTATTTTGTTAATTACAAATTTAAAATAACTTTAGATAAAAATTAACTTTGCAAAACATAACATTACAATTTATTAACAATCATATTTTTATGGAACAAACTTTTAGTAATTCAGCATCATTTATCCTGTACAATAACCTAGAATACTATAAGAACACAACAAACCTTAATTATTTTGTATAGAACTTAGTATGGTTATCATCAAAGTGCAATAACAACAAATTTTGGTTGAAACATTTGAATGTTCAAACAAAATTAAAATTTTAAACTTAGTTTCTTTAAAATAATTATTCATAATAACTTAGAACATTCTATTAGTGTTTGAACACTTGGAAAGTTTTGGACAAAATAATTTTTTTATTGAATTCTTTTTATGTTTTTTTTTTAATTTAGATATTTATTTTTTTCTCACTTTTGTACTTAACTTCTATAAGTTACTAAGCCAGAGTACACACTAGTTGCACCAGTTGCTTAACAATCATTTGAAATATATTACTTTTTTTTTTAAACAAATATCAAAGAATCACTGCAAAAGAGCGCAGAGGTACGCATTCTCAACATCTTTTTCTATTGGGGCTGGCCCATTATTGCAGAGCCGACACTAGACGAGAGGATTTCGAAGGAGATCTTACAATTTCTACAATGTACAGAATGTATGTACAGTATTGTGAAGAAAATGGTTTACACATTTTTAATACAGAAATTAACATTGCTTTTTTCAAATCTAAAAAAGATCAGTGTTCTTTAATGTGAAGCGTGCAAAAATGCTTCACCCGAGGCAAAACTTGATTTTTAGATGGTTATGACATGCATGCTCACACAGCACGAAAAAACTATCCAGAGTTATGAAAAAAGAGATGTCGACAGAGCAAAAAGTCGTAATGGCAATAATAATTATTAAGTTTAGATTATGATTTGCAAGGCGTCGTTCCATTGCCACAAGGAGTAGTTTTTGCATTCTATTAAAAATCTAAGTTAAACATTTTTAATTTCAATGTATTGATATAATTAATAAATATGATATTTGTTATGCTAGGCACGAAGGTATTCCAAATGAAATAGAGTTGTGTGTTTTTTCGTTATTAGAACATGTGGGTCCAAAATCAGAAATTATCTTTTACAGAAACAATTGTGGACTTGTGGTGGGCGGATTAAAAGTTAATTTATTCTGTCAATGTATATGTACGCAGTGCATACTTTACCCATAAATATAATCACCCACATTTTTTTAACAGCAGGGCACATTCAGAATGATGCTGATAACATTAATTCTATAATAGAAGGAGTAAAGAGAAGATTGCTGAGAAACGGCCCAATATTTACACCTGAGCAAATGGCAATGGTACTAAAATCTGCCAAAAAACCGGTAAACCTTATACAGACAATGAAGTAGGCTACTAACAGATTTATGACTGGAAGAAACTGTCTCAAATAGCAAAAAATTTCAACATAGACGAAAATGGTCAAAAAATTGTATAGGGTGATATCAAATGAATCCAAGTAAAAAAGAAGATCCATACACATTTGGCTACAAATCGTCATTTTTAGATCATGATTTTAAAATTGTGAATACCAGAAGGAAACAAAGGGGCCACATCTCAGAAAATATAACTCTGGCACATGCTTCTGATCAGTCACCAGCAATATCAAATTAAAAAGAGAGATCTGATGTATAGGTACAGCTAATTTAAAACCTCCATAGCATCACAACGTTTCTACAAAAGTATTAAAACTACACATAACCAGGAAAATTAATGTGGAAGTAGTGATAATGAATGCCTTTAACGAGTAGATTCAGAATAACAATAGAATGAATTAAATCAATTAACTCATTATTGTTATTAATTAATTAATAATAGGTACATACTATTTTAATTTTATTAAAAAAAAAAAATTGGCCGGTTTATATGACTGATTTGAGCCAATAGAATACATACTTAAATAAATTAAATATCTATATAATAAAGATAAATCTTAAAATCGATTCACATTTGTTAATCGATTGAATGAATTAATAATAATAATAATATTCCACAACTATCACACAACGCCATCTAGTCCCAAGTTAAGCAGAGCTTGTGTTATGGGTACTAGACAACTGATAAACATACTTATATAATTCTAAATACATACATATTATAGATAAATTACACCCAGACACAGAACAAATGATCGTGCTCATCACACAAACATTTGTCCTGGGTGGGAATCGAACCCACGACCTCCGGCATAGCAGTCAGGGTCACTAACCACTAGACCAACAGGCCAGGCAATTAATGATGAATTATGAAATACTACATATTTTGACCAAGATACAACCTAACAATGAGCTAAAGAGGGGTTAGACGGGTTTAGATAACATTATAGCACTGACTGATTACAATAGTTAGACTGTCTTAAAAAATAATAAGAACTTAATTTTAACTGATAATGTGAGAATGATTTGTGCAATTATGATACAAGGTAATGAATAACACATTACAAGCAAACTAATTTTTCAGTTTAAAATTAATTTTCCTATCCCTTTACCAAACATTTCCGCGGACTTAGTCGGACAACTTACATTCTCAAATATCGATGTGCTGTAATAATAGGATATCTTAAAATTATGTCGATGTCTGTTTATTTTCCATAAATTTGGTAGCTTGATTGGATAAATCTTTAGTATTTCTTTAACAAAACCAAAAATAATAACTTAATGAGTTACATTGTAGACACAATTTTTAATAAACCATTTAAAAGACAACATTAAAATCACATAACATTTTTTATTTAATCGGAGTTCAATATGAAGTTATCTTAATATTAAAAGCCTAAACTATTTTAATTTTTTTTTATTAATATTGATCAAAATCAAAAGTCATTTATTCAAACTAGGCTGAGAACCAGCACTTTTTGAACGTCAAAGTTCTACATAAAGACAGTCCCCCAAAAAACGCCCGCCCGTCACCACTTCCTAGTGTTTTAGCTGTGAAGAAGAAGTGGCCAACAAACTCCCCAGCAACACATCTGTCTGTTAAGTTTTAAGAACTTGAATCTATATAATTTTATGCAACAATCTTAACATTATGTAAAACAGAAAAATAAATATATGTCGTCTAAAATATAATCATAAAATTAAATGATCCGCCACTTGCCAGCTAGCACACTCAATCATGCCATTAAAAACAAACTCAAGCATAAACACTAAACCAAATTAAAGATGCCTCCATACATAACTGGTGTGCCTGCTTACAAGAACAAAGATAGAAACTATCAAAGGGCTGTGATTCGAAGCCACAAGTGATGAACTAGGGCCATCACACTAAAATTGGTAGACAATTATTATATGAACTCATATAATCTGTCATAACCATAAGCTAAATATGGAGAAAGAACATCAAGTGTAACATTGTCTTGCGTTCAACACAGCGACCAACTATTATTATCTTCTAAGTAGTCGTTGATGGAATAGTATGCCTTCGAACAGAGACTAGATTTAACTTTAGTTTTAAATGCATTAAAAGGCAAGTCAAGAAAAGAACGGGGTAGCTTATTGTAAAATTCGATACCGAGACCCTCAAACAAACCATGAACCCTACGAACACGGTGGGCAGGAACATGAAGTTTATACTTATTTCTGGTGTTAAAATTGTGGATATCACTGGTCTTTTTGTATAAATGTATATTTTGTTTAATGTATAATATGTTTGCAAAAATGAATTGAGATGCCACCGTGAGAATTCCAATCTCTTTGAAAATTTCTCGTACAGAAACTCTTGACCCTAACCTGTATATTGCTCGTACAGCACGTTTTTGTAAAACAAATATATTTTGTATGTCCGCAGCTTTACCCCACAAAAGAATACCATAAGACATAACACTATGGAAATAACTAAAATTGACTAACCGTGCTGTGTCAACGTCAGTATATTGTCTAACTTTTCTGACGGCGTAGGCGGCAGAGCTGAGCCTTCCTGATAGGCCTGATATATGTGAGCCCCATTGAAGTTTGGAATCAACAGTTATACCCAAAAAAACTGCCGAGTCCACAGTTTCAAGCACTTCTTTATTTAAGATGACATTAGGTCCTAGATTTATAACATTAGGTAAGGCAAACTTTATACATTTGGTTTTCTTAGCATTAAGAACTAAGTTATTTGTCGTAAACCAATCCGTAACCATTGAAAGAGCGCTATCTACGTTATCAAAATCATTTCTATTCCTATCTACTTTAAAGATAAGAGAGGTATCATCTGCAAACAGTACTACGTCACAGATACCCTTTAAAAAATATGGTAAATCATTAATATACACTAAAAACAAGAATGGTCCCAATATCGAGCCTTGAGGCACACCTACATGAACTGGTAGCCCGGAAGACTTAATACCATTGATATCTACACATTGGAACCTATTACATAAATATGAATCAATTACATTTAGAGCTTCGTTTTGGAGACCATAATGACGCAGCTTACGCAAAAGCGTGTCATGGTGTACGCAATCAAAAGCTTTGGAGAGGTCACAGAAAACTCCGATTGCATTTTGCGAGTTCTCCCATGCGTTGAATATGTGTTTTAGGAGAGCAACACCCGCATCTGTAGTCGATCGACCTTTTGTAAAGCCATATTGATCATTATGAAGGAGGCTATTTACATTAAAATATGTTAGCTGATATTTATACAACTCCCAAATACATTAAACTAAGCTATCGTTTTAATAAATCCACCACATTTCAATTAGCAACACGTGAATTAGTGACAGTAAAATCATAAAAGTATGAATAACTCAAAACTACTTTTTTAAAGATATCTTACTATTGAACTAGGGCAGCGGATGACCTCTATTCCAAAATTACGTTCTTTCCTACCTTTTTTAATTTAAAATTCTAATATTACTTGTTTTTTATCTCAATAGTCTCTGTTTTTATATTAAAAAATCAGCTCTAATTCTGCTGCCGAGCTAGACTAAGCTCCTATCTATCATTGTCATTTTCTTTCTATTCAATAACTGACAGTTACCAGTTTTGAAGAGTTTTCAGGCATGGTCCTGACAATTATTATACAATTTGTACCTTTACCTTGTCTCAGTGTATGGTATACGTACGATTAATGAGTGCTTCATAATTATAATCAAGCCTACTGTTAATAATAAAATATGCGTCTGAACTCGTCATGTGTTTTTCTTTATCCAAATCCGCATCTGCGGTCCTCCTACTCTACATTGCAATCGATTTTTTTTCCATTCTTACTACTATTTTTATAGACATACTCGTAGTAAAAAGCCGGCCAAGAGCGAGTCGGACTCGCGCGCAAAGGGTTTCGAACAAATCATATTCCTTTCAGGTTTTTTTTTAAACTGCCACATTATAATTTATTATTTTAGGCCAAGTTGTTTCGGAGAAAGGGGGGAAATAAAAAAATAAAATAAAAAAGCCTTTTATTTCTTGCTTATTCATAGTACAATTTCAATAACAACGTGCATGCAAGATTATTCACAAATTGATTCAAATTAATTCGTGCATTTAAAAAGAACGCAAAACAATGATAATGGTTATATACTATAATTAATTATGCAGTAGTGCGATTGAAAATATCAGTGAAGTTCGTCACACAACGTGGTATAGTTAAATAAATATTAGATTTAAATTAAAAATAAAAATATTAATTTAAAATGATTTAATGTAATCAGTTATAGTCATTTGTTAGCAAGAACCCTCTCAATGAAAAGTAAAGGCCTCCTCCAGAGATGACCAGTGCTCTCTATTCTCTGCCGCTCGCGGCCATTGAATACCTGCTCCTCTTTTTCTCTGTCCTAGTGGACCTGCCCATGTTGTTGTCTTTTTAGTCCAGCGATTATCGCTAAGTCTCGCAACATGTCCAGCCCATCGCCATTTAAGCTTTTGTGAATAGCTGAGAGCGTCAATGGCTCTAGTTTTTTGTCTTATATCAGTGTGGCGGATCTTTTGGATTTTCTTAATTTTCAAAATGCTACTCTTCATACTCCTTTGGCAGGATGTCATTTTATTTTTAGTTTTTCTGGTAAATTTCCAAGTTTGGTAGGCGTATGTTAATGAGGGGAATAAGCAGATGTTCATGACTTTAGTTTTCATCCGTATGGTCATATCGCTTTTGAGTATTTCTTTGAGACTCCAGAGCTTTTTCCATGTGATTTTAATTCTTCTCTCTACTTCCAGTTCGTGATTTTGTTAATTGAATGAAACTTGCTTTCCCAGATAAATATAGTAATACAGGGGGGGAATATTAATATATTATTTTAGCATATATATGTATTTTATTATCGGTCTAGTATTCGTGATTTTAAATTTTTGTTTTATTTGTGGTTGTACACCTACCACAGAGTTGTTTATTTAAACCAAAGGTTGACAGTAGTTGTGGTTGTTGGTAGAGAACGCCTTGTTGCATTAATTAAGTCCGCCTATGTACCACTATTGTACAGTCAGCCCGCAAAAGTCCATAAGAACGCTAAAAATTACAATGCTATGAACCGAGCGAGCACGATACTTCCGTGCGTATGTGTGCGCGTGTAGAGTATCCATATTCCACAGATAACACACACTAAGGAACTGTCGTCGCACTGAGCTTGAAAACATCATTATTATTTTTCTGTGCCATTGAATACGCATCACACAGTCACAGAGGCGACTTGTTCTTACCATTGCATTGATAAAATTCGCGCAAATATGTCATGTGCTGGTAGCCGTATGCACTAAGTGTTGGATTCGCAAATAACGTAGCCCGAGTTCAAATCATGGTCGGTCCGTTGCGGTTATTTCTTACTTTGAAAAATCTATATTAATATAGTTGTTTTTTATATTTCTATGAAAAATACTATTGCATTTTTTGCACTAAATAGTTGCAAATTACGAATATGATCTATTATTATTTGAGTCTCGTACGCGAGTTCTAAGTGAGTGGTCGCGGATGTGTGATTGCGCGATAATGTCCGTCAATACGATTAAGTGTACGAACTGTAATGTGGTGATTTCGGAAGTCCTTGCGTTTATTCGTAATAAACATGACGTGATGGACAACGAAAGTCTCTTAAGGATATGTGTGTCGGCGTTTTCCGAAGAGGAAATTGACGAGGCAAAGAAATTGTTGTGCAACACGACAAAGATTGGTAAACGGTTGAAGTCGAGGCGAAAAGACAAAAAACAAAAGGATTTAGAAGACATGATAGCGGTTTTCAAAACTATAGACCCTGATCAATTGCCGGTTTTTGTCGCCTACGAGCTGCATAAACTACCCCCTGTGTGCTTCGACCACGTAGACGTCACGAAAGTACTAAAGAACCTGTTAATTTTGCGTGCGGAATTAAATGAAATTAAAGATAATTTTGTCACTAAGAACGACCTAGACGTGGCCCTGAAAGAGAGTATTAGCAGACAATCATCGGCTAATCAACTAGTAAATCCGATATTTAACTCTAATGTAAATAAAATTAGAGGTGGAGGGTACAACTTAAACAGCGGACCGTTTGGATTGTCGCCGCACCTACCTACACAACATTCACAGCTGATCGAATCTGACTCACATTCGCACACACAGCAAACAAGTGACGATGATGGACCGAAGTATCGCTCTCTCGTTCACTCTCATGCACAGGTGCTACCGGCTGTCGATGAGTCTGCTACCACACCGATTAACTCGACATTCTTAGAAAACATGGATGGCACGAATACCAATCTAATACAATCTATGCAGAGTAATAAAACCATGGTGGAAGTATTAATGCAAGGTGAATGGCCCAAAAATCGTTCTAAAGATGGTTGGACGCTGGTTCAAAATAAAAAGTCAAAGAATCGGTTCGAGGGAAAAACGGGAACCGCGAACCCTAATGCGAACTTTAAATTTAGGGCTGCTGATTCAAAAATACCGCTTTTTATTACTAATGTTGACAAAGAGACTACTGATAAAGATATTTGTGATTATATACAAAATAAGACGCAAGAAATAGTACAGCTTCAGAAAATCAGTATGAAATCTGAAAGACCGTATAATGCCTTTAAATTGTTTGTCTCAAAATACAAACTAAATAAATTTTTGGATGATAAAATATGGCCCGAGGGTATACGGTTTAGACAGTTTATTTACTTTAAGAAAAATACAACAAAAGTAAATAGGCAGCACAGTGTTGAAAATATAACAAACATATAATGGGTTGTATGTCAAACGTTAAACTATGTACATTCAACTGTAAAAATATAACTCGATCAGCTGATTGCGTTCGTCAATTATGTGCACAAGCCGACGTGATAGCGTTGCAGGAGACCTGGCTGCTGCCCCACGACGTGCCCTTCCTAGAGACTATTGATGGAGACTTCGCGTGCACGGGGAAATCAGCCGTGGACATCTCTGCTGGTGTTCTGGTTGGTAGACCGTACGGAGGTGTGGCGCTGTTGTGGAGGAAGTCGTTATTTGCGTCGGTATCGGTTATAAATTGTGCTAGTGATCGTGTCGTGTGCATTAAAATAGCGCAGGGTGAGCGATTTTTGCTAATATTTAGTGTGTATATGCCTACTGACTGTGCCGAAAATCGTTCTGAGTTTACGAGTTGTTTGAGTGAGATTATCTCAGTGATTGAGAGCAGTGAGGTGGAGTCGGTTTTTGTGTTGGGAGACTTTAACGCGCACCCTGGGACACGATTCTCACGTGAGTTACTTTTAACCTGTACTGATCAATCATGGTCTTGCATTGATACAGAACTTTTGCCGCAAGACTCGCATACTTTTGCTAGCTCCGCCAACGGTTCTCTCCGCTGGCTAGATCACTGTGTTGTCACTGAGGCCGCCAGACATTTGGTGAATAATGCGTCTATTTTGTACGGCGTTTATGTGTCGGATCATATTCCGTTATTAATAGAGTGTAACATTAATCTAGTTAAACCTAAAATTATTGGATCCCACATTCCTTGTAACAAAGTTGTATGGGGTGAGAGGGATTTAGAACAGATAAATAAGTATTTTGATTACTGTAATAGCAACTTAAAACAAATAGAATTTCCTCCAGAATTTTGTAAATGTGCTGATAATATGTGTCACAAAACTGAGCATCGTGTGGTGATAGATAGACTATATAATAAATTAATTTGTATTTTGAAAAAAGGAGCCGAACTTACGCATGCACATGGCGGTTCTTTTAAAAAACGTCATAAAGGAAATTATGTAGTAGGGTGGAACAAACACGTTCGCGAGGCTCACCGCGATGCCCGACTGTGTTATCAAACGTGGTTGTTATACAACAAACCTACTTCTGGATTAATTTACGAAAATATGTGTACATCACGAAAGCTTTTTAAAACTAAATTAAGATATTGTCAAAACAATCAAGAAAAAATTAAAATGGATATGCTAGCATCTTGTCATAAAAGTAAACCATTTAATAAGTTTTGGAAACTAACAAATAGACTAAAACATAGGTCGGGGATGCCGTTGAGCGTCGCGGGCGTGAGCGACCCCACTGGAATAGTAAATGCTTTTCAAAAACATTTTAATGTAAACTCGTGTTTGTGTGGCCATAGCGATCCGTCAAATAGCGGCGCGAGGGCGGCCGTGGCCGGGGTGAGCCCTGTAAGGTTCTCCGCTAAAGAAGTCGCGAGAAGTATACAGAATATGGTGAGGGGAAAGTCCCCCGGGCACGACGGTCTTGGCGTCGAACATCTTAAATACGCTGGGGTACACTTACCACGGGTGCTTGCTATGTTTTTTAATCTGTGTCTTAGTCATAGTTACTTACCTGTGGAACTTACTAATACGATTGTTGTGCCAGTAATAAAGAACAAGACTGGTGACGCCTCCGATATCTCCAACTATAGGCCGATATCGCTCGCCACTGTCTGTGCTAAGGTATTGGATAGTCTGCTTGACAAAACTCTAGCTAGACATATCGTTCTGGAGGATGGTCAGTTTGGTTTTAGACCGAACTTATCAACAGACAGTGCAATTTTATACCTTAAGGAGACTGTCCAATATTATACAGACAGAAAGACACCTGTAATGGCATGTTTCTTTGATTTATCGAGAGCTTTTGACCTGGTCAATTATGACCTGCTCTGGCATAAGCTCACTCACGATACTACTGTCCCGGCAGATGTGATATCACTGTTTAGATATTGGTACAGTAGTCAAAAAAATACATTAAGTGGGCAGGCTCATATTCTGATATGTATGGGCTGGATTGTGGGGTGAGGCAGGGGGGTCTGAGCTCCCCCCGTCTTTTTAACCTCTACATAAACAAACTGATAGGTGGACTCAGTAGCACTAAAATCGGCTGTCACGTGGACGGTGTTTGCGTTAACAACATTAGCTACGCTGATGACATGGTGCTGCTGAGTCCATCTATTGGTGCAATGAGAAGACTTCTTAAAATCTGTGAAAGTTATGCGGTGGCTCATGGGCTCAAATACAATACCGATAAGAGTGAATGGTTGGTTTTTAAAGCGAGTACGTTAACCTATAAACAGCTGCCTGTACTCTCACTCTCTGGGACTCCTTTAGGTCGGGTTTCGAAGTTTAAGTATTTGGGTCACTGGGTCACTGATGACTTAAAAGACAATCTAGACATAGATAGGGAGCGCAGGTCGCTGGCTGTCAGTTGCAACATGTTGGCCCGCAGGTTTGCACGCTGTACTGATTCTGTGAAAATAACGCTTTTTAAGGCCTTCTGCCAGTCGTTTTACACGTGCAGCCTGTGGACCAAGTATACCCGACGGGCATATAGTGACCTGCGCGTACAGTACAATAACGCATTCAGGGTGCTTTTGGGGTTGCCTTGGCGATGTAGCGCGTCAGGAATGTTCGCGGAAGCGTGCGTCGACGGGTTCGCCGCGATCATGCGGAAGCGATGCGCTTCCATGATGATGCGCTTGCGCTCCTCCTCCAATGGCATCCTGAATGTGTTTTCAGACCGGTGGGACTCTCCTCTCTTAAGAAGGTGGGTAAGAGTCCAAACACACTGATAAGTAAACTGGTGTTACTTACCATTGAACCAACAGGTCAGTGATACATTGGCCATTATTGTTATGTAATAAAACCGCTCACTCCAGTATAGAATATTATATTTACAGCTTTATCAATAATACAATATTATAGAGCTATTACTTCTACTAGCTTTAATATAAAATTATGCTAACTGTACACCAATAAGGCAATAGACCAATTGTGTGACCGATCTCGACGAGCGCCAAGGGAACAAGGCCTTTCTTCAAGCCGTTGCCCGCCATAACGCTACACCGACAACTTTCCACAGACAATCACAAATTCAACGTTTCGGTGCTGCCAGCACAATTAGTCGATTGCAATAAATAGTCAAATATAAACAATTAATATTCAGATTAAATAACAAAACCACTCACACCAACACTCGTCCATCCTGACAACGTGTATGTCCTCATATACGGTATCAAGTAAAGACTAAAACCTAACACTCGGCTCAATACACATATTTCAAAATGTATACACTAGTGTAAATACAAATAGTGAAGTCAATTACAAATCAATCAATTATAAAGGCTTAATACATCTCTTTTTTTATAATTTAAAGTCCCCAACTTTTGGAGTTACCCATTATCTCCTGAAGTTACTGAAGTTGTGCAATTTTTGGAGCTACCCAAACTACTAGTAAAAGTCTCCAACTTTTGCAGTCCTCCAACATTTGCATGGAGTTCCCTAAGCTTCAGTCATCCCATAAGTCTCCAACTTTTGGAGTCCTCCAACATTTACATGGAGTTCCCTAAGCTTCAGTCACCCATAAGTCTCCAACTTTTGCAGTCCTCCAACATTTGCATGGAGTTCCCTAAGCTTCAGTCATCCCATAAGTCTCCAACTTTTGGAGTTCGCCAACATTTGCATGGAGTTCCCTAAGCGCCAGTCACCCCATAAGTCTCCAATTTTTGGAGTCCTCCAACATTTGCATGGAGTTCCCTAAGCGCCAGTCACCCCATAAGTCTCCAACTTTTGGAGTTCTCCAACATTTGCATGGAGTTCCCTAAGCACCAGTCACCCCATAAGTCTCCAACTTTTGGAGTCCTCCAACATTTGCATGGAGTTCCCTAAGCACCAGTCACCCCATAAGTCTCCAACTTTTGGAGTCCTCCAACATTTGCATGGAGTTCCCTAAGCGCCAGTCACCCCATATGTCTCCAACTTTTGGAGTTCTCCAACATTTGCATGGAGTTCCCTAAGCACCAGTCACCCCATAAGTCTCCAACTTTTGGAGTTCTCCAACATTTGCATGGAGTTCCCTAAGCACCAGTCACCCCATATGTCTCCAACTTTTGGAGTCCTCCAACATTTGCATGGAGTTCCCTAAGCACCAGTCACCCCATAAGTCTCCAACTTTTGGAGTCCTCCAACATTTGCATGGAGTTCCCTAAGCACCAGTCACCCCATATGTCTCCAACTTTTGGAGTCCTCCAACATTTGCATGGAGTTCCCTAAGCACCAGTCACCCCATAAGTCTCCAACTTTTGGAGTCCTCCAACATTTGCATGGAGTTCCCTAAGCGCCAGTCACCCCATAAGTCTCCAGCCCACAAGTCATTCCCACAAGTCATGCCCACAAGTCATGCCCACAAGTCATTCCCACAAGTCATTCCCACAAGTCATTCCCACAAGTCATTCCCACAAGTCATTCCCGCAAGTCATTCCCACAAGTCATTCCCACAAGTCATTCCCACCAGTCAACTCATTATCACTCAAAACAACAACAAACAACTTAACAGTTTACAATCTCTTCTCCATTTTCTTTTTATAACAAACTCAGAAATCACGCAACCTTAATAAACTTCAAACAATTAATTCAATAAACAGCAAATTGACATTATACAACCAATAACTTGAATATTTTATCTACTTATTTGTTCTAATTTTCTTTACAATCATCAAATTTATCATCAGTACATTCACAATTACTACTACTCTCATTAAAAATCTAAAGCAGCTACATGAACCCATGGTAAGATTCTTTTGTTTTTCGAGCTCCTTAATCCGGGAATCGCGGCTAGCTTCTGTCTATCATTTCCGAGCGACGCAACTACCCGCTAAGACCCTACATAGGCCCATAGTTTTTTCTTTTTTAAATGTAGTTTTTGTAATCTTTACTAATTTTCCTACTTACGAGCTGGATGTCTATTACTATCATAACTATCCTTTTATCTGCTCGCGAATGGTAACAAGATTAGTCGCGTCTCTATAGTAGCTTTTCATATGTCATTCAAACGTGGATCATTTTTACTATTCATGTGAGTACCGAACGTTACCTCCGCTGGGGTTTCGCGTCATCTTCTGGACGGTATAGTTTAAACCTCATTGAATTTTGCCAACTTTGGTATCCCCAACCCTTTGTCGTCCCCGAGATTCTGAGCTATCTAAGAACTTAGAATAGTCCGGTTGTACCGTTCTACTTACTCTTTCGATTGTGGGCTAGCGACAGCATTCAACGCATGCTTGATGCCCTTTTCGGTACCATATTTCAGAAAATACAAAATTCTGACACTACAAGCTTTGTATATATGTATTTGAAACTTATTTGTAAGATTAAATCCAAAGATGCCTTATCATCTGTTACTGTTTAACGTACAACAAGCTACGCTGATGTAAAGCCAGTACAGCTCTAATGTGAAAAAGCATAATTATTATGCCGATCCCCGCAAATATATATAAATAAAAATAAATCGCCGAAATGTATGTACGCGCATAACTTCCGAACGACTGCAACAAATTTGATCATTCTTTTTCTTTGTTCGTGTTTGTCAGGACAAGGTCTGTATCAAAGAAAATTATGGGAAATCAAATAAACAAAATTGCAACCGTGCGAAGCCGGGGCGGGTCGCTAGTTTATAATAAAATTTTAAAAATATACGATTAGATTGAAAAAGAAATGAAAAAAAGTAATGTTGCTATAATTTAAATTACTACTTAAATGGCTCTTTGACATCTTAATTTATTCAATTATTATTTACATAATACCTATCACACTAATATTATAAAGGCGAAAGTTTGTGAGTGTGTGTGTTTGTTACTTCTTCACGCGCAAACGGCTAGACCGATTTGAATGAAATTTGGTAAGTAGATAGCTTATACCCCGGATTAACACATAGGCAACTTTTATCACGGTCTACGCGAGTGAAACCGCGGGACGCAGCTAGTATGATTATATATCTTACTGACATCCCTAATTTGAACTATAATTAATAATAGCTGTTTATCACCAATGTAAAAGACTTAACATTTCTACGTCCATGATTGTGATAGAAAGTAGATTAAGACCATGTATCTATTCAACTTGGAATCACCTATACTTGAGTGTAAGCCACCAATTAGCACTACCTACTTAACAGCATAACCATTGAATATTGTGCTTCACTAAACTGAATATCAGTTATGGAATTAGTCCTAAACCTAATTTTTTTTTGAAGTAGAAAAACATTCTTCAGCACTATGACCAACTTTAAATACACTTTGTACACGTTATGAGGGGCTTTGGGTATCTAGAGAAAGTATGTTCCTTTTCCTTACATTTAGGTAGTTGACTCTAATTTATTTTATTAGGTATTTGTATCAAAAGAAACAAACTTAAATCGCAAACAGAAAGAATTTTTGAAATGCATTAAAAATAAGTAAGTTGGAAACCTTTCAAATCTAGTGCAAGGTGAAACTATCAGTAACAGAAAATACCCAATTGAAGCAGTTAAAAACTGAGGAATCATTGATTTTAGTTGTTGGCACATTTGTTTTATCTGAACCTGGATTTAAACCGAGAATCAGCTATGCTTTCGCCTACATTGAAACTAAAATACTAAAAGATAAATAATTAAATTATGTTCAATATGGTGAAAGTTTCATAAACATACGCTTAATGTTTTTTTTTTTTTGCGTTATTCTAATTTTTTTTTTTTTATCCGCGTTAGACATAAGTTTACAAATTAATTACACTATGATAAAACACTACAATTTCAAATATTCACATATCAAATTACGAATAAAATTGTCTAGAGTAACATATTTTTTCAAAGAAATAAAACTAGTCGTTTAGACGTGATGTTCAATTTTACAATCATCAGAAGTCGTAGGCGCCTAAACGTGACGACTTAACTTTGTAAAGTTTTCACGATGTACAGACGATTCACGAGAATGTGGACGAAAACGGCGCTTTGACGATAAACGACTAAGTGCACTGCTCACCCCGCTTTCCATGACTCTGAGACGCTCTCGTTCTCGTCCCAGCTCCTCCTTCTCGCGTAGACTCAACGACGTAGGGTGCCGGCGAAGACTGCAACTTCGACTTCGGAGACGCCTGAGACCGCTTTGCCTCGCATTGCCTCCGCTACGAGCTCTTGATCTGGCTTGAGCTGTATGCCGACTTCGAATCCGAGGGCGCCTGTTACTGCTTGGCCTCGCACTGCCGTCGTTAGTTGCTATCGATCTGGCTTCAGTTGTATGGTGCGATTAACCCCTCGTCGGCGTCGATGAGCGCCACGAGCTAGTCCCTTCATCGCGTGGCATGGTGCGAAGTTCATAAAACAGAAATAATAAAAAGGGTTTAAAACAAAACACACACAATAAAAGTCACGAAAAGTTTTGCAGGGTATTTTGACAATATCTCTGAAACGGTGCGTCTGAGCTCAAATATAAGCAAAATTTTCACCCCCTTTAATAAACGCTGTAGAAGGATCCATCCATTTTTTTTTTGTCGGTTAAAAACCTAAATTTTTAAAAGATCATTTCGTTCTACCCTCACGATTTCTTTGTAAAAAAAAACAAGCAATAAACGTTGCGAAAAGTTTTGCAGGGTATTTTGACAATATCTTTGAAACCATCAGCTCTAAAATAACCAAAATCTTCACCCATAAACCCCGTAGAAAGAACCATAAAACCTAAATTCATATGAAACGTAGTTATAACACAACATTTTGTTAGTGTAATCTAATAGAATCGTAACCATGATTCTAAAGCGAAATTCAAGCACTTATAAATAGGCGTGTACTTACCACTTCTGAACTGTAATAAAACCGCTCACTCCAGTACAGAATATTATATTTACAGCTTTATCAATAATACAATATTATAGAGCTATTACTTCTACTAGCTTTAATATAAAATTATGCTAACTGTACACCAATAAGGCAATAGACCAATTGTGTGACCGATCTCGACGAGCGCCAAGGGAACAAGGCCTTTCTTCAAGCCGTTGCCCGCCATAACGCTACACCGACAACTTTCCACAGACAATCACAAATTCAACGTTTCGGTGCTGCCAGCACAATTAGTCGATTGCAATAAATAGTCAAATATAAACAATTAATATTCAGATTAAATAACAAAACCACTCACACCAACAGTTAATTTAAATTTAATACTAACATTAGGTTAAGTCATACTGTTACTAACATTATATGGATTTCCTTATCTGAAATAAAATAATTGAATTGAATTGAATTGAATTAACCACAAGAAGAATCACATTCGTAATTTGCAATTATTTAGTTGTTACATCTTTTCGATGTTGTAAGGTGGAAATAAAAAGAATGTTTAATAAAAATGTTTATTCTTTATGTTTACAAATTAAACATTTATGAGAATTGTGACGTCGAATTGTTACCTAGACAAAAAAGTTATCTTGTAAGCGTTATCTATGTTACGTGTAAGATTGTTTGTTGGAAGTATACCCACTTAGACCATTCATAATAATATGAATAACGAAAAAATGAAAGGATATTAAAATTTTAATAAAATAAAATATAATTGTTTATATCCAGTTATCTAATGAAAAGTGATTATATGATTTAGACTTTGTAAATATTTTATTTTTATGTAACGTCACAATGAATGTATTGTGGTCATAGATTAATTGTTCATTTTCTTGACGAAAAGAAGATTGAAACTAAATCTCAATTTCTGTTAAAAGAACTTTACTTCTCCCAAGATAATCGTCAATTAGATGAGAAAAATAAATTGAACTATTATGTTAGAACAGTGCGGGTGGAAGAATAAAAAACATAATAGAATCATGATTATTGTCAACAAAATTGATAGCGAGTTCACTGCATTCTTAAGATAAGGCGATGGCACAAGTTAAAAGATATAGCTGTTTTAAACGAAAGTAAACACAATATAATACAGTGATTGTTAACGAATAATCACGGATATGTTAAAATAAAATGGCCTACTAAACATTTAGTTATTACAAAAAGTCAACAATTGCGTGGGATTTGAACTTGCGGCACGCTGATTTGCGCTTCAATCTGTGTGCACTATACCACTGTGCCATCTTGACTTATGCTAAGTTGATGAAATTGTGAATTTCAATCATTTGTTGGCGAAAACTTGAAAATAGAAGGTCGTAAGTCAAACTAAACGTGAAATTAATACGTTGTGAGAAATCTTATCGACTTTTGCTGGTGTCTGTACATAAAGTTTAAATAAATAAATGAACATCTTTCATCTATTTTCTTAAATAACTTAAAAATTATGCTTTAAAAATTGTAATAAAAATATATCCAAGACCCTCATAATGTGCCCTTTCATTTAATATGTTGCACGGCAGTTTGAAAAACTTTGAATTTTAATTTTCCGATTTTCACCCCAAAAGTTACCCCTATGTTTCAAATTACTTTATTTAGGGTACACGTCAGTGTTTGGGTCACAGATATTCATGTGTGTACCAAATTTAAATTCTATCGATCCAGCAGATTAGGAACAAATTGTCTGTGACAGATGGACAGACAGACAAAGAGTGATCTTTTAAGGGTTCCGTTTTTTCATTTGGACTTTCGGAACCCTTAAAATGGCAAAGAAAAGGTTAAAAATTGTTGCCATCGATATCATTCCTAGGAATACATTAAATACATTTTTTGTAAATTGGTATACAAACAAGAGCAGCGACCAGGCTCCGTAGTCTTTGCAGAGTACTGATCGACCAAAACGTGACCAAGTTCTAGTCTGGTCCCTACATCAGCGCTGCCGAGGCAGTTTTGGCGGATACTAGCCTTCTCTATACATTACCAAAATTCAACGGTAATGCATTTGAACGTCCACTTTGAAAACGCGTTTTTACTGATCCTGAAAATGACACAGAACGTTTAGAAAATCCGCGCCAAATCGAGGTCTTGGCAATTTTTTAAATGTGGGCAAGATTACCTTACGTATGACAAAGTGCTACCGACTGGCGTACTATATGTGAACTAAGCAAAGAGGGGTATTTAATGACAAAGGCCGTGCGCAGGGCTTGCTCTTTGATCGTATGTAATGAATATAAGATGGCAGATAGAAAATCAGTGGCTATAAAATACCTCTGCTGGAGATCAGCAGGAACTAAGACATGCAGTTTGGTGGTGCTTCCGGCCCCATCGACCATCTGTTTGGCAAGTAATGTGCCCTGCACAAGGCCACTTCAGTTGTATGTCTAATGGTGATTGTTTGGGTTATGTCGGTAACATTGGTTCTCCAATATTTTTTTTTTTGGATTAGGAAATCATCCAATGACATCTCCCGCTCTGAGTGCAAGCGGGAGGGCGTGTCAAACTCTTACTGACTATAACCCACCCCTGTTCCGTCCCTGCCTGAGTGCCCAGGGGAGCGGTAACTCTGTTACGATTTTTTCCGCTACCCTTAGGCATATCCTTGGTTCTCCTGCGGATGTCTGAATTCCTGATTTGATCACGCAACGAAACTCTGGACATAGCTCTTTCTATATAACACTTTAGGTGACTTTACGAGTAAGCCTTTTTATGAGGCACATTGTGAGCGACTATGTTTCAGGGCTATATGTCATCATCACTGGCAAAACGCACTTGTCATAGATTTCTATCTTGAGACACTGTGGTATGTGACACGAGAAGATACGCACAGCGGTCCGAATTCTGCCCCGCCGAGTCAGATTCGACGGTTGGCCTCTTTTTCGAAGTTTATACCACGTTTATACCACGAAGTTTATACCACGTTTTCCATTAATTTCTCACAATAATCCCTTCGAATTCAAGCGTGTGCAGTTCCCTGTAAGTGTGTGCTTCACAAAGACTATAAACAAGTCGCAATGGACTACGGGTGTCGATCTTTGGACCAGCCGCTTCTCACACGAGACAACTGTACGTCACTTGCTCTCGCGTCACCACACCTGACTCGTAGTACATTTTAGTTATTGAATCAACACTACTAGCCTATAGAAAAGTTTTATTAATCTCGAATGATGTATTCCTTTTTCCACTTTTATGCTACGATCCTTTCATACGCTTTCCGCTCTGTTGACGTCCATACTGGTCATAATACATGCATAACGTATATACCGAATTAAATTATGTGAAAGTAAAATAAATTAATAAGATCCATTCGGAATACATCCCAAGCACAGAATTATTCGTTTAATTTGTGCAGGTTTATGAGCATGAAGCGGACGAAGTCGCGGGCAACAGCTAGTATATATATATTTTATATATGTTGCATATATATTTTATATATGTTCTTCAAACTTTGTAACCAGTCAAGTAGTCTAAAAAAGGGACAGATTCAAATGAGGCCTTTTTGCAGCGTAACGCTGCAGTATGTTCAACACAAATGTAAAAATTCGGATTAATGCCTTAGGCATTCTCTGCCAGTCAATGAAGGGTGGTGGAGAGATAAGTTTTAATATGTATGTATCGAGCCGGACGTCTGACACTTGGCGTCTGACCGCTCGCCGGGTGCGGTTATGGTTTATACACCTAGGCGAGCAATGTTTAAGAGCCTAAAGTTAGATAGGTCGTATAGGGGACCCTACCAAATAGTTAGAAGGATATCGAATGTAAATTATGTTATTAAAAAGTTAGGAAATCGAAGATTTAGGGACATTGTACATGTAAATAGATTAAAGCCATTTCATGTTAGAGTGTAGAGGGCTTTAGGATGAAAAGCCTTGTAAGTAGGTTAGCAAATTGTAGAGAATAGACAATATATCAGAGGTCATTTGACATGACAAATTGTCATTAGAATGTTACAAAAAAAATATTACGTAAGACTAGGCCATATGGTCAAAAGACTTTCGCCTTCCTTTCGGGTATAATAAAAAAGGCAAATTGTCAGATGACATCTGATACATCAACGTCATTATGTTTGACAATATCAATAATGTTTATTTTGGGTTATATTTAACTATTTTTTTTTTTTTATTTCATGTGTTCGATATGATGAGCTGCACGGACGTGATTGAAGACTGATGGGAGATGTGACCACATACTATGAAAAAAAAATTTGTTAGGCAATTATTATTAGTGGGAAATAGGTATGAGTTTCTCCAGAGTGCGATTTTAATAAAGATGTTACTACGGTTAGGAGGTAGAGGGAATTGCGGTCCTCTCTCCTAGGGAAAAATGTGTCCGGGTTTTTTGTCGGTTTATACCAGCTTTGTTTATGGGGTATAATGCCTTCGCAAAGTAGGATCGAGTTGATTCTGTATGGTGTGACCGAGCCCATGACAATTTTTATGTATTATTCATTTAGAGAGTATACTTCAAGTTATATTTATGGAGCACTCTGGGGGAAGTTCAGGAATAGTGAGTAGGTGTTCAGAACAGTGGTCGTTTTTTCTCCTGGTCTTCATAAACGTCCAATGGAGTTAAAATTATTACAGTTTTGAATTTTATTTTTTGTAAACCCCTTCTGGGTAGATGCTAACTAGAGCATCTTAGGTCAGAAAATTTAGCAGAGCAGTGTGGCTTTTTAGAGAGGTTTTTACCTCACTGAAGCCATGTGCATTGCCGGGATATGTGGTGCGCCGAATGGCTTAATTAATAATAAGAAAGAAGACCACTTTACTCGGGGTTCATTTTTGGCTATCCATAGGTGGACTCTGCTGCGACATGTACCTCTCATAGGTAGGGCCTTCGCAGTAGGTTTAGGTAGGCCTCAATCGGCTTTTCAAATATTTAGTTGAATAGAAGACTTACTAGCGTCTGCGCTTCTATTCGTACGGGCGTAGCTCATGTGACGACCTTATGTTGGCAACCTTATGGTGAAGACTGGCACGTTGGAAGTTTTGAACATTCTAGAAACTCTTGAAACGCCGATTGAAAATTAAGAAGAAGGAAGACTTTTGTTTTTGGGTTCACTTCTGGTAGCCCGCTCGAAGAGGGCACATGTATTAATCTGATTATTCAATATAACGTATTAGTGTGCAAGTCCTCTTTCTTTTATAACACAACACCCATAAGCAGTCACTCTTATACACCACACTCTCGCACCGCTAGCGAGTAAGACAAACCCCCAGGAACCTAAAAGGAATCTCCAGGGACCAGCACTAAGAGAAGCTGCTCCAGGTCCCTATAATACCTATCGTACCTACGTAATAATGATGTGATTATTACAACAGTCCCCCTGTTCACATCGGGTGCGGTTGGTTGCGGCCGCACTTTACATCGCCGGGTGCAAAGTGCCACTCCTCGTGCAGCCCGGCTGCGTTAATGGCAATGTTCATTTATAATATCGGCGACAGAAATGAGGTTTAATAACCTCATTTCTGTCGCTGGGTTGGATTGAATCTCTGATTCACTTCAGTCCATAGAATATGGGGCAATAATAGCTACGCCTTAACTTGAGCAGAAACATTGATACTGGATAGCTATTAAAATATTTTTGATAAAGATACAAGGATGAGGAAAAATAAGCTTCTTCTTCCTGACCCTTTAAACTTTTCACTCTTTTTGATATCTCAATTCTGATTAGGTACGTCATGAATAAAGAAACGTAGAGTATTGATTTTCTCATCTTCCACTGGCAATCTCCTCAATTCACTACAAGAGCCCTGTTACAATGCAATGTTCTGCAGCCGTATTAGCAAACACGCGTCCCGACCACAAGCGGTGGAACGATTGCAGGAGCATGCTCTGATTAGTTGCGAGACATGATCATTGATATGTTGTCATGTTGTAATGATGTATGTAAAGGTACATCCTGGAATTAGCTGATATTTAAAACAATGATAGCTATTTGTTAACAAAATAAAATCACAATCATTATCGCATACGTGCTTGAGAGTCAAAAGCGAGATTATTGTGATACCACATTAATAATTTAGCACTACAGGATATTTTTTAGGAAAAAAAAAAACACATCAATATTAGAAACCTTTAGGAAAAATGAATGCATTTCGAGAAAAATATTGTTATAGTGCGCCCACACGTCCACATGAAAGCGAACGATCACGTGCTAGTTAAAATTCCAATTATTCGCTGCGAACTAATTAAAGTGATGGAGCGCTATTCAGTTTAATTAGTACGCAAACGAATCATTTGAACGCGATGAAATTTTCACAACTACGTACATGCTCAATTTCGAATATTCATGTTGCGGGTGCTAATTATTTTAAATGCATCTTTCAATATAAAGCAAACTAGTCGTATTGAAGAAAAGCTTATTTCTTTCTAAAAAAAATGTGTCTTATTTCCCAGAGCAACTAAAATACGCAACAAAACGGTACAAGCTGCAAGTAGTCCCGCCCGCACCGGTCGCGCCGCCTGCGAACATAATCCATTACGTACTCTGCGGCGCTGAGCCGTCACGGCAAATTACTGACATATTAACTTGGTGAGAACACACGGCTTTATTATTAATGTTAGGCTGACTTACGTGAACACGATGCCTGCCTCTCTGCAAAGAGACAAAGAGTGAAACTTATTTGAACGATATTATTTTCTTTAACTGGACTACGGCTGATCATTTGATATCTGTTTCTATATTTTATAGAATACTATTGGCCCGCCCCAGTTTTGCTCGGGTATAAAATAAGCATCTAAACCTTCCTCATGAATCACTGTGTATTGGTGAAAACTGCATGAAAATCCGTTCAGTCGTTTTGGAGTTCATCGCGTACAAACGTGGCGGGGGACTTTGTTTTATAATATCTAGTGATAGTATGCAATAAAGAGTAATCACCTTTATATAACTTTTTTAAAGAGGTTTTGTGTTATTTAGTCTGTGAGTAGAGGAGGTCAGAAAGGCATTCGTCGTAAACAAGTTCATTACTGGAATTCAGCTGCGCCCAGTAAGACTGGAAGCCAATGCCGGAGCGGCCTTAGCCATTGCGAGGCGTCGGGCAGGTCTTTGCGTGACCCTTTTCCTTTTTGAAAAAAAATGTGAATCAGAAGTGGCTATTTCTGATGATAGGCCAGAAATGAGAATGTTATAAAAAGGTACTTTCTCAACAAATTTTGAATTTAAAATATTGTATTTATTAGAAGATTTATTAAAAATTAACATTCATACATACGACAACGACGATAAACCTAGGAACTAAATTTAAAATAAAAATTAAAGGATATTCACATGGATTACAAAATGATGTACTGCTTTCCAATATCTACTGGAAGAGCTACGTCATTTTATAGCAAGAGCTGGAAACTGAATTTTAGGAATTCGATACTTATCCTGCTATTAATATAAACTTTATTAAGAAAGGCTAAAATAAAAAGTTTCAAATATTATCAGGACTATCACAAGAGCGCCTCGCCACCCCTAAGGCCGTCACTGCTAACACAGTCGGGAACAGATAGGCAGATGATCTGTAACATATCACTGCCGTTAACCTCACTGTACCTATTCGAGAACGGGTCCTCCTGTAATTAAAACATAAGAGCGATTCCAGGAATTACGCACTCATTCCGAACGTAAACAGCTTCGGTTAATTTTAAAAACAAGAAAGAGTTAAATGTTCTTTATTTATTTTGTAAAATGTACCGAATCTGTAACACAAGTTTCCCCAAACAACTCTCTGCTGCTGACCTGTTCATAATCCCCTCACATTCACACTACGCCAACCGACACGTCTGTCGCGCGTGGTGTCGCAATCAGCGCGACACCGCCGACACCGTGACACTGCTGACACTCATGTCACGCCCGTTCTATTGGCGCCGAAGGCGGGTGTTCCGCGTGTCGACAGCGCGATTGACGTCACTGAATGCAGCCGCTCTGCGTCTGGTGCGACTCGGGCATCGGCTGCCGTTTTGACTGTCCGCTTTGCAGTCCATATTACGAGTGCTGGACTGGGCGTTTTGTGAGATAGCCGTTATGAAAGGAGTTTTACTTGAGGCAAACTATATTGAGTGTAAGCTGAAGGAGTTCTTCATTCTTTATTGAACGTTTAAGATACTTATCACTATAAAATACATTGTGATTATTTATTAAGCTCCAGTCAGACGAAGGCACCCGCGCGGCACGTGACTGCACGCTTACGTGAAACGTGCACGACGAACTCTCTGCCACCTGGTGAAGAAAACCGACACTAATCCTATTTTTCTCCATGTCGCAGGGAAATGATGAAAACTAAGATTTAATAAAACCCCTTATCATTATTCGTGAAAAAACTGTTTTACAAGAAAATGCAACCGACATTTTTCTCGTTTTAGTTATTTCCCATAACTAAAACTAAATAGTGAAGTTATGCCCAAATTGATATCCCCCAATAAACAAATTAAATGACGATGATTAACATGTAATGTTGGAATAATTATTGGAGAAAACCAAAACGTCATTTGTGCATATTGGTTTTTGTTGATTTTTTTCAAAAAGTGATGTATCAGTTTCGATAAAATTTATATGGGACGACTTCTGAAGTATGACCTACCAAACGAAAAAATAATCATCAAATCAATACATAATAGGGCCATGGGGTCCGAGTGCTCATCGAGTTTTCCGAAACATCAGCAAACATTTAGTCGGCTCTTCACGTGACCAGAAGGTTGGCCTTTTTTCGGCCACAGAATCAGCATTACCATTCAACGTGGCAATGCTGCCAACGTTCTGGGCACTTTTCCCATTGACAGCGATGTGGACGAATTTTTCGATGCCAATGAGCTGTACTCCTCTCGAGTCTTTTATGCCGCTTGTACATATTTTATTTATTAATTTACTTATTAGTTTAGTTATGTATATATATATATATATATTATATATTTATATTGTAATCAAATAATCGAAGTTAATACATAATTGGCAGAGTAATCGCGTAACAAACATACAAATTGAAACGAATTGAGGACCTCCTCCTTTTTTATGTTGGTTAAAAAGATGAAATAATATCTACTGTTTTGATCTTTAGTTATTTTTTTAGTAAACCATGCATTATTCAATGTACAGTAGGTAATATACAGGGTGGAAAATATCAATGGGCCCTGAAGGGAAACCATTTTAAATCCTTAGGATAGATTATTTTTCTTCAAGAAAACATTCCTTTATTTTTAAAAAGAAACAAAACTGCATTCACAGATTTCTCGACAAACTTACCTAAACCGGTTATCAAACCAGCGAAAAATTCATGAAATAAACACTCGCTATTTTATTTAAAGATAAAATTTCTCCAAGAAACATTGAGTTTTACACTCGTCTGTCGTACAAGATATACATGAAATCTAATGTTTAGTACACAACGATTTTAATCAACATTACCCAGACTAGAACTTTTCACTTTCAAAAAGTAAAAGACAGGTTATAATTTTCTTATATCTCTAACGTCCAAAGACATTCCATGAAGTACAAGCTTGCTAATTTATCTCTAATTACCTTGTTGAAGACTTAGATTAGGAAATCTTTAAATAGGCTAGTTTCCTAAAAAAACTAATTAGTCCGTAAATAGATTAAGTAACAAAAAATATTGGACACATATTTTTTTTTTGTCACTTTGATAGTGTGTTGAAATTTCGCATGACGTCACGATGTGCGACACTTTTTAACACTAAATGACGTAACAAGCCCCCACTCCTGAACTTTGATGCATTTTTACAAGCTATATTTAGTTTTACCTGTATCTTTATCCTTTTTTGTTGGTTTGAATACGTCTCCAATATTTTTTTTTTGATAATCTAACTTTCGGACTAAATATAATTATTATTTTCATATCCAGGAAACATCCCTATTGGTAATAATAAATGCACATTTCCTTCTGAGACGTGGCGTTCTGACGAAAAGTTTAAAAATAAAACGAGTGTCCTTCATACTAAAATGGATGATAAAAAAAAATTAATGCTAGATTTCATGATCTAAGGTCAAATGTTTATTAGAGAGAATTTATCCTGAACAATAATCTTAGGGATTCATATAATAAAATAGCGAGTGCTAATTTTTTTAGTTTTTAGCTGGTTCGATTCTCGGTCTATGTAAGCTTGTTGAGAAATCTGTGAATGCAGTTTTGTTTCTTTTTAAAAATAAAGGAATGTTTCCTTTAATTAAAAACATTTAACATAAGGATTTAAAGTGTTTTCCCTTCAGGGCCCATTGATATTTTCCACCCTGTATAACAATTACTTATTAAATCACAAATTATTTATTCTGAACGAATTACGTGACAAAATAAATACTTACAGCTGATATTTTTATAATACATTATATGTATACTTATAGAAACAAAAAAAAACAGGGATGAGCGAATCCTAATTATTTTATTTCATCTTTTTACTACTTTAAAACAGTTCGTTAAGTTGAATAAATCACTTACTTTCTTTTGGGAAATCACCCTACAGAGTTGTTATTTTAACATCTTGCGTAAATTTTATTAATCATAAAAAAACATGTAAACTTTATGATATAAGTATCCATATTGTCTCCGATTTCATTATTTCCATTGCGACATCCACGTAAAATTGGCATTGACAGTTTATTACGATAATGTACTGTTGATATTAAAGGAGTGGAAATTAACATTTGAAACGCAGTGTTGCATTTATGAATGCTCTGAAACATAAAAGAGCAATTTCGTTAAATTCCATAGCTTTCCTGTTTATAGTACTTACATTTTGACATGTGCAAACGAAAATAAAATATACTCATTAAAAACATGTGTAACTTATGAATTGCAAAAATAACAAAAAATTACCTAAAAATATTATTTAAACATTGGAAACTTTGATCTGAGCAACCATTTTGCCACTGCCTCATTCTCTAGACCAATTTTCTCTTCAACTTCTAAAAAATGAGCAAGAACCCATATTTTATAATTTTAATCTTACTACTACTTATTTATATATTGATGGCAGCACGGTGACAGACTGCGACGGTTATTTTTTTGTCCCCACTGTGTCTCTACTGTCAACTTTGTGGTTATGCTGCCCTCTGTAGTTCCTGCACGCCACTTATATAATAATAATAATAACAGTATATAACAGGACTATTTTAGCCAATAAGCCTGATATAGTGGTGGTGGACCGAATCGAGAGGCGTGCAATGATTGTTGACATTACCGTCCCACATGACGAGAACCTCGTGAAAGCCGAGAAAGATAAACAAATCAAGTATATTGACTTGGCTCGCGAGGTTGTCGACATGTGGGATGTGGACTCAGCGATCATTGTACCGATAGTCGTGTCAGCCAATGGCTTAATAGCCACGAGCCTCGATCAACACCTCAGGAGGCTCTCGTTAGGCGGCTGGATCAAGGGCTTGATTCAGAAAGCAGTACTTCTGGACACGGCTCGCATTGTCAGGCGGTTCCTCTCTCTGGAGCCCTGACCGCCGGTAGCTTGGACCCTGTTCCCGATACCGGTGGGCTACTATTTTTTATATTTTTAAATGTTTTTTATATATTCTTTTTTAAGAAATATTTAAAAATGTATTTAATATGTTTAAAAAATTAATAAACGAAATAATAATAAAAAAAAATAATAAATGTTTTTTTTTTATGTTTTCTTTTAAAAATATTTAAAAATGTAAATTATATGTAAAAAAATAAATAAACGAAATAATAATAATAAATATTAATATTATTTTATATTTTTAAATGTTTTTTTTTATCCTTTATATTTAAATATTTAAAAATGTAATTAATATGTTTAAAAAATGAATAAACGGAATAATAATAATATGTTTATTCATCAAAAATTACAGATAGTTACAGCAACAAACAGTGGGTAGAGAGTAAAACAGTTAATCATGTTTGTAGTAATATCTGTACGAAATATTTTTTAAACCCTGCCTCTCAAACTAGGTTATAACCTGTGTTTTGAGAAACAGTGTACGACCACAAAATTATTATACACTATTACTGTTACAACATTTAATGAACGGTGTCGTTCTACCGCTGCCACTGTAATGAACTATGTGATTCTGTAATAGTTGTGATTGTGACGTGTATATTTGTGTGGGAGGGTGTGTATGCATGTAGTGGAAGGTGAGTATTGTGTGGGGGTGAGTGCATGTGTGATAAGGTGGGGTGGGCGGAGGGTGCGTGCACGCATGTTTAAAGTGATGTTATGAATTAGGTGTTCGTGAGAGATTAGGTGGTGTATGTAAGTAGAGACTCCGTGTAGGCATAGTCCCTTTCTAGAAGCCACTCTGTTACTTTAGTTTTTACCGCGTGGGTGTTTAGTTTTATGATTTTTAATTGTTTATTAATTTTATTGTAAATATAATTACTAAGTGTATAAAATTGATGCGTTGCAAAAGTGGTTTTATGCTGAGATCCAGTGATGAGTTGTAATCGCTTATTTAGATTTGGCGGTGGCAGTTTAGCATGAGTTCTTAAAATCGATCGAAGCACGAAAAGCTGACGTACCGTAAGGACTTCGCAGTTAGAGTATAGTTCAGATGTTGGGTATCTGTAGGGTTTTCTGGTCATTACTTTAAGGATGGCTCTTTGTGCTCTTTCTACTCTTAACATTTTAGTTTTTGTTGCTCCGCCCCATGCTGTAATACAATATCCAATAACAGATTGGCATAGTGCATAATACACCATCTTCAGAGTGTCAAGTTTGGCCGACTCCCTCAGTGACTTAAAGATGCGTATAAGGCGCATTGTTCTTGTGGTAAGGACGTCAATTTGTTTGTCCCATCTGAGACCATCATCAATATGAACTCCGAGATATTTTATATTATCAGATCTGGTAAGAGTTGGACAGTCACAAGATGGTACTGGATTTAAGCATGAGTGAGCTGTAATACAAAAGGTATGTGACGGCCTCGTGTTACGTCGGATTGCGAATGGGATGTAAGTGGTTTTGGTTAAGTTGAGTGTCAGAAGGTTAGAATTCAGCCATTTCATTATTTTGGACAGGGTTTCTTCTGCAGTAGTTTTAACCATGTCCCAAGTAGGTCCGTAAACGAGGATCGCGGTGTCATCTGCGTACGCGTAAATGTCACAGTTAGGCAGATTCATCTTACAAAGGTCGTTTACGTATATTTGAAAGAGTATAGGCCCGAGTATACTACCTTGCGGGATGCCGTATGTTATTAGCTCCTCGTCACTATAATATGAATCAACCTTGACTAACTGCGTTCGATTATTGAGGTAACTTTTAAAAATTTCAAGCGGAATCCCACGCACACCAATACGTTCCAATTTGTCAATAAGTTTAGGAACAGAAACTGTGTCAAAGGCTTTAGAGAGGTCCAGACAGATCCCCAGGCACCTTGTTTTATTGTCTAGCTTCCTGGCAACCTGTTGCGTAAAGTCCAAAACTGCCTCTTCCGTCGACACCCCTCTACGAAAACCGTATTGGTTTTTGGCAATGATGTGGTGTTTGTCCAGGAAGTTCCTTAGAGAATCTGCCAGGATCCTCTCCAGCATTTTGGAAAGGGCAGTCAAAACAGAAATTGGCCTATAGTTACTAAGACAGTCTCTGTCCCCTCCCTTGTGAATTGGGTGTATTATTGCCTTTTTCAGGGCATCCGGAAATACACCCGTTTGAAGGCTGCGATTACAAAGAAAGGTTAAAGGTGGGACCAATACATGACGGCATGTTTTTAACAATATGGACGAGATACCATCCCATCCAACGGCGCAGTCATGAAGTAACTGTAAAATGAGAGATTCCACCTCTGATTCATCTACTTCCAACAAGGCAAGAGAACCGACAATTGGGTTATGAGTACTGTTTTTAAATTGAAAAGAACGAGATTGATCACTTGCTGCTGTTGTCTGTCCAGGTGCCTGTGCCATAATCTCTGCAGCCATACTTTTACCTACGTTACTAAGGAAGCGATTGACCTCATTCAAGGAAGATTTAGGATCTTCTCTCAATTTCAACAGCTCTGAAGGGCTGTTATGGGTCTTTTGTGTGTTTGCTATTTGTTTAATCGTATTCCATAAAATTTTAGGATTATTTCTTCCTTTTTCTAACTCTGCAGTTTCGTAAGCTATTTTTAATTTTCGAAGTAAGTTATTACAAAAGTTCCTGTAACGACTATATGTAGTTTTCAGTATTGGGTTATCAGGATTTTTTTTTGTTTTGATGTGCATTTTATCTCTATTTTTTATACATTTTAATAGACCAGGAGTCATCCATGGCTTAATTGTTCTATATCTCCTGGGAATTTTAACCTGTTTCGAATGTTTTGTAATTGCTGATCTAACGATATCTATAAATCTATTCATGCACACGTTTACGTCATCAATTTGGTATAATATCGTAAAGTCCGAGTTTTCTAGCTCAACAATAATGGATTCGTAATCTAGGCGGGTGATAACATTATTCATTTTCCTTGCTGGACAAACGTGAGCTATGGATAGAAGAATAGGCTTGTGATCCGTAACATGAGATTCCAGTACAAGTGTTGTAGAGTGATAGTCAGATTTGAGGAGCAGGTGATCAATGCAGTGCTCCAGTCGAGTAGGGAATAGGTGGGTCGGCATCAGCCCATGCGAGGCGTTAATTGTAAGGTATTCGAAGCTTTGGTCATTCCTACTACTTGGACTTATATCTATGTTTAGATCTCCTACAAGGGCGATACTGGAGCAGGAGGATATTTTCTGATACACATTACACAGGCTTGTCGTGAAATTGTTAAACTCCTCTCTGGTATTGTAAGAAGGGGAGCGATAAACGGCGACCACCGATAACTTTTTATCTATTTGACATACTAGGCAATTCCCCCCTTCAAAAGTCGGCTCCCACACGGAGCTTTGTAAACCTAATCTTGAGTATATTATAACTCCATCGTTCTGATTAGCGTTGATCACTGACGAGTGAGACTGAAATCCATCTAGAACAGGTAGTGTATTAACTTTACTCAGCCAGCATTCCGTCAAAACAATGATGTCAAAGTTAATTTTTGTCAAATTCAGCAAAACTTGAAGTTGATTAAAGTTTTTGTTTACGCTACGTATGTTTAAATGTAGTATATTTATGTTACTTCCGGTCGATTTGATATATTTAGGACAGTCCTCAGGGCTACAGTTAAAGGAGTTTCCGAAATTTATATGGTCTAGGTCATTATTAATATTGTTTATGATAGCCATTTATAATAGTTAGAGTATCAATAAACATTAGAACATTAACCAAATCAGCCTGTGAAGGTGATTTATAGTTGGAGTCTTTACAAGTATAACGGCGCACTTTTGCATTAGTTGTTTTGTGTGTTAATATGTGATTGTATTTTATTGTTATGTGTGAGTTGTATATATTGAAAATAATATTGTATATTGCTGTTGCGTGATGAGTGTATGTGTAAAGTTGAAAAACTAAATTTACAAAATAAAACATGCATACTACGAAAATCAGTAATAAGGCCACAAGTTTAGCTAGTCAGATATTAATGTTGCTCAAATCTTGAAGACATTTTTCCGATTGTATTAGGAGCTGCTTGTCCCCTACTTGTTCACGAAGGAATATGTTGCCATTGCTTATCCAGCAGAATAAGTAATGGTTGTTTTTAGCAAATTGTCGTGATAGATAAAAAAGTTTTTTAGAAGTAGAGGGAATCTGCTCTGCTACAAATATTGGTAGGCGTTTCCCTGGAATACCAATCAGTTCTGTATTCAGCTTTTCTTCCTTTGGGTGCTTGTCCTTGTTATATAATCGAATTGCTGACAGAAGATTTTGTTTGGTTTGTACTCTTGTAAACTCCGTCACAATCGGACGTGAAGTCGGAGTTGGTGTGGATTTTCCAGGGAGACGATATACATCTCGAATCTCAGATTCAGATATAGGCACACCAACGAGTTGTCCGATTCTACAGACTGTATTGACCAGGCTGATTGTTGACTCCTTCTCTGGCTGTGGGATGTTTCTAACCTCTATGCACGATGAACGAGACTTATGTTGGAGGTCTGTTATTTTTTTTTCGAGCGTTTCTATGTAGCCTCGTTGATCCTGACGTACTTTCTTTAAGTCTTCCACTTCTTTCTTTAGCTCCTCAAATTTTATATTCATAAAAGACATCGACTGTTCAATCTGTGCACTTGTCTTTCGGATTTCGCTGTTGGATTGCTGAATTTTAGTGTTTTGCGCCTTAATTTCCCCTATGTCTGCAACTAATTTTGCCATCAAGGTAGATTGCTCCTCGAGCATTTTCGACATTCGAGTGTCTTGGTCTTTTTTCCAAGTTGTAAACAAATCGTTTAAATTTTGTTGATTTGACGGGGACTCGTTTTTCGGCGAGTGTTCCGATCTCGGTCGTTTGTGTCTACTTGTCACATGTTCACTCATCTTAATTGCCGTACTTATATCAGGCACAGATTGCATTTGGCTCAGGGAATTATTCTTCGCATTCGGTGGTGTGCGTTGAACACCAGCCATATTCTCAACACTATGTTTTAACAATTTCTTACAATCCAAAAAGACAAATCGTTTGTGGGATTTGAACTCGGGTTACGAGCTTTACTTACTACTGCTAGTCATTAGACGACTAAGCCACCGTGACAATTACGTAGTAATGTGAAATTGCTAATCACAAGACTCCTCGTGAGTAAAAGTTCGTTAAAAAAAGCCGGTAGTTTAAATTATTTGAGTATTTTTTTTTCCTCACTATTTTTTATAACGGTTGTTATTAAGTTTTTTCACTGTTTTGCTGAGCATATTCTTTGTTTGTAAAACGATTGTTAACGAGTTTTAGTTGTTGTTTACTTAGAATAAGTGTCAAATATCACACACAAAACTGTTTTTGTCACAAAATTTTGGTCACTTTTAAAACTTATGTTTTTATAGTTCACAGGAAATTGTTTGTTATGATAACCTTTTCACACACGTATTGAACTATTATCTTCACTATTACAGTGTACTTAAGCGGATACCGTTCATTAAGCTATTTTATAGAATTTCACAACGGGAGCACGATGTTTACATGGCAACTAGCGCCATCTCAATTTGATAATATTATGATAATATGTAACAGAAACAACGCTATTTGTATAAAGGGATAATTCAGCCCATAATTATTAACACTTTTTACTATGGGTTTAACCCCAAAAATTAAAAACAAATCAACTGCCTAATACACTACATATATATCTTTTTCTCAATCGTTTCCCCATGGCTGTGGATCGTGACTTCTTTTTAGGGTTCCGTACCCGAAGGTTCCAAACGGAGCCCCATTGTTATTTTTATCACTTCTTGTGTTACAAAGAATTTTTAACTTCCCATTGACCGATAAACTTGAAATTTGGTTATAATTTTTATTACTACGTATACTTTACTAACAAATACCAATATATGGTACGTTACCCCGAAATGTGCGAAATCCGACACGCACTTATCCAGTTTTTTTGACATTCAAATGTGTCTCCAACTGATCCGGTCCGTCTGCGTCACCTGGTGGAAGGCGGCGATGACAGCTAACTCTAGCTGTTCGAGGAACCGGTCCAACTGTCACTTCGGGCTCCACGCTCTGGGTCTTTTCCCTTCGACCTTTCCCGCCACTACCAGTTTATACAATATCGTGGTTATTCAAATAAGTGGGTAGTAAAAGTTGTTCACCTCTTTTTTAGCCGACGAAAAAAAAGGAGGAGTTTCTCAATTCGACCTTATTTATGTTTTTTTTTTTTACCGACTTTAAAAAGGAGGAGGTTATCAATTCGGATGTTTGTATTTTTTTTTTATGTATGTTCGGGCATAACTTCGTCATTCATAGGCGGATTTCTTTTTTTGTTCGAAAGAAGTTTGTTCCGAAATGGTCCCATTTAAATTTCATGTAGATCTGACTATGATTTTCGGACACAGACAACAGAACTCTTCAAAAAATTACAGCAAATCAACCGCGATTGCTGCTATCGCATAAATATGCATTGTTAACAGAATTTCATGAGGAAACACAAAAGAAGAAAAAGTGAAAAATAAATGCTTTTTTACAAAAAAAAATAAAACCGACTTCCAAAAAAAAAAAAAAAATTGCAAAATAACTTTAATTTCGGAAGTCGGTGTCAAAAAACGAAGAAATAAAACCAGAAACACCGACTTCCGAAATTAAAGTTATTTTGCACTTTTTGTTTTTTTTTTAAAGTCAGTTTTAGTTTTTTTTTGTAAATTTTTTTTGTATGTTTGCTACGCGATGTTTGTTTGGTAGGTCATTCTTCAGAGAGGGTCTCATATAAATTTTATTGAAATTGATTTAGCGCTTTTTGAAGAAACCACCAAAAACAAAAAAAAAAAACTTTTTTACAAAAAAAAATACAAAAAAAAAAAAAAATTATATGTGTAGGTTTATTTAACGCGTCAGGCCCGACAAAACAATAGGTTTTTAATTGTGTCTGCTAATGAGGGACTTGACGTGTTAATACCTAAGTTTAAGACTTTTCGTACTCTTTTTTCTGTTTTTTACACACTATTCTCTTCATTTCTTTTTCACTTCTCCTTTCGCAGGTCTGCTGGCAGAAATTTCTTTAGAAATAAGCAGTACCTTTGTACTCATATTTATTATGTTGTTTATTTATAGCTTGTCTCTGTGTGTACATAAATTGTTAAATAAATAAATAAAATGCAACCGACTTCCAAAAAAGAAAATACACTTAAAATTGAAAAATAACTTTAATTTCGAAAGTCGGTGTTTGTATTTTATTTTTTCGTTAATTGACACCGACTTCCGAAATTAAAGTTGTTTTTCAATTATAGGTGTATTTTCTTTTTTGGAAGTCGGTGTCAATTAAAAAGTGGAAAAAAACTTTAAATAAAAAAAACTTTTTTACAAAAAAATAGAACCGACTTCCAAAAAAAACAAAAATTGCAAAATAACTTTAATTTCGGAAGTCAGTGTTTCTGGTTTTGTTTCTTCGTTTTTTGACACCGACTTCCGAAATTAAAGTTATTTTGAACTTTTTGTTTTTTTTTTTTAGAAGTCGGTTCTATTTTTTTTTGTTGTGTATGTTCAGCCCTCACTCCGTCATTTATGAACCGATCTTGATGATAATTTTTTTGTTAGATAGGGTATACCTCAAGGGTGGTCCCATGTCAAGGAAATAAGGATCTGATAATGGAATCCTGATAAAATTAAGAGAAAACCTCAAAATTTATGGGCACGTTTAGGGTTTCTGTACGTATGTTCGGCCTTCACTCCGTTGTTTATGAACCGATTTTAATGATTCTTATTTTTTTAAATAGAGTATACCTCAAGGTTGAGCCCATGTTAAGGATATCAGGATCTGATCATGGAAACTTGATAAAATTGAGAGAAAACCTCGAAAATTGGGCACGAATATTGTTTCCCTTTACTTTTCATAACTTAATCAGGTATTTGCATTTAGGAATCATCACATCATGAAACTTAGCTGATGATGGAAACCATACCTTTCCTATACAATAGAAGTTAGATATAAAAAACTGGTTTTAGTGACAGATACCACTTAATATGCTTTGAAGAAAAGACGTCTTTAGAATATTGGAGGTAACCTCAACTGGTCAATTATCCTGGGAACCTCATGGAAGGATGGTTACATCATCGGCTCAGTGCCAAGAGGAATGATGAAGGATTAGAAATAAGCCTCAGAGTATTAAAAGGTGATGCGAGTCACAAAAAATCATAAAATAAAAAACTTTGTAATATATAAACTAATTTTGAGTCGGCGCCAAATAATAAAACGATTAATTACCCACATCTAGCCTTCTTCGTTTCTACGTACATGTAAAATTTAGATATTTAATAATCAGATTGTTGTTTGGCGCCGACTCAAAATTAGTTTATATAAAATTTGATATATGTAGGTAAATAAGCTTAATACTCAAGACTTTAAAGGTTTATTTATTTTTTGCTTTTTAGTTCTTTTTCGTCGCTTGAATTTTTTGTTAAAAAGTTTTTTATTGGAATTGCGTTACACTACCTACTGTTCGTGCCAGTTTGAATACTTAGATTATATAATTTAGTCATTCCGTTTTCCGTTTGTACAAAGACTTTTGTACTATCTACAGTATATATTTACATTGATGGATAAACAATCTGAACACAGCGTATGATCAGCGTGTGATGAGTATGCTTTCTGCATCAGACTGTTGAGCCGGCCTCTAACTACGACCGCAGGTGTGAGCGGCGGCGATCGGCCATTATCGTCACAATCACATCGCCCTCTACACTTCACGTGTACACCCTCGCGACGAACGCAAAGCAAATGAAACCTGTTAGCAGAGTGCAGTAAAAGCAGTCAGAGTGGAAGTGGGAGCGTTTTCCGCGAAGATAATAAGTTGCAGCATGTTGGGAAGCTCTGCAAGTCACAGTGTTTGCTAATTAACTTGAACGTGAGAACGGCGAGCACCAGAAAGGCGCAGAAAGACCATTTTGTTCGTACTTTCGTTTTGTGTGTTCGTACGTTCGGCTTTTTATGGAGTTAGATGATAATGATGAGACATATGGGGAATGTCTATTAAAGTATGCACATCAATAATTGAGACCATAGCACCGTACTCAGCTTTGATATTTAATTTTTGTGTGGACCAAGGGTAGAGCCCTTGGTCCAGATATAATGAAATACAGTAAGGTTATATACCTTTTTTTAAATCCGGCGACATTAAAGACACCAATAATTATAGACCTGTATCGGTGTTGCCGGTTTTCTGCAAGGTGTTTGAAAAAGAAATGCTCAATCAGATGCTCAATCATTTTAACATCAATAAAATAAGAAGTGAAAGAAAGAAAGAAGAAAACTAGTTTATTTGGCACATACAGATACACACAATGTAGGTATAAATAAAAATAAAAATCTACTTAATTATTTTCTTAATGCCCCTCGGCAAACATTATAATATATCCGAATACAAACGAATGTTAATTTCCATGTCCATCAATTATTAGATTTTATCGTGTATAATATTTGGATTCAGAACTAAGTACTTTATTGAACAGACTTTAACTTGTAATAAAACAAAAATATACCAATCTAAATTTAACTAAATAAACACAAAAAAAAAAAATACCTAACTAAAACTAATCTAAAATATGGCGTCGAAAACACAACGTCAACAGGCTGGCGGCATTGCCACGTTGTATGTCAATGCTTATTCTCTGTCCAAGGAGAAAGATAGCCCTTGGGTCACGCGAAGTATCAAGAAGGTGTTTAGATGTATCTTTAAATAATTTGTGAGCACTTGGACCCCACGATCCGAGAGTTTCAACCCCAAACGGCTCGAAAATATAATTACCAACAAGGTTATTATATTTTGCGGCTTGAGGTTTTCTGCAGCCACGCCAGCATAGCACGATGAGCTCGGAAGATGGGATGGCGCAAGATTATCGACACAAGTAGCGTCCCACAGTAAAGGCCTACCTATCTTCCAAGGAAACAAAGACATGCCGTCCGGTCTCTTGCCATCGTTGCGTGCCAAGCCTAAGGTAGGTTCTAAAACAGCCGGAACGCCAACGGCGACAAGAGCACGTTGGATAATGTCGTTAATATTCGCGTGCCGCGCTATGCGACCTGCGCTTCGGCTGCATGACAGGCCGTGGTGTCCAAAGCTGTTGACGAATTCGCCACAGTGGCAGCGATGAGGAGAACAACAGGGAGCGCCTAGACGTAGGGCAACAGCGAGGCGAAAAGTAGTGTCGTCGTACAAGGTGCCTATGTTCGACGACGGTAGTGCGTGAAGCCAGAGACCCGACTCCCACTCTCTCACAGCCAGCAGGTGTGCACGCTTCGCAGCAGTAGCAGATGTAGTAATTAGGTTTTCCTGAACTACTCTGCAGAGCGGCTCATCCCACCGTCTCTGGAAAGATGGGTAGTCGGGCGTATTTGTATTCGAGCAAGCGAGTCTCCAAGCATCCACAGCCTCGGTGAAGCACGGCACATCAAAATAAATCAGTGTGGAAGCTAGAATATTCCTGATTTATTTATCAGTGCCGTGGACCGAGGATATAAATGCCGGTTAACTAATACTGGTAATTTTACTTAATTAACCTTAATTAAAAAATGTTACTTAAAAAAGCAATTAAATTATGTGCCCCGGCTGCGCCAAATAGGTCCAGTTCAGCTAAATGCCAGACAAGTAGTAATTGCTTGACGCTAGTTTTCAACTGAACCTTACGTTGAAGTGTACGGATATGAAACAGTTTTTTATGGTCTTAAATACACAGTTAAATAGATAAATTTTAGTGTGTCGTAAAAGATATTACATGTATAATAATTTGGCGTCCAGTGATAAATAAGTTTGTGTTAATAACCAAAAAAAAAACAATTGAATGATGTTGTATAAAATTAAAACAATAAGTTAGTGTTAGTACAAATTAATAGCATCTAATTCAATAAAAGTAGATGTAAATCCACGCAAAAAAACATTCTGCAATACAAACAGAAACCGGTGTCGTGCGATTCCCAACATAGACTTTATCCGTCGGCGTAGTTACGTTACATAACCACTATGCCACGAGCAGCTGAGCGAAATAGACGAATTGCAGGCAGCATAAATATTAAATATTAAAAAGTTGTTATATACTCGGGTACTTTGAGAAGTATTGCGAACTTTGTACGTGCATTTCAACGTTGTCACACAGGTGGAACAAAGTGATATATGGATATTGGCAGAGGGAAGAAAGGTATGTCTCACTGATCATTTATCATTTAACAGAATTAAGATATTCAGGTACTCATTATAAAAACCAACACCTTTGTGTTGGTTTTTACAATGAGTTTTTTTTTGTTTCATTAAGGACGTTGTACTACTGATGCTGGTATCCTTTTATTTATAACACATATTTACAGCGTCGGAAGATACCGAAAATCTTTTCTCGAAGCTTTTGAATGTATTGCGACCTCTCAAAGGCATTTGATTGCGTTAATCATGAAACGAACATTACGGACTAGCTAAACATGCACTCAATTTAGTGAAGTTTTATTTAAATGACAGACAGTAGCAAGTTCAAATAAATGGTGTCAATTCACGGGGTTAAAAGTCAAAATGGGGGTACCACTAGGCTTAATATTGGGTCCTTTCCTCTTTTTAGTGTATATAAAATGATCTTCCCTGTCTATTAAAAAATCAACCACAACTAGTATTGTTTGCAAGCCAACCCCAAGATAGTTGGGAAATGGCTAGGTAGATTGATTGAATAGTATTGTTTGCAGACGATACTTCCTTAATTTTTAAGATTAACAGACGATCCACAAATCTTGGCGACGTAAGTACCGCCCTAAAACAGATCTAAAAACTGGTTCACGGCTAATAATTTAATATTAAATAGAAAAAAAACCAAGTGCATAAGATTTGCTTTACCGAATGTTAAAAGTAATAGTTGTAGCATAGTATTGAACAAAGAGAAACTAGAATTCGTCGAAAACACGGGTTCCTGGAAATCACTCTCGACTCAAGGCTATAATGGGGTCCTCATTTAACATCTGGCCGGACGGTTAAGTTCAGCAGCATATATGCTGTCAGAAAAATCAGTCAATTTACTGATGTAGATACCGCAAGGCTGGTCTATTTTAGTTACTTTCCTAGTATCATGTCTTAAGGTATTTTGCTATGGGGATGGGCTGCAGACATAGAGTCTATTTTTATTCTGCAGGAAAGAGCTATCAGAACCATTTAGGGAGCTGTTTAAGGATATACACATCATGACGGTACCTTGTAAATACATATACGAAAATATTATTTGTGGTCGGCAAAATCTTCATCTTTTTAATAAGATAAGTGGCAGGCATAATTTCAATACTATAAATACGAGTACCATTTAGATCAACCTCGGTACAAATTGGCTAAAGTACACAATTCTTTTATAGGGTACTGTGTAAAATTTTATAACAAAATACCACTAGACATTCTCCAACTAAATGAGACAAAATTTTAAACATGCATAAAACGCACACTATGAAGACAAACTTATTTTAAATTAGAGGATTACATCTATACATATAAAAATGAATCCCTATTTCCCTTGGTCACGGCATCACGCGTGAATGGCTGGATCAATTTCGCTAATTCTTTTTTGTTGTGTTTATTATTGTCAGGAAAAGGCTCATAATGTAAGAAAAAATTAAGAAAGTTGCGTAGAAAATCTGAAAATTACAAAAAACGCAACGACTATTTAATCTTCGCGAGTTTGAGAGTTCGCGCTGTGACCGTCCACATTTAATCCTATTAATTTATTTCATAGAAATTATATTTACTTCAAAACCAAGCACATTGTACACAAGGCCGAGTTTTTTATAGAAACACATTTCCATCTGAATTTTAGGATTGACAGGGGAACGCAATTAAAATATCTATTTGTTTAAAATAGCGTCACAAGATAAAGACCCTTTGAAACAGGAATATTGAACTGTTTTACGAGGAAAGGTCTGTTACTTATGTCAGCGCTCTTTGAAAGCATTCATGACAATTAAGATGTCATGGATTCTAACAAATTCTATGAAACATCAACGACTCATTCGGGCAAAGTGCACGTTGAGTGCAGTAAAAAAATAGGGCTCGGCGACGCACAACCGATTTCCCGCTGATTGAGAAGATGTCGACGACACAAAGTGTTTTGGGAGCGTCATTAGAAAAAAAACTATATTGTGTTCGCGCGGGCGAGGTAGGCAGGAGCTGAGAGAGGACAGACGGGCTTGAGGCTTGGTGAAGCGTAGGTCGTGGTCAAGGAGTTAGGAGGCCTATGTCCAGTTGTAGTTTTAGAAGTAATAGTATTGTTATTAAGTTAAATATAAATGGACTAGTCCAGTTAAGTTAATTAGTATTTAAAGTGTGTGTGGTAACGTCTCTGAAGAGATTAGGCAAGAGTATTAGTTTATACTTGAATATTATGAGTGTAGTTTATACTAGGGTTTAAATATCCGTAAGTAGAGTGTAAAGAAACGTGTGTGAATCTCGGTAGCTGTGATGGAGAACGAACGGGTGAGTTTTGGCTGTTTTATGTGAGCTTCTTATTGAACCTAGCTTTAGTTAGGTATTGGAAATCCATCACAATTTAGTATATGTGTGAATGTCCGTGAGTGTGACAGGAAGAGTGTTCTGTTATTCTGATTTATTCTAGACTGATATTGTGTTTAAGTAATAATTTAAACAGATACGCGAGTGGAGCCGCGGGGAGAGCTAGTTGGCTAAAATTCTTAGATCTTAACAGGCAGAAGCGTGTTGTTGGCGCTATTGAACTGTCTGTGTAGGATTTCAAGGGAGTTGGAATGTTCAACTCTATTTACTTCTTGAGTGAAGATTCTCAACTATATTACCAGTTAGTATTTGTATTAATTCCTGAATTCATATTCTCTATCTGCGACCTTTGTTTCGGTCAGATACGAGCACCGCACTTTACGGATGTACTTGTTGTAAGAATGATGCACTTTTCTTGGGGGTTGGGTCGACTATATTTATCACATTATACAGTCTACGACTGTTTTTTTTTTTATTTGGGGCGTGGGAAACCATCTTATGACTTCTTCCGCTCTAGGGTGGAGCGGAAGGGCGTGTCAGACTCTTGCTGACTAAAACCCACCCCTGGTAACTCTTTCGAATTTATCCTCAACCCCCGGGCAGGCATTGGCCGTGGCAGGCCCCGTCCTATGCTGACAACTCTTTGAGGCGCGCGTGGAACACTACGCGCCGTCGACTCTCGGGCCTGGTGCTGATCGGACGGCGAGTTACCCACTACTCGCCGTCCGCAGGCCCGGGAGTCTACGACTGTTTAGGGACCATGTCTTCTAAGAGCATGTTGACGACGTTCTGCTGCTGAAAAAGCCGCCCCGTCACGTTTTACAGCTTGAGAAAGCTACTAGGGAACATGCTTCTTATAAGCATGGTTACGACGTATTGACGCTGAAAAGCCGATTGCGTCACTAAAGGAGTGTTAATCTGAAGTATTATGAGTGCAGAAGTGAAGTATCGTGTGAGTAGATGTTGACCAACTACCTATTACGCTAGCGTAAGGCTTATTCACACGAACTACCGTTAATTAAAGATTTACTTAGCATCCTTTAGTTATATAATATGTTTCTAAACCACTTCTTATGTGTTTCACAACTTGAATTCCTAAGTCTCACAAATCATTTCTTTCGGGCCCTTCCTTGTTTCAACAACAAGGCTTTGGGTTGCTTTATACTTATGGAATTCCAATTATCATCGGTTGGAGCCATGACCAGTCAGGGACGGGTGGCACAAGGTGGTGCGGTGATAGTCTAAGTAATAAACTTAGTACTGGTGGGGCACTACCTTTTCCCACAAAGGAAAACCGATCCTCAACACAAAAATCTATGATATTACAGAAAACAAAAATTTTTATCAGCCTGGGGTCATTTAGGAACAGCAGTTACAGCGCGTCAGAACAACGTCAGTCGGGTCAGTTAGTTCTTGATAAAAATGCTTGGCTTAATGTCGGTGCTGCGCATTAAGCCAAGTTTTTAAAAAAATGAATATTTAAAATATTTTTTATTTTATTTTGATTGATTAAATGATTATTATTACTTTTGACAGTTCAAAAGTGCCTGTAAATGGGTTATTTGAAATAAATACTTTGAATTTTCGATGACAACCATCGTGATCTGTGATTCCTGTAACACCGTTATATGTAACGGTGTTACAGGAATCACAGATCAGAGCGTGATATTATGATATCACGCTAGTTTTCCTCGAAGGCAGAGCTAAATTCAGAAGTACAACCACATTACGCCAGTCATGTTTTCAGTCGTTGGAAGGCGTTGAGCCTATTCCCAAGAACCGAATACCGATATTCTCAGTAACTGCCAGATTTGAGGCCGTTACTGAGAATATTCGAGTCGAGTGTGGTAATAACAGGAAATCTCGCGACTACTCGCGCTAGATTGTACTCCTCTATACTAGTAAGTTTTTCAAACCATCCGCTTTTTTTTAAGGTTCCGTACCCGAAGGGTTCAAACGGAGCTCTATTTCTGTCACTCACGTGTTCGTCTATCCGTCTGTCTGTCAGTCAGTCTGTATGTCCGTCGTCTGTCACAAAATTTTGTTCCGAAGAATTTTTTAACTTCCCATTGATCTATGAACTTGAAATTTGGTGATAATGTTTGATATGATGTGTATTTTACTAACAAATACCAATATATTGATAAATCAGATTTTTTCATTGATAATTCCCTCATTTGGTACGGAACCTTAGATGTGCGATGTCCGACACGCACTTGGCGGGTTTTTTAGGTGACTATATACCTTATAGATATTGCTCTTCTATACGTATCTGTTGCAGTTTACTGCTGGGAGTCTCTTGGAGGCTTACGTCAGATAGTATACTCACAAATTACGTGCACATTGATACACGCCACCTCATTGTTAGCACATCCTGTATCATAACAAACGTACAAAGTCACCCCTACTATAGTTCACCTTATAATACATTGTCTTTCTGTATCAAGTGAATTTTAGGTAATGTACTCAGGAGCTGATAAGAAACATCGAGCTTTACACTGACTATAACAACTTCTAAGCCGAACTTGTCTTT
The DNA here is from genome assembly GCA_951329385.1 of Polia nebulosa. Lineage (NCBI taxonomy): Eukaryota > Metazoa > Arthropoda > Insecta > Lepidoptera > Noctuidae > Polia > Polia nebulosa. Next base: position 22,768,101 of record OX589613.1, on the reverse strand, counting down.
ATGTGTCGTAGCGTCGAGAACCGCCGAACCAATTACCTACATTCACCGTCAAAATCAATCTGCCTGCCTTTTGCCAACTATATTGGGGTGGGCTTCCATGTATGACCAGATTCAGCTGAGTATCAGTATTTTACATGGAGCGACTGTCTATCTGACCTCCACAACCCAGTAACTGGGTAACACGATACAAACAACTTGACAAGACTGCTGTCAGATGTTTTTAGCTTCTGACCACTATAAACTTACGACAGCCCGGACCAACGTGACATGCCCACGTGTGCTGTATGAGGCACGGAAGAGTCTTGGTATAATATGTCTAATGGCTGACACCCAGACACGGACCGACCTCGGCAAGCATTGCTAATATTTCAAGATCACTCTGTGCAGCTGTTATTACTTTTACCACGAATTTATTACTGCCGCAAGTTCCTTCGGGAATTCAATCGATGTGAGTCGTACACGATCGGTTGTTGTGGCGACACTTGGAAGGCTTATGACCAGCCTGCAGTAGACTTCTTTCAGCTGGATTGATGATGATGATAATGAGCTCCTTCAGTTCAACTCTCTGGGATTCAAATAACCAAACAAATCACCCAAATAATTTCGCTTCGGCAGTCACAGTGATCACACCTCCTCCTCGCTTCATTATAACAGAAGAGGACAACAAACAGACGTTATGACACACCTTACCTCCTCTCTTTGCCCACCCTCTGACTCTCTGCCCACCCCGCACGTGCACAAAACGTATTAAAATATAAAAGATGAGAAAAACTCCGACAAACACAATTTAACTGAATCAACAACCAAGTTAATAGCTATTTCTTAAGACGCGCAGATATTCAATAACTTAAGACGATCATCCACCAGAGGACCAAGACCTTTGTCCTGCTAATCTTACAAAGAGACAACAGCTCAGCTTATAATAGACACATGACTATAATATTTAGACCCACGATAGCAAACAACACCCAGGTACTCACAGATCAATATAAACAGGCCACTTTAACTACCAGATAACATTGACCCCTGACAGCAGCCTTTTTCAAAAGCACTGTAGTTAATCTTACGTTGGTGTTTCCGTTACCGGGTTGTTTACGGGCCGGCTCGTGATCCGACATTATGAAACCGTTTACGGCTACTTATCGGATAACGCTGTGTGTGATGACTCGGTTTTACTGCCTCTATGCAGTTTGAAGCCGGAAATTAGGAATAAATCTCAAATATCGGAAACTTTACTGCTTGTGATTTAAAATAGATAAAGGAAATCATGGATAAATTTAATCCATCAACATCCGATTTCTGATACCCCAGAAGCATCTGCCACCTGCACGTGTTCCGCAGTGGCCGATATGAAAATCACTCAGTCGTATGTACACCCAGGTAGCAAACACGACTTGGCGAAATGGGATTTTTTTACCCGTTAGGTACCCAAAGAGAGGCCGGTGTCCCCGTCCAGGACACGACCTATATTCTCGATTGTCACAAGTGCCCACACAGCTGCACTATGGATCTAAGGAACGGCACTGACACTGCTATGAATGTGGCCATCCACTGGTTTGGAAAATAATGGTCTTGACGGGAAGAAGAAGATTTGAAAATCAAGACGAAAAGCATGCATGATGACTAGAAGCATTCCGGAAATAATGGTGATAGGTGGTTGTGTTTCGTTTGTCTAGAGAGAACGCTGCACATAAAGTTTGTTGCGAATAGCTCAGCGCTTGAGTCCTCTAGACGTAGCGTGATGCGCCACTGGTACATGGTGGACATCCCACCCACACGGACACATGTTTTGGCAACACATTCATTGTACGTAAAGCTAAGGAGTGGAATTCCCTGCCGGAGTCTTTGTTTCTTGATAGTTACAATCTGGGGTCTTTAAGTCAAGAGTGAGTAGACGTTACTTCTAGGCTAGCGTGCTCCATTGCCGACCGACATAATCGTATACTATCAGGTAAGATAGTGGTCAGGCGCGAGCTTGTCAATGAAAAAAACCTGGTCAAGTGCGTGTCGGGCCACGCGCAGTGTAGAGTTCTGTAGTCATAGTAGTTTTATTTAAAAAAAAAAAACAAAATTTGACATGTTTACTACCTGTTTTAAATATTTTAAATAAGTAACAACTTATCTAAGTATTTTTTTTCTAAAGACTGTGTTTAATACGAAATTTTCCATGTGTAAATTGTAACAAGTACATTTTGAAAGTTGGGCGACTATTACTCATAAACTAAAAGAGCTATTTTAGCCGTGATAGTTTTCCTTTAAAGTTCGCTATACACTACCATCATATTTTTTTTAGATTTTTCAATCCGAACTCTTTAGCTTTTAGTGGAGGAGGGGGGGGGGGGCGCTCGATTCGAAAAAAAAATAACACTCTAACAAGGGCGTAAGTACCACAAAAAAAGATTGTTTTTCAAAATTTTATTAAGTATTTCGTTTTTGTAAAAAAGTTTTTTGTTTTTCACTTTTTAGTTGTTATACCCCAGAACTAAAAACCCCAATATAATGGAACGTGGAATTGAAACATTTGGAGAACACCAAAACGTCATCGAGGTACACGTATTTTCCGTTTTTGTTCAGTTTCTCAAAAAGCGCTGAAGCAATTTCGATAAAATTTATATGGGACCACCTCGGGAGTATTGTGACGACCTTATGTTGGCGACCTTATGGTGGAGACTGGCACGTTGGAAGTTTGGAACATTCTAGAAACTCTTGGAACGCCGACTGAAATTTAAGAAGAATAAGGAAAACTTTTGTTTTTGGGTTCACTTCTGCTAGCACTTATACGTTATATTAAACAATAAAAATAATACTTCTGCTAGCCCGTCTGAACAAGGCACATGTATTATTTTTATTGTTCAATATAACGTATAAGTGCGTCATCCCTCTTTTCTTTATAACACTACACACATAAGCAGTCACTCTCGTACACCACACTCGCGCGCTGCCAGCGAGTACGACAGCCCCCAGACGCGTACAAGGAATCTCCAGGGACATGCACTACGAGAAGGTGCTCCAGGTCCCTATAAGTGAGCTACGCCCCTACGAATAGAAGCGCAGACGCTAGTAAGTCTTCTATTCAATTAAATATTTGAAAAGCCGATTGAGGCCTACCTAATCCTACTGCGAAAGCCCTACCTGCGTGAGGAGTTTGTTGCAGCAGAAGTCCATCTATGGATAGCCTATTCTGCACCCCGAGTAATGTGGTCAACTTTCTTTTTATTAATTTGAGCCATTCGGCACACCACATGTCTTGGCAATGCACATGGTTTCAGTGAGGCAAAACCTCACTAAAAGCCACACTGCTGTGCTAAATTTTCCGACCTAAGATGCTCTAGTTAGCATCTACCCAGAAGGGGTTTACTAAAATAAAATTCAAAACTGTAATAATTTTAACTCCATTGGACGCTTATGAAGACCAGGAGAAAAAACGACCACTGTTATGAACACCTACTCACTGTTAAAGAACTTCCCCCAGAGTGCTCCATAAATATAACTTGAAAAATACTCTCTAAATTAATCATTGATAAAAATTGTCACGGGCTCGGTAATACCATACAGGATCAACTCGACCCCACTTTGCGAAGGCATTATACCCCATAAACAAAGCTGGTATAAACCGACAACTTACCCGTGCATTCTTCCCTAGGAGAGTGGATCGCATTCCCTCTCCCTCCTAACTGTAGTAATATCTTTATTAAAATCGCACTCTGTAGGAGTTCCCGCACCTATTTTTCCCTAACTATGATTACTATGCTCAATTCCTTGCTCATGGTATGTGGTCACATCTCCCATCAGTCTTCAGTCACGTCCGTGCACCTCATCATTTCGAACACATGAAATAGAAAAAAAACAATAGTTAATATAACCCAAAATAAACATTATTGATATTGTCAAACATAATAACGTTGACGTACCAGATGTCCTCTGACAATTTGCCATTTTTTTTTAATTATCCCCGAAAGGAAGGCGAAAGTCTTTTGACCATATGGCCTAGTCTTACGTAGTATATTTATACCCTTTTTTTTCATTAGGATGCAGATGTAACACATTCTAATGACAATTTGTCATGTCAAATGACCTCTGACACATTGTCTATTCTCTACAATTTACTAAACTACTTGTAACACCTAAAAATAGAATAAATTTAGATTCGTGGAATGAAGCGTTGTTTTGCGAGTTGACAGATGACAGATTGTCGTTTGACGTTTCTTTTTCCAAGTTGATCTGGAGCGAGTCTGCCACTTTAAACTTTATTTATTGGAAAAAGTTCTTAAAAACATTTAATGATGTCTCGAAGCGCAGCTGGAACCAGAGTTAAGTTCAAATGTGTTAAGCATTGGGATGTAGGACGCTGTGAGTATCATTTTTGGGTTTTTTTCTCTGTGCTGATGCTAAGTCTTAAGCGCGTGGCATTCATGAATTTCATCAAAATCTTTCTATTTGTTGGCAGGGTTCCTACGTTAGATTAATATTAAGGAAAAAACTTTATAAAATGGTCGGATCATAATTTATATTATATTTTGGAAGAACAATGCAGTTTTGACAAAAGCGAAAGGTTCTGTACACAAGCATACACGTGTCCAGAGATGCCCAGGATTAGATGACCACGGCATAGATGCCGCTTGAGGACCTCTGAACTGGACCTATAATCTTCGAACAATAGGGTAAAAGTGTTTCGACCTAAATTGTAAGTTAAACATACAATTTTCTGTAAACGGAGTGCTATCTAGTGTGATGCAGTGTTGAAAATAAACGTGATATATGTGAAGACCAAATCTAAGGACTCTTATTTACTACATACATACCTCATGCACAAAACCCGAAGATAGGTAAGAGGGTCTCATGCCAAAAAATATCTCTGACGCTAGCCGGTGGAAGAAATATTTTCATTACATACTTACAAGGCTTTTCATCCTAAAGCCCTCTACACTCTAACATGAAATGGTTTTAATCTATTTACATGTACAATATCCCTAAATCTTCGATTTCCTAAATTTTAATTACATAATTTACATTCGATATTCTTCTAACTATTTGGTATGGTCCCTTATACGACCTATCTAACTTTAGGCTCTTAAAAATTGCTCGCCTAGGTGTATAAGCCATAACCAATTGATTAGGCATAAGACTCATTTCCTTAGCCTTTTTATCATACAAAGATTTCTGTCTAACTTGAGCCTTTTTAATATTATCTATGGCCCGTCGTGACAGGTTGTTTTTTAGATTATGTCGTACAACATAATCCAACAAATGATTTTGATCATCAACATTCACTGCCATATCGGTTTGGAATACCGGTTCTGTAGCATATAATAGCATATGTGGTGAAACTCTAGTGCTTGCTTGTTTACTGGAATTATACGCATAACACACGAGCGGTACATGGCTACACCAATTTCGCTGATCTTCAGCGACATACATGGACATCATCTGACATAGAGTTCTGTTGAACCGTTCTACTAATCCATTAGAAGCTGGGTGGAATGCAGTGGTGAAGCGGGACTTTGCTCCGAAATAACTTACAGTTTCTTTCACCAAACGCGAGGTAAACACTGACCCCCTATCTGACACAACTTCTTTTACGCCCCCGAATCGACAAAAAATCTCTTCTATCAGAAAATCGCGTATCTTCTGGGCCGTTGCCCTAGGAACTGCTTTGCAGACAGCATATCTCGTTGCATATTCTAAACTAACAATAATATACCTGTTACCATTTGTAGACTTCCTAAAAGGCCCTAGTATATCGATCCCTACTTTTTCCATTAGGCGATTAACCACTACCGGTTGCAGCTCGGCTATCCGGTTATATTTCTTACGTTCCTGACACTTCACACAGCTTTTCACATACCGGTCCACATCTGCATCCTTGATGAAATAATACATTCTAAATTTAGCTAATGTCTTGGCTAACCCTAAATGACCTCCAGACCATGGATCATCATGCAATTCTTTCAATATTTCATACAATAAACATCTCGGTATGACCACTAACTCACATATGGCATTCAGTCTCCTCGCCTTTTTACACAAAATGCCATTCTTAACACTAAACCTTTTCAAAACATCAGCCCCACTGGAAGTAATCCTATCTAACCATCGGCGACAAAATTCATCTCTCTGTTGTTCTTCCCTTATTTTCACAACTTCCAATCTATATACTTGCATACCATCTTCCAATTGTTCCCCTAGATTCCCCGGGTCTTCTTCTTCTTGGCCTAATGGATTTCTACTCAAAAAGTCTGCTATGATATTATCCCTACCACCACAGTGAACAATATCAAAATCATACGCCTGAATACACAACGACCACCTAGCTAACCGTCCATTCATGTCCTTTCTATCTCTCAACCAACATAACGCCTTGTGATCCGTCATGACCTGGAACTTTAAACCCCAAAGAAAATGCTTGAAATAATTTAATGCCCAAACTAATGCAAGACATTCCTTTTCAGCTGTGGAATACTTCTTCTCACCCTCGCTGAGCTTCCTCGAGGCTTATGAAACTGGATACATTACCTCCTTACCCTGTATCAAACAGCATCCTACAGCTTCACCGCTTGCATCCACATATAATCTTGTTGTTATTTGTTTATCAGCTGAATAAAAATGTAATATAGGAGGAGACTCCTTAATCTTTAAGATAGTTTGAAACGCCTCCTGCTCTTTATCACCTCATCTAAAAGTTGCCCCCTTTTTCAATAGTCTGGTTAAGACAATACTTGCAAAATTATTAATGAATTTCCGGTAATAGGAAAACAAACCCAAAATAGATTTAATTTGTTTTGCATTAGTCGGGGTTTTAATAGTCTTCAATGATTGAAGCTTTTTATTGTCTGGTCTGACCCCATCGCCCGAGATCTCGTGGCCTAACACTGAAATCTTATTATAACCAAAACTACACTTACTTGGTTTTAGGGTAAGGTTTGCTTTCCTCAACCGTATCATGACTTCTTCTAAAGATTCTATAAATTCATTAAAGTTATTACCCCAAACTAAAATGTTATCTACATAGCATATGGCTTTTTATATTTAATGCCAGCTAAAACCTTGTCCATCGTCCTCTGGAAAACAGCTTGACTTGTCTTTAGACCAAAGGGCAATACATTAAATTCATATAACCCTGCCGCTGTTATAAATGCCGTCTTATGCTTATCCTTTTCACACAATTTGTTCTGCCAATAACCAGAATTTAAATCCCAATCAGCAAAATATCGCGCCCCTGATAAATATATCATTATGTCCTCTATGATAGGTAATGGGTAGCTATCAGTGATAACTTTCTTATTTAATTTTCTATAATCCACATAGAACCGCCATGTTTGGTCAGGCTTCTGCACCAATACAACCGGTGACGCATATGCGCTTTTGGACTCACGAATAACCCCATTAGCCAGCATTTCTTCGACTTGTGAGTTTATAATTTCAAGCTGTTTTGGTTAAGCTCTATAAGGAGGCCGATGGACTGCAATATCATCTACAGTTTTAATGGTGATTTCCTCTATAGAACAACTAGCTAAATCTGAGGCCGAAAAAGCGAAATTTTCTCTATAGGAGGAAAGGAGGTTTTTGAGTTTACTTAATTCATCTGGATTTAAACATGAATTAATATCAAGCTCGTCTATCTCATTACCTTTTCTAGGGATTTTATTTACTTTTACCCCATCATCCTGTTGAATAAGCTTGGAAAAATAAAGTTAATCATTCTTGGAAATTGAATTCAACCTTCCTTCCTCTTTCAAACTAGGGTGCTTTGCGACGTTATTGTTTTTCTTTACTTCGTCACACCGGTCACGACACACCATAGGAGTTGACATGGACCCAGCACTTTGTCTATCCGGTTCACAGAAAGGTATACGAAATTTACTATTTAATATTATGCAATATTGAGCAAAATCAATGACTGCATTATACTTATAAAAGAAATCTTGACCAACGACTAATTTCTGATTAATGTTCCTTATAATCACAAAGTCATTCTTGAAAACACACGAATCAGCTACCAAAGTGATCTCCGTTCGTCCTACTACCTTCAACAATGAACCCGAAATAGACTTCACGAACTGGTTTGTCTCGTCACTAGTATGTTTTAAAGAAAGATCCGATACCAACTGCTCTGAAATGCACGAAATTGAAGCCCCAGTATCTATCAGCGCAGTACAGGCCTGTTTAGCTACAAAAATTTTAATAAATGGATTGATATCACTATGCTTTCTTATGTTTCCTCTCTGGAGTTGCTCTTCCCTGGACACAGCGTGCAACTCCTTACCAACGTTCACCGGTTGTGTCCCTCTTAGTTTGGGTGATTGTGTGGCCCTGGGCTACTTGCGCTGGGAACAGATAAAACACGATTATTCCGGTCAAACCGATGCCTCGGCCGCATATTGTATCTTGGAGTATGGAACGTCTCCATGTCGCCTGCTCGACTTGGTGTTCTTCCTGCCATGACCGGTCCTGGGCTCGCTGGTCTTGAAGTCGACGGCGAATCTCTGCCAGCTAGAGCATTGTTAAATCTCACTCGGGAGGTTTGTACTGGTAAATTTAATGCCTCCCGCGGAGCTCCCTTCTATATCTCCTTCATTTGGCAAATTGTGGCCCGAAGCTCCTCTCTCGACGAGAATAATTTCGTCGCCAATTTTGATTTATACTTTTCCGTGATTCCTTTCAAGAATGCTCGTATGAATATGTTGTCATCTCTGATTTCTGCCTGCCGTCCGTATTCGGCCATTCTGAAGAAAAAACTTGTTATGTGTGAGAGTGACTGCTTATGTGTGTAGCATTATAAAGGAAAGAGGAATGGCGAACGGAAAAATCGGGTAACATACATACAAAAAACAAAAACATACAGATGAATTGAGAACCTCCTCTTTTTCGAAGTCGGTTAAAAACCACTGCTTTTCGTTTAGGGATAGAATCAAATGGTTGTGAATAGTTATGCTGTAAGGTCACAAGAGCCGATGGATTTCAAACGGAAACATAGCATCGATATTTAAAAAACAGGAACGATGGTTTTAGTTCAAATAAGTCACTGTACAAGGGGTTCTACTATCTACAAAAATATTTGACAGATGAACATTTCTGTGAGAGTCAGTTCAGTGGTCCGAATGTTTTGATATTTCTCAGAGCTATCACAACGGGATTTTCAGAGCAGGCTTTAATTTATTTGTGCCTTCCTATGCCGTCTGTGTCATCAGCACTTCCGATAATGAAGCAAACCTAACGCAATTAGATCAGCAAAACCCCAACATATCTAATTAAGGACAGAATTCCCGAAAAAATGACACAATACTGATTGAGTGTAACTCGATAAACTAATCAGTAATCAGCTAACGAGCGCAACTTGCGTGGGCGTGAGTACGCCGCGGGAACAATCGACGCCGTGGCGTGTACAGTCGCCCGCGCAGATATGTTTACCCGTTTGATTGCCGTACGTCGAACGCGTGCCTTTATCGTAATGAGCTGTTTATATGGACACCCAATTACCTCGCTGGGAAACAGCACGACTGTAAGAATTACATACTATACAATACCGATTTCGATCAGAATACAGAAAAGCGTAGCCCCAATCAGCGCGCAATGGATGTCTAAAAGCTCGATAATATTGTGACGCATACGTAAATATGAAACTCCGTATTACAAGTCCTCGAATGAAAGTTACTTATGTTCGGTCACGTTTGACGCATAAAAAATCCAGCGCTGTTTGCAGTGAAGCCCAGAGTATACGATCTATGCGAATAATGTATTATAAACAAATAAAAAGCGAGTGTTTTTCTGTTTATCCCCAATTTTATGGGTGACTGTGGCTGCGATCTATTGGGAGCTCAAATTACTGGAGCACGTTTTGTAAATGTTCACAACGAGGGAGGGAGACAGCGAATGTTATTTATAGCTTGTACTGCTCTGTGAGGGTTACTGCCACGATCGTGTTATAGTGAGAGAAAACGGACAGAATTCTGTTCGACACACACTAAACGAAACTTAAAATGTTACTATCTTTTACTATCTAGCGTACGTGGCTGCACAAAAATTAACAATTTGAGATCGTAAATAAAACTTCTGAACGAGTTTCGCGGTACCTGCACGCGTAGCATGACCACCGTAGAAACGGGTTTTGTCGACGGAAGAATAGACAAAATTACAGATTGAAGAAAGATTTCTACCGTCCTAAGCATGGCGATGTTAAAACTGACGAGAAGAAATGTTTCTATTCTTCAGTCGACAAAAGTCTACAATGCAAAGCATGACCACCAATTTTTCTCTACTTTTAACACTTTTTTTTTTAAGTATTAGAATCATTTCTTCTCAACAAGTGTCAAATAGTCTACATCACATTGGACCTAGATAAGATATATAATGAGTACTTGTATTGAAGCCTGAGCAAGTAAAGGATTCTAGGATTGAACCGATGACCGAAGCGAGTGGTTCAAATGTAGAATCCTGAGTGTAGCAAGGGTTTCAAAGGTACGAGACGCAGACTTTCAACTTTGACGGACAGACGGACAGGTGAACAGACGGACAGACTTACAGACGTACCTACAGACGGACATACCGACAGACGGACAGACGGCCAGATGGACAGACAGACAGATGGACAGACGGACAGACGTACAGATATACAGACGGACATACTGACAGACGGATAGACAGACAGACAGATGGACAGACGGACAGACGGACGACCGACATACAGACAGACGAGCAGACGGACAGACGCACAGACAAACAGAAAGAAAGACAGACAGACGGGCAGACGGACAGACGCACAGACAAACAGAAAGACAGACAGACAGACGGACAAATGGACAGACGGACAGACTTACAGACGTACCTACAGACGGACATACCGACAGACGGACAGATGGACAGACAGACAGATGGACAGACAGACAGATGGACAGACGTACAGATATACAGACGGACATACTGACAGACGGATAGACAAACAGACGGACAGACGGACGACCGACATACAGACAGACGGGCAGACGGACAGACGCACAGACAAATGGACGACGGACAGACGCACAAACGGATAGACGGATACGTAAGTGACAGCAATTGGGCTCCGATTAGTCGCACAAAATTTTGTGACAGACGATGGACAGACGAAATTGAAAGAATGAATATGTCTTTGTCTTCATAGAAACGCGAGTCTACGGGTCGCCCCGTGCTCGGGCAGAAGAAAACTCGAAGTCGACATAGTTGGATAGAAAGAACTTGTATCCAACTATCTAGTCTATCCTTACTCACGGCGTAGCATGACCATTTCTATCTCTATTCTACATAGAGATAGAAATGTTCATGCTACGCCGTGTTGGGGGTAGAAACATTTCTTCTCAACAGGGACAAATAGTCTACATCACATTATACGTAGACAACTTCTCTACTGATTTAAAAAAAACTCAATTTTGTGACTCATTACATACTTGAAAATTCAAACATTTCAATTGAAAATTTGAAGGACAAACAGACAGACGGACAGCTGGACAGATAACAGACGGACAGATGGGCGACGGACAGACGGCCAGATGGACAGACTGACAGACGGACGACGGACAGACAGACAGACGGACACACGGACGGCGGACAGACAGACTGACAGACGGACAGACGGAAGACGGATCGATCAGACTGACAGACGGACAGTCTCACAGACTGATAGATGGACAGTCTCACAGACTGACAGACGGACAGACGGACGATGGACAGATGGACAGACAACAGACGGACACACGGACGATGGTCAGACGGACGCCGGACAAACAGACAGACGGACAGATGGACCGACGGACAGACGGGCAGATGGACGGCGGACAGACAGACAGACTGACAGACGGAAGACGGACAGATCAGACTGACAGACGGACAGTCTCCAGTCTCACAGACTGACAGACGGACAGTCTCACAGACTGACAGACGGACAGTCTCACAGACTGACAGACGGACAGACGGACGATGGACAGATGGACAGACAACAGACGGACACACGGACGATGGACAGACGGACGCCGGACAAACAGACAGACGGACAGATGGACCGACGGACAGACGGACAGATGGACGGCGGACAGGCAGACAGACTGACAGACGGACAGACGGAAGACGGACAGATCAGACTGACAGACGGACAGACGGACGACGGACAGATGGACAGACAGACAGACGGACAGCCAAAAAGATGTACAGATGGACAGACGGACGACAGACAAACGGCCAGACGTACAGAAAGGCTCCGATAAGACGCTTTAATTTTTTTGTCAGACGACGGACAGACAGACAGATGGACAGACGGACAGACGATAAATAGTAATATATTTTAATAATTATTGAAAGAATGAATACATGTCTTTGTCTTCATAGAAACACCAGTCTACGGGTCGCCCGGCGCCCCATGCTCGGGCAGAAGACAACTCGAACGCGACAAAATTGGATAGAAAGAACTTTGTCTTTTCTTGGTAGAATAGAGATAGAAATGGTCATGCTACGGGGGCTGCTGTTAGACGCATCACAGGTTAAGATAAATTTTTCAATCGGAATGTAAGCAAGTACGCAAGCTGTAATGTGTAGCAAGCGGAGTGATTATACCTAATCACTTTGTCATAATAACATCACAGTACACAACATTCATGAAGCTTCTGCACAACAACGAACACAACAGCCTCATATATCGAGATCTATTTTGCATAATAACACTTGTACAGCGCGCCGCAGTCACTGGCGCTATGTCCGTACATGTTTATATGCCAAAAAGTTCAGCATAAAATGTCCTCGCCACCGCCGTGGCACAGCGCAGTGCTGAAAACCGCACTGGTACTACGTTCTAGATTCTGTGCACAAAAGTAAATAAAGGACAAAGAGACAACAACTTTAAATCCATTTAAGATTCACGCAGTTTTTTCGTGAAGTATCCTGAAGGGTTGTGAAAACGATGGTTTGTTTCATTTTGAGCCTTAACGCTGTACCTAGAGACAGCCGACTGTATTCAAATGTCACGTGCGTGGTAGGCGGGCACAATCAGTGGCATTAATAAGGTAGTATACAGTTTGATTAGGTGGGAGGTTCATTAATTGAAATGAATGTAGGTAGGTACAATCATCCGACTTACATCTAGAAACTATTGTAAGTTTAGAATTAGGTGAGGGAATAATTAAAGTGCGCAACAAACTGCATACACACTAGTGCACTTGTTGTACAAAATATTGAGCTCTAAACAATAAACCACCGAAAATCCGAAGAAAAGTAATCTGCCACGATTACAGGCTCGCTCCATCCTGCATCTCTGTCTAACACAACAAAAAACAACCTATTGCCGCTCTCACTTGCGGAAGCGGGTAAAGTTGTGAGCCGCTGAAAAAGAATGCAAACTCTTCGGTCGGTACTTTGTGGTATGAATCGGGCATCGCGGGTGATGCGATGAATTTCAATGTGGAGTGGCTCTTCCTCACTTCCTCAGTACTTACGTAGTCCGAGTACCGTTGGTCCTTGTGTACTAGAAGTTTTTACAAAAGTTTGTGGTGCTGCGTTCATTGCACGACTGACAGTTTTATAATTCAATCATGTTTAAAGTTGTGCAGTGGAGAAGACATCGCTTTGTTCTCTACACACGTTCTTTAAACAAGATAGATGTGTGCACTTGTGTACAACTTAGTTTTTATGTAAGCACCGTCAGGAACTTTTCGAAGGAAAAAGTAAGAATTCTTTCATCAATCAGTAACACTGGATGTAATCCATTTTAAAGGGGTTTTCGGTGAGGTTGCGCGGCCATTTTATTTCTTTGTCAGCAATATCCTCTAGCGCCGGTGCAGTAGAAAATAACGACTTTCCATCAGGTTTGACCGCCGATAGCGATAGAAAAAAACGTCCAAGTGCGTGTTTGGCCATGCGCAGTGTAGGGTTCCGCAGTCGCCCGTTATAACATGCGGACTTTGAAGGGGGCTTTATGTTTATTACTTTGAACATAATAATTTAGTTTACGGTTTTACGGAAAATAACGTTTAAAGTACTTAAAAATTACAAACAGGTTTTATTTTTCAAAAAATAATAAAGTTTACCTACTATCCGTTTTAAATATTAAATAAGTGACAACTTGACCTTAGTACTTTTTATTTAAGGACTTTGTCAAAACGAAAAATATCACTTTTAAGTTCAATATTTTGCAAACGAATCACTGAATCAAATAAGTAGTAGTCTTTACATACCCCACACTATAGGATAAGCGAGAAAAATAAATCATCCCCACTTTACATAATTATTATAGCTACCATAAAAAAAACCTTTTTATCATTTCGTAAATCCATACAAAATTGCAGCTTTCTAGTACTAACAGTCTCTAAGCTATGCCTCGGACGAGCAGACGGACAAACTAAAACTATAAGGGTTCCTTGTCCTTGTTAGGACTAGGGACCCCTAAAAAATGAGTATAATCGAATACGCGTTGTTGAGACCACTTTCAATTTGAGTAACCAAGAATATAAGGAGTTATAATAGACAAAGAGCTTAAACTTTTCAGGTTTCTGACCAATGGCGTAAGGCCAAAAGTACAAAGTACCGTTACAAAAATGTTGTAATCACCTTTCAATATTATTAAATTATAATATTTTTTCTGTTCCTTTACATTCCAATGAGGTCAAAATTATTTGGTGAAACCCGAAAAAATCTGTAAAACATTAATGGAGTTCGCATCAGTGGACCACAACTGATAGGTTTGATAGCAAGCTATACATATAGCTGAAACTGACAATGTTACGCCGTCCACAAGTAATTAATTTTATCTCGTTATTGTATCCCACCCGCACTACATACAACATTATAATGAGTTGCCAAATAATAATGAGTTACTCCGCCCTGCAAGTACGCGTAATTAATAGTTTAGTGGGAGGTACTGCAAATGACCGCTAGTGTACAGTCAAGAGCATAACTATGTTAATACTTAGCTTAATTCAAAAGCTAGTTTGTCGAAGAATATCGTTTCAAAAGACGAACTATGATACAATTCACAAAAGTAATGCGCCAGGATGCTAAGATGCACAACATTTGTCATTTCAATCTATGTTGTTGAATAGCACTAAGAGTTAATACATTAATTATTTTTGCTCTTAACTGTACAGACCCTACCTCAGAACACAACTTGCTAATAGCACTTAATTAGTTAAGTGTTTTGAACCTTAGAGTAGTTGTAAATGGTCTCACTCCCATCCGTGAGCCGCGTCTAATCTTAAGTTACTTCTTTTTGCAACTTGAACCGTTTCGTCAGACATTCGAGTTAGCTAACCCTGTGGTGTGCTTATAAAATGTTATAAAAAAATAAAAAAGCCTTATATTTCCCAAGTTTTACAATAAGTGTTAGTTAGTAAATTAATTAAAATCGTTTTAGTAATTTGGAACCCCTAAAGTGAAGGCCTCCTCCAGAGAGTGCCATCTTTCTCAGTCTTTCGCTATCTCTATTCAACGTGATCCAGCCAGATGCACGATCTCGTCCTCCCAGCATGTGTGTGGTCTTCCTCGCTTCCTTTTACCTATCCATCCTATCCAGGTAGTTAACTTTTTGGCCCATCTATTGTCTTGTAGTCTTGCTACATGGCCAGCCCATTTCCACTTTAGTCTAAGTGCGTGTGAAACGATGTCGACTGCACTTGATTTCGATCTTATTTTTGAGTGGCGGACTCTATGCTGTTTTTTTTATGTTAAGCATGATGCGCTCCATTTCCCTTTGGCATGAAATAATTTTGTTCTTAACAGTGTAGTTAAATTTCCATGTTTGACATGTATATGTTAGGCATGGGAGAAAGTTTGAATCCATTGCCTCTTTCTTCAACTCTACCGGGAGGTCGCTTTTGAATACTTCTTTAAGATTCCAGTGTTTATTCCATGTTTGTTTGACTCTTCGGACGACTTCCAGTAAGTTGCTATTTTTATCAAATGAAATTTGTTTCCCTAAATATATATATTCCTTCGCATATTCGAGTGGTATATTATTAGCGTTTATAGGTTTCTGTGTACTGTTGGTTATGATTTTTGTTTTTGACGAGTTGATTTCGAGGCCCACCTGTAAACTTACAGAGTGAAGTGTAGTAATCATGTGTTGTAATTGGCTAGAGCTCTCAGACACTATTACAATATCGTCTGCAAACCTTAGGTGATTGAAATAGGTTCCTTTTATAAAAATGCCACATCGATTCCAATCTAACTGTCTAAAAACATTTTGTAACACAGAAATGAAAAGTGTTGGGGATAGTGGGTCTCCCTGTCTTACCCCTCTTTTGGTTGCTATTTGTGGGCCTGAGGTTTCTAATTTTACCTTGCTGGTACATTTTTCGTAGATATTCTTTAAAGCTTCAATATATGTCTCTCCACATTTTGTCGACTAAGCGCTTCCCAGATGCTCAAGTGTAATAGAGTGTCAAAGGCTTTTTGGTAGTCTATAAAGGCGACATATAGAGGTCTCTGCTGTTCTTGGTATTTCTCTATCAGAAGCTCTAAAGTATGTATGTGGTCAACTGTAGAGAATCCCTTGCGGAAGCCTGCTTGTTCAACCGGTTGATGTTTTTGTATGGTCGCGCTTATTCTTTTTTCAATAATTGATGAAAATAATTTGTAGAGACTTGGCAATAATTGACTAATAGGCCTGTAGTTTGAGATGTTTCTTGGATTCCCCTTTTTGTATATTAATATTATGTCGGAGTTTCACCACTGTGATGGTGTGGTAGCAGTATTAAGTATACGGTTATATAGAAACGACAATTGGTGGCTTAATATTGATGCTCCGTGTTTTAATACCTCGTTTGTTACGCCGTTGGGTCCAAGGCTTTTGTCTGTTTTTAGGTTCTTGATATTATTTAGTATCTCTATTTCTTCTATAGGTGTTATTTCGGGAGTATCACTGTTTTTGGTGATTTCATTAGCCGTGTCTTGTGCTTCACTTAATGGTGTTGGTGTGTCGTATAGGTTTTTATAGTATTCGGTAGCTATTGCTAAGATTTCTTTCCTGTTTTGAGATGTTTTTCCTAGGTTGTCCAAGCTGTTAATACAAGTCTTGTGTGTTTATAGTTCTTTACGAGCTTTCTTTAAGCTTGCAGTGGTTATTAGATGTCTTTGCAGGGTGTTTTTTTCTATAATTCAGGTAGTCGTTTCTTATACATTTACTAGTAAGCTTATACAGTACTTTGAGCTCATTTTTCATAGCTCTTGTTTTAAGTTTTGTTTTTTGAATTTGCTGTCTTCTCTTATGGAGAGCTTTAGAGCGCTCTGATTTTTTTTTGTGGTTCTTGGTCGTGGTGTTTATTTGCTGTAGACTTGTGTTAACAGCATTGAGTAGTCTGTCGTAAAGGTTCTGAATTGTGTCTGTGGCTTTTGTTTCTTCCAATAACATAATGTTGCGGCAGAGGTTATTTTTAAATTGTTCTATTTCTTTCTCATTTTCTAAAGTTTTATAACTCCTGCTAGTGTAGTTTGCTCTACTTTTTTTAGGATAGTTAGTGTTAGGGTCGACCTTATCATTCTGTGGTCGGACGGGTAGTTTATATTTCGGAAGGAGTTAGATTGATTTGATAGAACAAAGTCTATTTCATTTTTATGTTGCCCAATTGGTGATTGCCATGTCCATTTACGTCCAGGTCTTATCTTAAGGAAAGTGTTTGTGATTGATAGTTTATGTTCTAAGGCAAATTCAATAAGTTTATCTTCTCCCGCATTTCGTGTTCCGTTTCCGTTTGTTTTCACTATTATATTTTCATTGGTCCGAGGTTGACCTAATTTAGCATTAAAATCGCCCATGACTAAGACATCCTTGTAGGCTATTTTAATGGCTTCGTTAAGGGCCGTATAAAATTGATCAGTATCATCGTCGCTGGCTGATTCCGTTGATAAGTAGATTTGTGTTAATGAAGTTTTGTAATTGTATATGTTCAGATTTAATAGAGCTACTCTTTAAAGATGCTGTATTTCCGAATGCATACAACCCTAATCTTTTCAAAGTTAGAGTGAACAGGGTTTTTCTGGGTAAGCTCGCTCCATTGTAGACTTTGTTTTTGTCACCTCTGATACAGACTAGAGTCAAGAGCAAAGCAATCTAAAAAAAAGACATTTAGAACTTTAATTTTATTAGGTACATCCATACCTATGGCTACCAAACTACGGGTACGTAGGTAGTTTGGTAGCCAGTAACTACAATGATTACGAGATGTTAACAATGAACACAGAGTCGCTGCAGAAAGTAGATATCTACTCGTAAATTAATAATATGATCATCCAAAAATCGTGTGTGAAAGAAGCCATGTGCATTAACATCGAATTTACATTTGGGATCATATTCTTTGTGCGTACTGCTAACGAGTGGATTTCCCTGCCGCAGTCTGTGTTTCTTGATAGCTTACAACCTGGGGGTCTTTAAGTCAAGAGGAAATACTTCTGGGTAATCGTGCTCCATCGTCGACCACATAATCATGTACCATTACATGAAATATTGGTCAAGCGCGTGCCATGCTATAATAAAAAAAAAAGTTTCTGGAGCAAATTTTGTAACATGTTTACGACAGCGGATTTTCATGTTGCAAAATGTTGCTACAAATAAAATAATAGCTTCATTGTGAATGCACCGATACGTACGGAAAACATAATGTTGACCACAGTAAATAAATGAGTGGAGATAAACAATTTCTGAACTTCTTTTAGTAGGAGATTCGCCTATTACCCTCCATCTGGGGCGTCGAGTAAACTTCTTTTTTCCTGGAACTAAATAAATAGAAAACAACTTCTGGGAAGTACATCCTCTTCCTTGTCTCCACAACCGAGATACTAGGTGCGCAGATTCAGCTGGCAGGTGGCGGTGCACCGGTTGCATCCGTCAGTAATAAATACAAGTCGTCGCTAAGGCGCGCGCTTCCGACTGCCTGCTGCATGGTCGCTAACACACGTTGGGAAATATTGCTATTTTTACTACTACTCATGTAGCTTTCGTAATTTATATACATAAATGTAGGTTTTATGAGTCGGTGGAATAATATGAAATTTAATATTTATTTCAAAGCTTGTCTTAGAATGATATTTTAGTCGCGTGAGATGTGTTTTTAATAGCTAAAAAAAATGAAAAAATTAACGTCTCACATGTTGAGCTAGGCTATACTCAATTTTAATGATTTTAATAAACCTTCGTAATTATTGATGTTTCCTGAATTACATAACTTATTATTTTTATGCAGAAATGCATATAAAATAATATTACATCATCGCCAGCCTACAACGTTCCCACAGCTGGGTCACAGGCATTCTCTTTATAAGAGGGAATGAGCCGTACTCCACCTTATTCAAATTTTTGATCATAAGTAATACCGGCTTTCTCATGATATTTATCTTTAATGCTTTCAGTTCAGTGGTGATGAAATAAACTAAAAAAATAAAAATAAAGTGCCTATCTGAGTTTGAATCCATGATCTACAACTCGTAATTTAGAGCTACTACCACTGAGCCAGCACTGGCCACTACTATAGAATAAACCAAAAAATCTCAACAATAGTAATATAATAACGTGTGTCAGAGTAAAACAATTATTAATCAATCACCCGTCAGGTCCCGGAATAGCAGACACAATTAAAAACCTAGTGTCGCGTCTCCAATTGGAGACGTGTCTAACAGATTAATGTTTGTTTGTCACACGCATAGTTCTCAAGGTCTATATTCTATGGACTGCGGCGCTTTGATAGATAGTGGCGTCCTCTAACGACCCCTCCGGGACTCAGATAGGCCCGTCCGAAGCTATTCTTACACAAAATACCTCAAATAATAGCCACCTAGTACAAATTAAGCGTAAATGCTAGAAACAATTCCTCGCCAAGGATTAGGACTAACGATCGTTTTTGTCCTCGCTCCTGATGGTCCTCAGATGTCCTCGGATAGGCCGCAGATAAAGGTTTTATCTGAAGGTTAGTACTGGACGTGAATCATGTTTTTTTTTATGAGATAATAGTTCGTCTCTAGCTAAAAGATGGATGCTGGTCTCAGGATTTCATTTTTGAAACGTAAACATAACATCTCGACTATACTTCACGAAGGGTTACACAGAGCTATACAAAACCTACATACATGTTTATACAGGGCGTACCTTTTGTTATCCACAGAACACTAATAATGATTTCAGGACTAATGAGAAATTCCTAGAAAACCCCAAATACACGCCATTTTAACCAATCTGGGGCCTATTTAATAAAACCAACGGGTGAGAGGTGACAATTTTGTAAATTTCTAACATATGTTGTTTGCTCTACTACACAACGCCGCGAATATGTGACAATTGTTTAAATTTTTGACAGTATATGTTGCACGGTCAGCAATATTAAACAGGCCCTAGGCCCACGATCTCGTGCTCACCAGTCACGCTTGTAAGCGCGTACGGTTAGTGCTCAAGTGCTTTTTATTTCTTTGTTTCTAATCCCGAGATGAGGCAGTCGTTCTGTACCCAGTTATATCCGCGTCGTATCAAGTGTGCGCGATACTGTTGAGAGCTCGCACCGTCTTGCTGATTCAATAATTCAGGAGCTCTCACGTTCAAATAAATTTGATTACGCTTATCCTGTTTTAATCCGCGCCGACGCGACGTCTCCCGGTGTCAGCGTGCGTTTAATTTTGCAGTAACTTCGCTCCAGGCGCCGCTCGCTGTACGAACTCTCTCAAATTCCATAACATTATGTAAACGCATCTGCATACACGCCGCGGCAACTTTATTAAACGAAATAATGTAGTGAATACGTTGCCCGACTCACTCCGGAATAATGAGCAATCTCGTAGCGCTACGCCGTAGCCGCGTAGCTCGTAGCTCGTAGCCGCGTAGCTGGCAGCGGGTGGCGAGCGCCACGCCAGTACCCGCCGGACCCGCGCGACGAGCGCACGTCACGCCGTCTCGCTATGAGCCCGCACACACTCGCGCGGACTTACTTCAATAATAATAATTAAGTACTTGCCAAATTATTAGTGAAAAATAATAATATTAATACTTGTGATCCCTAAATACCTCGATTAGTTTGACAATACTCGTGTAGTTTAATGTCCAGTTGTTTGTTGTAAGAAGTTGAATAAGTGTCATCAAATGATCAAGATGAAAAGGATTTGTCACCTCATCTTCAGGCTGCTGTTCCTGCTAGACGGTACGTGCATTATTAGCCGAGTATTATTACAATAACACTCGTGTATTATTAAAATAGTGTCTATTTTTTCTGTAGAGTGTAACCGAAGCATGACCACTTAGTTTGACGTGACGTGACGTGACGTCGGCTCATTAGTTAGAGGCAACGTTTGTCGTGTTTTTGTTAATTATTTATTTAAATGCGTGGTGGCGGCTGCCGGAAGGTTATCTTGTTAGGTAATTTATTGCGGCGCTATTATTATGTTAACGTTGTTAACTTACACTAATTACTTTACAACGGTTTGGAATTAAATGAGCTTCGTGCTTTCATAAAATTATCACCAACATTTTGACGGTGTTTTGTAATTAAGTATTTTTGAGAGTCAGATTTTGTAGTACAATACTCATGTAAGTTGTGCTTATATCTAAGAATTGAAATTAAAATAAATGAAGCAAAGTGTAATTTGAAAATATTACCTTTGCTCTCACATAATATTATTCTCTTTTGATATTTAACATTACTTGAGGTATTCCAATGAGATTGAGAAGAATTTCTTAGCTTCTTCTCAGTCTTAGCTAAAATGTATGAAACTTGAAAAAGTGACAAATCTAGTTGGAGAATCACACTTTCTGTCATTTCACCCACATGATGCGAGTGAAGTGACGATAGCCCTACCTGTTTGTCGTCCCTCTCCGAGATCTCGTTGTATCAAAAGTTTTGCAGTCATCAAGTGACGGCACTTGCAGTTTTAATAAAATTGTTTACATTGCACATTTCAAATAATATCAAAATAACGTCAGACAAATAATTAGAAGATAAGCAAACGTTTAAAAGTTTCACCCGATTCCTGAATTAACAATTATTAGAAGTTGAGTATTTGTCAATCTCTACTTCAGACTGAAAACTTGTCAAACTTTTGCATTAAAGTTGATGGTTCTTATCAACAAAGTCGGAACTACGTTTCTAAGATTTTTCAGTAGAGCGCTTTAAAGATTAATTTGCTTATAATATTAAAATCACAAAAAAGAACAATCTTAAAAGCGCTCTATTGAAAAATTACAGAAACATAGTTCCGACTTTGTTAATCCGTCGAATTAGGTTTTGACACGTTCTTAACTCTAGATTCTCAATTCAGAATAGCCTTTAGACGCTAAATCGATGCATTTGGCTCAGTCTGGGTAAAGAGATCATGGTTATCTTATATTCGTGTTAGCGTATCCTTAACAAACCAACGTACGTAAACTAGCTACAAATATATTATTATCAGTACCGGGTCAGTTAAGGACAAGCATCAAATGTATCAATATCATTTATATTGTTTCTGGATTATTCCTAATAGATATGATAAAGTCCTTTTTTTACATTGTTAGGCTCGCGCTTGACCGCTATCTCTCCTGATGGTAAGGGATGATGTAGTCGACGATGGAGCACGCTTGCCTAGAAGTAACTTAATCACTCTTGACTTAAAGACCCCCAGGTTATAGCTACCAAGAAACACAGACTCTAGCAGGGAATTCCACTCCTTAGCTGAACGGACAATATTAATGTGTTCCAAAAACGTTAAGTGCTCCACAGAAGTCGCGCACAAAGCCGCAGGCAGAGCTAGTAAACGTTAAAATTAAACTTATTTCGCATCTCCTTTGTAAGCAGTGTCTCTTTAACTGTGTTTGTATTCAAAGTGTTCATTAATTCACTTCTTGAGAATAGCGTTGTCTCAGTCAACATCCTAATTAACTCATAATTAGCTTTGCTTCTGTTCTTCAATTAGCACGAGTTGTATTTATAAGCAGTGATTCGTATTTGTGCGTAATTGTCTGTTATTGTACAAGTGGCTCGTCTGTCATTAACATAAGGACGCGTGTTGCTTTAAAGCGGAGGTGTTTGTGTAGATGTGGAGATAGTTACACTAATATCCGATATTATGTCTATCACAACAACTATCGATGTTCTACTTCAAACTAAACAGACAGCTGACTCGCGTGTCTGACAGCCATTAGTTGTGAACTTTTGAGTCTGCGCGTGTGGTGTATGGAGGTGTATAAACTTTAAACTAATCGATTTATAATAATTACAAATATTATCGATAAACGCGATTGTGTAACCTATTATTTTGTTCTGGACTCGGAACAACGAAATTCATTAAAAAAAGCTTTTGTAAACCTATAGAAATGCAGCTGGCCCTTAATCACAAAAAGAAGCTACTTTAATTTACTTAGTTATTTCAGATAATAAAATCCAACAACAACATCATAAATAATCAAAATACAATAATCAATAAAAAATTAATAAATACATACCTACACCATAGAGCGTACCACTAACAACATCAGTTCAAAGCACGACTTGAAGGCATTACTAGCGTCCTGGTACAGTGCCTAAGTATTAGACCTTCCGCCCTGTTGGCCACAGTGACAAAGAGGCGGTTAGCGCTGCCCCGCACCCGCCGCATCAGGGAGGCGACACGCTTTCGCATGATTGCGTAAAAGTCATATATACGTGCTTCTGCGATCATCCCTGACGCACTACAGTGTCGTTGCAACCCCAACAGCGCCCTGTATGCGTTATTGTACTGGACGCGTAAGGCACTGTAAGCCGTTTGCGTGTAGTCGACCCACAGACTGCAGGTGAAAATGATTGGCAGTATGCCCTAAATAGAGTAGGCTTTACACCCCTCGAACACTTTTACTATTTACTTCTTCTTCTACTTCATCACGACAATAATTATCTAGCGACTTCCTACTTAAACCATTCCAACCCTCATTCAACCAAAGAAAAACAAAGATATTGAACAATACTTCTCAAAATCTCCAGTATTGGTAAAACACAGTAAATAAACCCCGACTCGACTCGCCGTAATCCTGCACAGTTGGTGAAGTATCACAACTTCACAAGTCAGTGAGTGAAGTGTTCAGAACTCACACTCACTCGGGCGCTGGGAGAGAGATCCCGCCAGATTATCATCTCATGCATATGGAGACACAAAACTGTACCCATATGATGTCACAGGCATCTGTAGGCATCTGTGTCGTGCCTTCTATTACTTGAGAATCATTGAGATTCCCGGAAATGTATACGCTTCGTTTTACACGTTGAGATGTTATTAAGGTGATTAGATGAAGTAGATGCAATTTCCACTTGTTATTACAGGATTGTCGTAGTGAATAACTAGGACTTGTTATGCGATACAATTGGTATATATTGCATAGGTGCGCATATACGCGAATAGTTTGTATACTGTACAAACAGATCTGTCTGCCAAGAGCGAAGGACAAATGTCAATGATATCATTAATAACTACCCATATACCTACCCATGCAAAATTGCAGCTTTCTAGTACTAAGAGTCTCTAAGCTTTATCTCGGACGGAGGGTTCATTGTCCTTGTTAGGACTACGGAACTCTAAAAATTAATTGCCGAGAACGGTTAGATAAGATATTTATGCAATAAATCAAGTGGCAAACATAACTGTTTGAAAATATGAGTAAATACTCGTAGATATTGACTTTTAGACTTGCAGGCCGTGCTCGTGGCGACTTCTTTCCGTACTTCTTTAGTTAATCTAACACCGATACCTGAATCTACATTAAAAAGGGAAATTATTTCCGATATTGCGCGTTTATAATCCACTCGGGTGTTTTGTACCCAGTACTTTAGCTAGTATTTAAATCAAGATAGGCACATGACTGATACTAAGCAATGTTTCTACCAAATGCGTTGATATTGTACTGAATATGAATAAACTCCTCATAGATCAATGAAAAAAAAGAGGAGCTCGTGGCTAAAGTAATAACAGCCGCACGGGTTGATCTATCAGGTTCAGCTACACTTGCCGGGGCTGGTTAATAGATGGGTGACCACCTTTACAGTTAAGAAACCAGTTACAAAACCCCGGTTTCCTTGACGGCCGAAGCGATCGAGACTCCTCCGTGCCTCGGAAAGCACGTTAAGACGTTGGTCCCGGCTGTCAATCGTGGATCTTCGACAGTCGTTACGGGTCGTCAGAAGCGAAAGTCTGAAAACCAGTCTTACCAAGGGGTATCGTATTATCCAGTAACTGGGTTATGGAGGTCAGATAGGCAGTCGCTCCATATAAATTAGGGTTGACGAAAAAAATCTAATTAGTCCGTCAGTTAGATTACCAAAAAATATTGGACACGTACTTTACATCACCTAAAAATGACGTAACAAGCCCCCACTCCTGAACTTTGATGCGTTGTATCTTTGTAATTTTTCATTAATTAGAAAAAGCAGAAAATACGTGTCCAATATTTTTTGATAATCTAACTTACGGACTAATTAGAATTATTATTTTTTTACCATGTCGTCATCCCTGTACTGGTATTCAGCTGCATCCGGTTAGACAGGAAGCCGACCCCAAGATAGTTGGGAAAAGGCTAAGCTAAGGTTGAGATCAATTATTCATGAACACCCGAGTTAACAAAACTCGTGAAGATTTTGTTAATATTTTTATAAGAACATTGAAAGCAACAAAAATCAAGAGTTAATAAAGCTGGCAAAATGAATTTCTCATTTAATTTCAATGATCTTTTCTATTCGAAGGGACTTGAGTTGAATCGACGACTTTCAATATTCCCTGATATTTTAATTTTATCAGGAGTGAGAGAGAATTCAATCGGATTTAACTTCCCAGTAAACATAGATTGAGTTCAATTTAGTTTACGATGAATGTAACTGCATTTAAAATATAACTTTGATTTTCTTTTTTGTCAAAGTGTAATATTGAAATTATTGCATTGAAAGTGATTGAAAGATCTTATTAGACTGTAGATTTCATTAAGTGTTCCATGTGTCACATTTTCGGTTATTGCTCGAAATTATTCAGACCACACATTGTGTGTGACACAAAGTGCAATTTTCAATTGTTTGCATTATCTATTCAGTTGTCTTACAATAACTAACATTATTACTGCTCAAAGCTTAAACTACTGACGTCTAACACATATCGACAAACACATAACTCTAGTATGTATCCACTAATTAACGGTGGTCGAATTAATCAAACGATGTCGCTGTAATATCGGCACTCAAGCGTTCATGCACTAACTGTATTCAGAGAGCAAGTTCAATAATTGTCATCAGACTCTGTTATCGTCATTTCAGCCAAAAGACGTCCACTGCTGGGCACAGGCCGCCCGCATGCATCACCACATCGACTGGTTCTGGGATTCTCGTACATTCCACATGTTACAGAAAATCTTTACCAGCTAGTCAGATGTTATAAAGATAAATTTTAGAGCTCCCAGTTATTCGAAGGCTGAATTTCAATTTATTACTAGGAATTATAGGCTAGTAATAAATTGAGGTTTCAATAACAGAATGACTGTATTCATAAAATAAATCGTTCACGTAATAATTAAACAAAACGTAAACCACCTGCCAATTAAACATTATTTATGGTTCAAACGTCTGTTTACATAAGATACATTAATTATTAGGTCAGACTCTCCGAATGAATATTATTACATCAGTCGTTTCGTGCTGTTTATTTAACAGATATTTATTCTGTCCCAAAAGGCGTGATATCAAATTAATCGCGCACAATTAGCGCCTTGAATTAGCATAAGTCCCATAGTCCCTTGGCCGGTACCTACCCCCCCCCCTCCGACCCCCTCACCCCACGCCTCGCATCCCCGCCCGGGGTCATGGGGACCGTAAAAGGTCCCCTAATACTTATTCAGATTATAATGTAACACATAGATGACGTGGATTAAATAGATTAGTACAGAAAGTCTACTCCTTTTCATCATGATACCCTCCTCTTAGTCCTTTTGTAGTACATTTTCCGTAGGGAAACAATCTACTTGAATGAGACTGAATATCTATATTTTTACCCGACTTCGAAAAAGGAGGAGGTTCTATGTTCGACTGTATGTATGTTTTTTATTTGTATGTCCACCGATTTCTCTGTCAGTTGTGGACCGATTTTCAAAATTCTTTTTTATCGAAATTGCTTCAGCGCCTTTTGGAAAACTGAACAAAAACGAAAAATACGTATACATAGATGACTTTTTGGTTTTCTCCAATTACGTAAAGAAGAAAAAAAAAAACGTAAGCTATGCCAGAAAGCTTTTTACACAATTAATGACTTTCTTGAGGACAAAAAGGCGTGGGATTGAGCTGCTTCAATGATATACGAGTACATGAGCCATTGTTTTCATATGTACTACTTACTGATGAATTTTTTTTTATATATATATTTTTTTAATATTCGTTTTTGTCATGAATACTTGTATAGTATTATATCATATTTTTTTTTTTTTTATTGACATTTTATTATTTTTTTTTTTTTTGATTTGAATACTTTCTTAAGTATTATATTTATTTTTTATTTTTTGATTGACATATTATTATTACTATTTTGTTTGACACGAATAATTATTTACTTTGTAAAGTATTATATTTTAATTTTTTTTTTTTTGATTTCTTAATTATTGTAAATGTGGGGACTATGTGGGTTATTATTATTATTTTCTCCTCCTTTTTACAGTAATTTTTAACGTTGTCTGACAGTTTGAGTACTTTTGCGGCCTACCCAAATGTCGTTTCTTTGGTATTGTTCGTCATGTCATTGAGCTCCTTAGTGGTTTTTAAGTTGAGCTATTCGGCTATTGACAAATGCTTGCACTGACTGGACAGGCCCACTCAAATATGTTTGGTTCTTTCTTCAAAAGACCACTACAGACACTAAGCTGCATGGTCCTCATATAGAATAATGTGAATGCGAGAACTATGTATGTCGTTATATTCATGTAGATTTTATGATTGTCTGGCAGTTTGAGTATTTCTTCGGCCTACTCAAATGTCCTTACTTTGGTATTGTTCGTCGGTTCGTTGAGCTCCTCAAAGTTCTGAGTTGAGCTTCGCGATGACTGACAAATGCTTGCACTGTCTGGACAGGTCCACTCGAATTCGTGTGTTGCTTTCTTCAAAAAGCTCATCCCAGACATAAACGTACCTACATGGTTCTCATATGATTTAACCAGTACACATTGTATGGATTTGAACACTTTAAAAGAGACTTTGACCTCTGGGTTTGTTTCAGTGTTTCTTCTCAGGGTAGTCAGCTAGGAAACACCGGCCTCATCTAGCTTAGACTGACTAAAACCATTGACGTGTAAAAGTGTTCCTTGTAACCTATTTACTGAATAAACATCATTTATCATTTACGAGTTAAATTCCACGTTCCATGTTTTTGGGGTTTGTAGTTCTGGGGTATAACAACTAAAAAGTGAAAAATAAAAAACTTTTTGTACAAACAAAACAACCGACTGCCAAAAAAGAAAATGCACTAAACATTAAAAAATAACTTTAAAGTCAGTGTCAAATAACCAAGAAAACGATTATATTTATTTGGAAACAAGATTTACATATTTATAAAATACTTAACTAACTATATCTACACTAAAACCAAAATAAAACCTTACTTAACTACGTACATATATACAAAAACAAAATACGTTCAGGCATCGAAGTACTCCTCCACATCGCTGTCATCTGGAAACGTGCCCAGAAGACTGGCAGCATTGCCACGCTGGATGGCAATGCTTATTCTTTGAGCAAAGAATGAGCCAGCCCTCTGGTCACGTAAAGTGTCGATCAGTCGGCGAGAAATATCCTTGAAAAGGAGACGCGCACTCGGACCCCATGACCCGAGCGTTTCGACCCCAAACGGCTCAAAACTGTAATTCCCAATAAGGTTACAGTATTTGCGCCGCTTGAGGGCCTCGGCAGCTGCAGCGGCTGCACCGGCACAGCCCGCCGTACTTGGAACATGAGATGGCACAAGGGTGTCGACACAGGTTGCGTCCCACACCAAAGGCCTACCCACCTTCCACGGCACCAACGTCATGCCATCTGGTCTCTTCCCATCGTCACGTACCAAGCCACTTGGTTCTAATACGGCAGGTACGCCGGCGGTGACAAGAGCTCGACGGATAATATCGTTGATGCTGGCGTGCCGTGCTATGCGGCCTGCACTCCTGCAGCAGGACAAACCATGGTGCCCGAGGCTGTCGACAGCTTCACCGCAGTGGCACCAATGTGGAGCAACACAAGGTGCGCCTAAACGTAAACAGGTTGCGAGCCGAAACGAAGCGTCATCCATCATAGTGCCTATGGTGGATGACGGGAGTGCCTGAAGCCACAAGCCCGACTCCCATTCCCCCACAGCCAGCAGACGCGCACGCTCGGCAGTACTCGATGTCGTAGTTATCAGGTTATTTCGTATAACACTGCAGAGCGGCACATCCCACCGTCTCTGGGAAGACAGGTTGTCGGGCAAATCCGTATTGGGACCAAGAAATAAAATACAAACACCGACTTCCGAAATTAATTTTTTTTTTAATTTTTAGTGTATTTTTCTTTTTTGGAAGATGGTTGTCATTTTGGTAAAAAAAAATTACATGAAGCGGTCCAGGTGACTTTCGTGAACTAAACTGTGAAATATCAAAATTTTTAAGTTCGACTACTGATCTTATTTATATTATACGTTATATAATATACGATGATAACGTATCTATTCTACTAATATATAAAACTAATCCTACTAATAAACAGGATTATTTAAAGTCCTCAATTTACTTTTTAAAACTAAAAAACTGAACTATTTTTTTGGTAAAATAATCGTTTGTTACAAGACAGTGACAGTTTGCAATTTTTTTTTTTTCCGTACGGTGGGGATCACACGGTGGCTCTCTCTGGCGGGAGTCGAGCTCCCGCCTACTCGACACTCGAATATCAGTTAAAATAAACGTTGGCGAAATAGAGCCGTTAGAAATCCTAACATTTTTACCTGTGATAAAACACATTAAAAAAAAATACAGTTGAATTGAGAACCTCCTCCTTTTTTTGAAGTCGGTTAAAAACTGCAGCGCTTCGATTGTTGGAAGGAACTAAATATTATTATGGAGTAGTTTTGGTGTTAATACAACTTATTGTTCGTGCAACTTCTAAAACTACATACAAATAAAACTGTTCGAAATCCTTGTAAGTAAGTACTGATCCGAATCCACAAAATCCTTGACTGATAGACAGTAATACTACATTGCTGTGACAAGAAATCGTTTTCTATTACGCGGACAAAGTCGCGATAAAAACTGTGTAATACAAGCCCGCAACAGACAATAGTAGATATAGTTTAAAAAACTTAACTTTTTCGTTCTGCGACTGTACAACGTTGATTTGAGTCTGTTAACTATATATTAATTAGTTTCACCACGATTAAGTGTTAATCAAGAGAGTGAGCCGCAGCGATGTTGTAATATTTGGTAAAAAAAACACGCTGAACATCTAAATTTTGAACACCAACTCGCGTGCTAGTTCTGAGTTTCGTGTGTTCGTACAGGCCGACATTTACGACACATAGGTCTTCTGCATTCTCCCACGTTATGACAAAAGGTCCTCGACACAGTCACACACGCGAGTGTGCTTCGTGATGTACTCTCTTTGTGAGTACAATCCTCGTGTGTGAGTCATTAAAACTAGCGGTTTTACACTGTGCCCATTATTCTCTCCGCTCTTGAATTAAGATTATAATCATAATCATCTGGTTTAGGGAATTCTGTATTAGACAGAGTAATGAATTGGCACTGCCTTACAAAGTGTTATTGGGCTTTTCCAACATAAATCTCTCAGCAGTTCCAAGTCTGGCTTTTAGGCCTGTTAATAGCAACCTGGTGATACCAGTTACGTGGGACCTAAACAAAAATATAGACTGGTTTAATGTAGCTGTACTATAGGTTCTACCTCAACGGAACCCTTCGTAGAATGCAAGCGTGACAATATATGTCTAACCTACCTTCACCCTTCTCAGCACGTCGCGCTTTGAGACGTCAGTGTTGGCAGAATGAACCTTTCACATCCGTGCCACATGAAAATGACTTGATCATCTGGAAAACCAAACCAAAACTTTGATTATTTTCAAGTTGTCCCAAAACGAGTGATATGAAGAGCTGGTCTAACTATTACAGAAACTAAAAGTTAAAGAACGTCCACATTCAGATTCCGCTCTGAATCGGTCAAGAAAAAAATTTTACGACCTGTTTTTATTAGTCGTTCAGATGACATTGAATACTTGAATTTCAATTTTTTTTTAAGTTATTTGCCTGCAGGTGATAATCACTTAGTCCTATTTCAGAATATTCACGTTTAAGGCAAACAGAGCCTATTCTTAGCTAACATAAAGTGCTAGAAAGAACAAATTAATTTAATGAACAACGTGGTCTTTGTGCCGAGTCTTACATTAGGCGTCCTTTACAGCGAACTTCAAAGTATAGCAGAGCGAGTGAATGAATGGGAAACAAAAGACGCTCGCCGCGAGAACAACGCGCCCTAATTAACTAAAATAATGATTGTATGGATTGTAGGCGGCTGTTAGGGTTCCGGCCTAAAGAGGGACATGAAACCATTGTAAGGTCACTTTTTTGTGCGCAATGAGGAAAGAGCCATAAGGTAATGAGACTAATCTCATAACTTTATCGTTTAGTGTAACAATCAAATAGGTTTCTTTAGCAATGCAAATATAAAATCATTTATAAGAAAAACATCTTTTTTTCTATTTCTGTGTTTATTAATATTGTATTTTCACACATTTACTGACACGCTCTAAATGAAATAGACACTGTCAGATGTACACAACTATTTTTAGAACAAAACACCGAACAAAACGTTCTTTGTGTCACAATTTGAGATGAAAGTACCAATATAATGCCTAGCGGGAGTACAAGCGAAGATATATATTATATCCATCTGTCGGGAGAAGTGAGAAAATATCCAATAAATATACGACGGTGCGCGGCGAGCGTGAGTAACGCAAGTGAACTGCTCGCACTAATTTGTCTCGGCGACGTGCCGGTGTGTGCACGCCCTTACGAGATGGGTAACATGTGGGTGTGTGTACAGTCATCGTAAACAAAGGTTTGTCACTTTATCTTGTTTAGTTTTCTCCATGTATGTAAATAGTTTAGAATGTGCTTTATTAGTATTTCGACTTAGCGTTGTGATTATGTTAATACCACTCAATCAATCTGCCCAGCATTTTCCCAACTACGTAAGGGTGGGCTTCCAGCCCGACCGGGTGCAGCTGTAGTGTATAAGCTATGTTCTAAGTAAGCGTATACCATGTATGTTACTCGTGCACTTAAATAGCAACAATCTTCTACTATATAAAAATAAGTCGGGTTTTCCTTCCTGACGCTATAACTCCAGAACGCACGAACCGATTTCCACGGTTTTGCATTCGTTGGAAAGGTCTCGGACTCCGTAAGGTTTATGGCAAAGAAAAATTTTTGGGAAATCAAATAAACAAAATTGCACCCGTGCGAAGCCGGGGCGCGTCGCTAGTTACTAATAAATTAGTCAGTTATCAACGAGCAGTCAGAGCGTTTTATTCTCCTCCATTACCCAACATTACACAGCTATGTACCAAGATATGACCAGGGGCCCAATTCTGTAACTTTGAGTTAAGCAACACGCCATCGACACTCTATCGACACACAACAGACATTATTTTGCCACTGTTGCAAATTTGGTTTTCTGCAAAAACTTCCAAATGCTATTGACATAATTATTATGGTAGACCAGACTACCAATTATTACAATAGTCCAATTAAGGCGTTTCAATGGCACTACAGTGGTAAGTCAATGACCATAAATAATTTGTAGAATACCTCTTAGTATAGAGACTATTCTATTGAGACACCACTGACACACTACCGATACACTATTGACAAGTTAGTTATTTTACTGAATCGGGCCCCAGGAGCAACTGCCCATGTGACTTTCACAAACCAGTAACTGGGTAATACGGTACTTACTGTTAATACTGGCGTCAATGACAGTCATGTCGCTTAAGTGCTGAGCAAAAGCTCCCTCCCTTTTCTACAAACGTCTGTCCTCTGCAGTTGCGGGCCAGTCCCTCCGGTAGGAGGCATCCCTCCATCTTCGTAGTTATTGGTTCACCGATATGATAACTTGGGATTTTCAACCGACTTGCAAAAAGGAAGAGGTTGTATCTTCGACCGTGTGTATTTTTCATGTATGTTCGTCGTTAATCGTGAAAATTATTTGTGTTATAAAAATTTTATGTAATTTTTTGTTTGGAAGAGTATTTTTGCGTGGTGGTCCTGGTTAAATTTGGTGACTGATGAAGAACTTCGGAATTAGACTTGAACTCTTCAAGAAATGACAACGAATCTGCCGGGATTGCTGCAACCGCATGTATGTTTATTGTTTATTGTAATCGATTCAGGAATGATGATATCCGCAAGAGAACCAAGGTTACCAAGATAGCCCGAAGAATCCCGGAGCTGAAAAGTTCTGGAATGGCGACCGCGTACCGGAAGACGCAGACCAGATGCAGATGACCTGGTGAGAATCGCGGGTAGCCGATGGATGCCAAACGCACGGGACCGGTCGTTGTGGCGACACTTGGGGGAGGCCTACGTCCAGCAGTGGACGTCTTTCGGCTGAAATGATGATTATAACACATATTCACGCCGGTTCGCTTTGAAGGAATACGCAGATATGTACAGTTCGACCTGGTACACTCATTTTGCAAACAGCATTAATGTGTTGTCGTTGTAGTCACTTTTTAGCTGTGGAGTTGGTAGTGATGTTTTCACAATTACTAACAAGTGAAAAATTAAAACCTTATATTTCAAAAGTACTTCAATTTTGAAAGGTGTTTCTGGTTTTGTTTCTTCGTTTTTGACACCAACATCCGAAATAAAAGTTTTTGAATGCACAGTTGTATTTTTAACCGACTTCAAAAATGAGGAGGTTCTCAATTCGTCTCTAAGTTTTTTTTTTTGTTTGTATGTTTGTTACGCGATATCTCCACCATTTGTGAATCGATTTTGATGATTCTTTTTTTGTTTGGTAGGTCATACTTCAGAGGTGGTCCCATGTAAACTTTATCGAAATCGATTCAGCACTTTTTGAAAAAATCAACATAAACAAAAAATATGTATACACAGATGACGTTTTGGTTTTCTCCAAATGTTCAATTTAAAAAATACGTGTCTAATATTTTTTGATAATCTAACTTACGGACTAAATAGAATGATTATTATTTTACCCTGTCGTCATCCCTCTCGCTTGGTGCTGTAATTTCATAAAGTATTACATGTACAGTAAATAAATCATTTGAAAACTGACGAAGGTAAAGACGCCTCGCCACCACACATACACTCAATGATGCCCGACAGACCATACGAGTATTAGATGATAATAATATTCCTGGAATAGCTCTCCTCCGCAACATCTTTAAGAGAGGAAAATATTGTTTTGTTTTCGGGATCCGTTTGTAGACATACACGACTAATGTATCCGTGAATAGAATAACGTTGGTGAGCGCTGTCCGTATATTTAAAGAGCTGTGCCAATAATAACTAATTGTTTTGTCAGTCGGTTATTAGGAACCAACGGAGCGGTGAATTCATGTAATAATACTATATACCATGAAGCAATATTAATACATAGATTACTTTTATGAAATACTTGTTATTTGTCGTGGTGTAAGGTACTGGTCCCATCGCCAACGATGAGCAAGTAACGAGTAGTGCTTTAAACTAAAAACGAGTTGGCGAGCAGCGAGTAGCAAGTGTGTAGTTCCGATAGTTTCGTTGCTAGGCTTTAAGCGAGAGTGCGAGTGCGACGGGCAAATAATCGCACCACTCTCTCGGGGCGGCTAGTCCTCTTGTCGTGAGTTCTGACCGCCAAGCGAGCATCGGTGAGCGAGTATCACTGAGCGAGTATTATCTTTAATATTTTCTCTTCTCTAGTCTCTTGTCGCTCACAACAACATTCATTGTGCGTACAGCTAGGGAGTGGAATTCCCTACCGGAGTATGTTTCCTGATAGCTACAACCTGGGAGTCTTTAAGTCAAGAGTGAATAGTTTACTTCTACGCAAGCGTGCTCCATCTTCGACCACATCATCGCTTACCAGTAGTTATGTAAATTTGTCAGAAAACACCCAGATTTGTATACCACTTGCGAAGAAACACAAACTAGATACACTTTACGACACAACAAAAATAAATTAAATATACCTCAATCCCGACTGGAAATGCACTCAACCAGCCCTTTAGTTATGTCCATCAAAATTTATAATAAGTTGCCAGAAAATATTAGAGAAATAAGCAAAATAAATATATTTATTAATAAATTGAAGCGATTTCTCGAATCAAAGTCTTACTACACAGTAAAGGAGTTCTTAGATGATAAATCGATTCCAAAATAATTTCTTTTTCTCTCTCTTTTACACCAAACATTTTGTAGAAAAATAGAAAACCCAATATAAACATAAATACATAAAAAAATTTAAATTAAAAAAATAAATAAAAATAATCTATGAATAAGAAGAATAATTTAATAATAATATAAGAACTTCATAATAATTACTTACAATTAATAGCAATTTAATATATCTATATACGCAAACCTTATATATATACATAATATTATACATACACCCAATAAACCACAACTAATAATTTATATTGCTTAATTGAATAACTACTTAGCCCTCTCCTCTCTTCTACTTTGCTGTGCCCGACAGGGTCCATATTGATATTTTATTATGTTATACCACCTATTTAACACATATGGAATGCAATAAAGTATTGAGTATTGAGTATTGAGTACCATCAGGTGAGATAGTGGTCAAACGCGTGCCTATTAACAATAAAAAATAAAAAAAACAAACTTGTGGAGTGAGTCCTTGCCGGCAGTGTAAACAGTCAGCGATCATCTATTAATATATTATGCATCTCTTTGATTATACGGAATGTATATCTATTATACGTTTCTTGAGCGTCAAAATAGCCGACAGTTGGTCGTTGCCATATTTGTGTTAGGTTAATTTCATTGATTGTATATAATTTAGTTTACTAACATAGATATAAGTCAAAATGTTACTAATACTATGAGTTGTGTTGTGTTTCCTCGCCAACGGTAGGACAGCTGCCTAACCTATGGATAACGCGCCTTGTCACTGGATAAAAATTAGCATAGAATATAGCTTTTTAGGGTTCCTAAAGTCCGAATGAAAAATGAATCTCTTATATGATCACTCGTAGGTCTGTGTGTCTGCTTGTCCGTCTGCGTAAGCTGAAATTTGGTACACGCATTAAATATCTGTAAGCCAAACACGAAGTTGTAACGTAAATAAATGGATTTGTAATATCAGGGCCACCTTTTGGGTGCAAATCGGAAAATAAAAAAAAAGTTTTCCAAACTCTACCGGAAATACCCGTATAAGCACTTACGACTGTCAAGTGAACTACACGACTTAAGGCGCAGATATACGACTTCTAATGATTTTAAATAACGACTAGTTTTATTTCTTTAAAAATAAATATATTACTCTGCTCATCATTTACGTTTTTTCGATTAAAGAAAAAGCAAGATGATATCAATGGGTTTTACAGTACGATTCTGTAAAGTTTCCTCGTAAATAAATGTTATTATATATAAAGCAGAAGAGCAGCCACAGTATTTTCTTTAAAAGATTTTCACAAACGCAGTTCTTGGAAGCAACTTAGGCGGACTCGTTTGACTTAGTCTTTTCACGGACCTTCTGTAGAAACTTCTGCCCACGCAAATGGCTCTTAAAGACAATAGGGAACAAAACTTACAGAATAATTATTATTTTGCCGACAGGTCCCTATCCTTCTACTGGAGATTATATTTTAATTCTTTGAGGGATGATGATTTGCCCACGCAAATATTCGTTCTTCACAAGAATCGACCTGAAGAATCGACTACATGCGACCCATAGCGCACAAACCTCATACCTGAAGGTGCGATCCGTATAACTATGGTAGGCACCAGATAAATGTGCAAGATAATACATTGACCTTTCCCTAACAACTCTTTATAGGTACCTGAACAATTAAATATGAATCGTTTTTAAGGTTCCGTTCTGTACCCGATGGGTAACTATCGGGACCCTATTATTAAGCCTCCGCTGACCGTTCATCCGTCCGTCTGTCAGCGGGCTGTATCTCATGATCCGTAATAGGTAGACAGATGAAATATTCTTAAAATGTGTATTTCTGTTGCTGCATTAAGAACAAATAATAAAAATAAATTAAAAATTAAAGGGGTCATCCCTACTAGAAACGTGTATCTTTTTGACTTTTTTTGCTCGATCTTAATAATGGCAACAAGTAGACGCGTATAATCTTCTACGATGGTACGGAACCCTTCATGCGCGAATCTGACTCGCACTTGGCCGGTTTTCATTATTAGAAAGAATCTCGAAAGATGTTGATTCAGGACAGCTTTGTGTCTCTTTATTTCCGTTTTTAAACTATTAATGATAATAATGTAGGTGGGTCAATAAGTAATTACACATTTGTCTGGCGCCAACCATATATTACGATCCATCGACGACATCGACTGTTCAGACAGATCTATGTGGTTCATGGCAGCTCAAATACCGATATCGATCACTGATTTATGTTTTGACGTATTCAATTTGACGATCGTGGTCTTACAACCGCAGTCTATTTGCACCTTTCTGCTAGTATACATTCACACTCGACATATTCCTAACCTTATCCCAATTTATTTGGGATCTTCTTTTTCATACATCTATATCCTTTATGACCTTAATATCATCTTTCCCACAATCCATCCACCGTTTTGTTGGTCTACCTCTCTTTTAATGACCATCTACATTCATACTCGAATCTATTCTCACCCTATAACTTAAACCTATCCAATAACCTTACCCTCTCCTTACATCATAGATTCTAGTAAAGTTCATGTAAGTCTCGGTCAAGCGAACATTGCAGTTCAGAACTTACGAGTTTGGGCAGTTAGCGAGTAATGGCCTCCGCCGCTGCCGGTCACCAGGTGCTCATAAGAATTGCACATCATGTACCATCGTTTGTTACTGTGAAATATGGAGAGTAATAGGATCACAAGAATATAGTCTACGTGGTACTTTGGGCTTTAAAGTTATGAGAGAAACGAGTAAGTAACGAGAGTTGGCTGGCGGTACGCGAAATGGCAATTCATTCATCAAAATAATTGCATTTGGGCTTATTCATTGTATTAGTCAAGTGGAAAGATAGTTGTATATTATTTACAAAGTGAAAAAAAAACTTTTTTATAAAAAAAACAACCGACTTCGAAAAAAAAAATACACTAAAAATTTAAAAATAACTTTAATTTCGGAAGTCGGTGTCAAGTATCGAAGAAATAAAATACAAACACCGACTTCCGAAATTAAAGTTATTTTTAAATTTTTAGTGTATTTTTTTTTTCGAAGTCGGTTGTTTTTTTTATAAAAAAGTTTCTTTTTTCGCTTTTTAGTTGTTATATCCCAGAACTAAAAACCCCAATAACATGGAACGTGGAATTTAAACATTTGGAGAACACAAAAACGTCATCAAGATATGCGTATTTTATGTTTTTGTTCAGTTTCTCAAAAAGCGCTGAAGCAATTTATATGGGACCACCTTGGGAGTATATTCTTTCGGATAAAAAAAGAATTTTGAAAATCGGTCCACAACTGACGGAGAAATGCGCGGACATACATAAAAAAAAAAAAAAAAAAACATACGTACAGTCGAACATAGAACCTCCTCCTTTTTCGAAAGTCGGTTAATTGTGACCTATATTTTATCATTTTCACTTCGTAAATAATATACAACACAAACCCGTATGAAAACAATTCATTAAGCTTCAAGAAATTCATCCTCATCGTTGTCAATAAGAAAAGTGTCCAGAATGTTGGCAGCATTGCCACGTTGAATAGCAATGCTGATTGGCCAAAGAAAACCCCAGCCTTTTACTCACGTGACGGCTGATTAGCAGTTTGCTGATATCCCGAAAAAAACGATGAACACTTGGGATCCATGGCCCTTTTTTATGTTTCGACCCCAAACGGCTCAAACATATAACTGACATTAAGCCTGTTAGATTTGCTCCTTCAAAAGCGACTCACTAGCTTCCCCGACGTTTAAACTTAAATTGGTCCTTTAAGTGCTGAGCAGTCAGACCGTCATTGAAAGCTCGAATCGTTTCTGAAGGAGCTCACGGCTGCAAACCACTGGAGGGCTGAAATTTGGAAAAAAAAGAATCCAATTAGGGCGTGTCGGGACGATCAGGGAATGTGATGTCAACCAACCACAGACGCTGGGTGTTTAATTTCCAGGGTTGAAATTATATCTGGAGAATATGGCCCTACCACATCAGTGCTGAAAAGCTGGCCGCTCCCCTAATATCAGCCTCACTTAATTTGTGAACACACTTCTTTCTGGGAAACGTTATTAAAAGCGGGTAATTATTTTGGATTTAAAATGTAGGTTAGAATTTTAGCAATTGTCTTTAATGTGAGTCGGGTGAATGTTTTTTTTGTAGTCTATTTTTTTGGATTTATATAAAATCAATATGTAGTAAGGACACTCGTGCCACTGATTAGATAAGATATAACAGCAGATTGCGACGAATTTATTTAGTAGTGTTTCATGTTTGTATGCTAAATGACAGCAATTTGGTAGTAATATCGCCCAAAGATAAACAGAGATATTTAATTTTGAATGCAACTTTTGGAAATATAATCACATCTGCAGGAATTGCCACTTGACACACACTGTTGTTTGAAAACGAACTCTCTTATATGGACTGACTTAATGGTTAAGAACTTTTCCTAGAGAAAATATTCTTTAAATTCTCTATAATAATATATTCTATCTGGTAAGTTGATTCGAATAAACAAAGCCGTCACGCCTAAGTTCCCGTGATACGTGCTAACATGGTGGCGTTCATGCTCAAGCATCAAGTTCATGCACAGGGTGTAATTCACCCCTTACGAGGCAGGTACGAGGTACAATTCACCCCATACGAGGTTTGCACAGGGTTACTCACTCATAGGGGGAGTCACGTTTCCGGCATTACCATGATACAGGGGTGGGAATGTCTTGCCAAGAATTGAGTGAGCGAGAAAAATTGAAGGTGATTTAGAGAACAGCATTTTCAAGGTTGAGGCAAAGACTAGCTTAGCTAGCATTTTCTAAGTTTACCGTACGATGATTGTACTAAATAAACATTTTTGACTGGCCTGTTGGTCTAGTGGTTAGTGACCCTGACTGCTATGCCGGAGGTCGTGTGTTCGATTCCCACCCAGGACAAATGTTTGTGTAATGAGCACGATCATTTGTTTTGTGTCTGGGTTAATTTATCTATAATATTTATGTATTTAGAAATATATAAGTATGTTTATCAGTTGTCTAGTACCCATAACACAAGCTCTGCTTAGCTTGGGACTAGATGGCGTTGTGTGATAGTTGTGGAATATTATTATTATTATTATTTTTGAATGTGACTTCTCTCGGTCACATTTGCTTATACACATAAGTACCTACACTTAAAATTAACTTTTAGTAAAATATATGCAGATTAAAAACACAATAAAATTAAAACTCGAAATTTTGTCCATATTGAAAATTTGGCTTTGAGTACGACTTAATACGTGGACCAAAGTGACTAGAAAGCTGTAAAGACGTAAATTATACATCTATTCTACAATGAATATTTCGTCGCACTTCGAGACTACAAAATGTGAGGTATGTTTCTAGAAACACACACTGCGAGCTATTACTATAACTTTGTACCGGAGAACACTGTTCGTCTTCTCAAGCAATCAGCAATTTACATTGTTTCACTCAGTTTACGTAACGTTGTAAAAGAACGCTCAAAATCTTGTAAACATAAAACCAGGTAAGGTTTCTCCGTTTGCAAATTCAATAGCTTTTAACTTTTAATACATCTAAGCAGGCTCGCAACAGAAAGGTCAACATACAGCAAATACTTACTCTTCACAAAAAGGCTCAAACTAAATACACCCTTTACATCGACGGATAAAAGGAAAATGTCTTAATACTTTTCTAAATAAATGTTTTCAAAGATTTTCTCTCAATATTAAATCCCGAAGTTAAGTTTACACAATCTGGAATGTTCTTATTTCTGGTCCACGTCTCAGGGATGCTGTAAACAATATCAGATGAGAGTGTTATGTGCTAGCACTCGCCGTGGTACCAGGAAATAAGAACGCTCAAG
Source organism: Polia nebulosa (assembly GCA_951329385.1). NCBI lineage: Eukaryota > Metazoa > Arthropoda > Insecta > Lepidoptera > Noctuidae > Polia > Polia nebulosa. Next base: position 22,726,901 of record OX589613.1, on the reverse strand, counting down.
AGATGCACTGCTAACGACTTGCGATAGCTCCTACACACAGTCGAGAACGATATGTGTTACGAGATTGAGATGCTATGATGCTACTATGCTTAGAGATTGCTAAGTTATTTTGATAACATTATCAAATACAGATTATGTTAATAACACTATACAGGGTGTAAGGTACATGAACGCAAATACGTGTATTAGTGATTCAGTACATGATTCTGGACCCCCTAGCGTTGAAATTTTTCGTCGGCTTTTTCCTAATTTGTGAAAAAATTTTTTTTTTTTTTTTCACTTTAAACTGTATAAAATCGTTATACCTATCTACCCCAAAGACATTTTAAATGAAAAAAAAAAATTAATTATTTTTTCATTTAAATGTGCATTTTCATTATGTGCGTTCATGTACCTTACATCCTGTATAATATTATATTCTCTTATCTCGACTTTAAAAGCGGTAGATGTGAACTCTCAAGGAAGTCGTTAGCTTCGATGTACCTGTGAAACCTTACCAGTGATTCTTTATTCCTTTAATTAGCAAATATTTGTGTTATAAAATAAACATTCTCTTTTCATGAATGTATATAATTGCAGTCTGTATGCCCACCCTTACATATAGCTAGTATCCTAGTACCAGAGAGGTCTTCGTGGCGCGTTGTGTTCACTACGGTCGGCTCTAGTTTGTTAACAGACAGGTCCTATCGACCCACACTACTGGCACACTAGGTTAAGTCCTCTAGCACAAACGACGAAAAGGTCCAACGTACACAAATCACGATGATGTGTGTGTTCAAAACTGTCAAAATTACTTAAATTCTGAAATCTGGTGCGCAATAGAGGTGTTAGGTGCTCTTACCGTAAATTCTAAAACAGCTTTTCTCCTTTCTTCAAAGTAAAACAATTTAAAAAATGATTTATATTAGTACTGTACGTAGGTACTGTAGACCCTAGCCCTCTTGTGGGCTGTAGGGTTCCTTCCTCAGAAGCACGTCGACGTTACCGGGGGCGTCGCGTAGCACTGCAACTCGTTGGCACGGTGCGAGAGGGCTGTATGTAAGGGATCTATCTACGGGGCGGATAATTTAAAGTATCTGAGGGCGACTACAATTGACTATATTCATAATAATATATCAGAACACATATTAGCCCACACGGTCAGGCTCGAACCTACTTCGTCTGACACAAACGTCAAGCCTAACCTTTCTTCTAATATTTTATATCAAACGGCTTTTCAAGAGTTTCTAGAAACTTCTAACCTGCCAGTCGGCAACATAAGGCCGCCAACATAAGGTCGTCACATGAGCTACGCCCCTACGAATAGAAGCGCAAACGCTAGTAAGTCTTCTATTCAATTAAATATTTGAAAATCCGATTGACGCCTACCTAACCCTATCCAGTCTTCCTTACCTATGGGAGGTACATGAAGAAGCAGAGTCCACATATGGATAGCCAAAAATGAACCCCGAGTAGTGTGGTCTTCTTTCTTATTATTAGTTAAGCCATTCGGCGCACCACATATCCCGGCAATGCACATGGCTTCAGTGAGGTAAAACCTCCCTAAAAAGCCACACTGCTCTGCTAAATTTTCTGACATAAGATTCCCTAGTTAGCATCTACCCAGAAAGGGTTTAAAAAAATAACATTCAAAACTGTAATAGTTTTAACTCCATTGGACGTTTATGAAGACCAGGAGAAAAACGACCACCGTTATGAACACCTACTCACTGTTCCTGAACTTCCCCCAGAGTGCTCCATAAATATAACTTGAAGAATACTCTCTCATTGAATAAATCTATTAATTACGATTTCAAGTTGACAAAAAGACAATAATTAGTGTAGATGAAGATGAAGAAGTAGTGAATGTCTAATTCTTACATTTTACCATATCAGACATTTTGGACTGTTGACATCGTTATCGCAGATCATCATCTACCTGGCCTTTTCCCAACTATCTTGGGGTCGGCTTCCAGTCTAACCGGATGCAGCTGAATATCAGTATTTTACATGGAGCGACTGCCTATCTGACCTCCACAACGCAGTTACTGGGTCATAACGATACCCCTTGGTAAGACTGGTTGTCAGACTTTCAGGCTTATGACGACCCGTAACGACTGTCAAAGATCCACGATTGACAGCCGCGACCAACCGCTTAACGTGCTTTCCGAGGCACGGAGGAGTCTCGGTATGTAAAGATGGTCATCCATCCATGGACCAACCCCGGCAAGCGTAGGTTAACCTGATGGATCGACCCATTTTTTTCTTTTTGGGGGGTTGGTAAATCATCCAAGGACTTCTCCCGCTCTGGGTGGAGCGAGAGGGCGTCAGACTCTTACTGACTGAAACCTACCCCTGTTCCTTCCCTGCCTGAGTGCCCAGGGGTGCGGTAACTCATTTTCAGAATTTATCCCTAGGCATGCAGGCACCGGCCACGATGGGCCCCGTCTGTGGTGGCTGACACTCATCTCTTTGAGGCGCGCGTAGAACACTACGCGCTGTCGACTCACGGGCCTGGTTCTGATCGGACGGCGAGCTACCCATTGCTCGCCGTCGGCAGGACCGGGTATGTATATTGACCTTCAGTCAGCAGTTAGCTTGAGATGCTTGCGCGCACGACTGAATTGCGATATCCAAATTATCATACTGTTGTGATTGTTATTTTACTTGTGTGTGACTATTGTGTATGCCCTTACTATTATAATACACTCTTTCTGTGTTGTGATAATTGTGTGGGACAAATTATACAGTGAGTACAATTAGAGAAATAATTTTATTTTCGCCGTCTACCCGCTACTCACCTACCCACATAGAACTGTAAGTGACTTCTCCCGCTCTGGGTGGAGCGTGAGAGCGTGTCAGACTTTTACTGACTAAAACTCACCCCTGTTCTTGCAATTACCTCTGTGCCAAGGGCGGCGGTAACTCTATTTTGAATTTATCCGCGATCTTAACCCTGAGTGCATAATAAGGGTTTTCCGTAAAATTTATATTCTGTTGGTGCCACTTATGCTACTTAAAAAAAAAACCGTAGGCATGCAGGCATCGGCCACGATGGGCCCCGTCAGTGGTGGCTGACACTAAACTCTTTGAAGCGCGCGTGGAACACTACGCGCCGTCGACTCACGGGCCTGGTGCTGATCGGACGGCTAGCTACCCACTGCTCGCCGTCCGCAGGCGGGGTCTACAGTGGCCGGAAATCGTCTCGCGATGTCCTACGCCCAGTACGCCCAGTACCTCTCCTGCGGTGGCAGCGGCCGGGACCGTGAGGGCCACTCCATTGAGCTTCCCTCACGCGTCCCACCACTGCCTTCGCGAGCATTACTGCTTCGCAGAAGGCGGAAACTGCTTCCCATTTCCTCTCGCTCCGTACCATGGCCTGAACCAGGGCCGGCGCGAGAGGTCGCCGTCACCTATCGCATCCACGAGGATGAAACGACCCGTGCGGCTGTTATTACTTTAGCCACGAGCTCCTCCATCGTTACTGCAGATAGAAATTAAATTTGCCTCGAACCTCTCAGAAGGATTTTGCTGAACTAGGCTTTGTCGCGACACTCTTATCAGAGTGGTCGTGATCATCACGTATTAACTTCTGCAGAGGCTGATGTGATTCGCTCCAAGACCTTTCTCCACTTCTCTCTGCTGCCCGACATCTTGGTGCACTCAGTCCATCGGAAACCGTCCAAGGTGACCTTCCTCGCCCTCTAGTGGCCTCCACCTTTCCCTGCACGATAAGGCGCTCGGTGAAGCAACTCTCGCGCCTGGAGACGTGTTCAAAAAGTTTTAATATGTGACTTTACGATGAAAGACGTCGCTTAATGCCGAGTTGATGGAGTATAGAGATGTTGGTGCAAAATCCGGTCCACGAGAGTCTTACGAGTACCTAGTTAAATCCAGTAACGTCCAACACATTGTGCTGGTACGTATAAAGGAGCCGTGATCCTTCTGCTAACCATTCTTATTGTGTTGGGTCGTATACAACTAGTAAACATGTGAGTACCGGAGTTGCATGCGCGGAGGAGAGCAATTCTTTAGAGACCGCATGTGTTGACAAGTAGAAGGGTGTCCACTGTTTAACCTAATTCTGTTTTTCGCTATCATTTAATTACCGCTATTCGTTTGGGTCACAATTATTTTGTCCTTTAATTGGTATTAAAGTTACTATAAATATTACATTTAAGTTTCGCTCAAAGGTTGAAATCGTTCAATCACCAAAAAATGGCTCACAACGCGTTGTGGTTTTTCTCAACAGACACTGTAAATTTCGTGTCTCTTAAAAAAATGTGTCTTTGAAATTCTCGGTACTCTGGGGTCACAGACGTTTATAAGCCGTACGAGTCAAAGCCAATTTGCAGATGCCCTTCAGTCACTCTAAATAGAATATGGCATCTGACATCTCACAGTCCCTGTATTCTCTATGAAAATGCACCTAAGGACAACTACCAGATAGTGTGGGTTTGGGTGGTTATATTTCACTGGTCACCTAGAAATTGAAGGTCTACGGGCAAGGGCCCCTGCTGGGAAATTAGAAATGAAATAACAAATAATCTTTATTACATTTATTTCGTGATGTAGTTGCATTAGTTAGGGCTCAAAACGCGTCATAGCTTTCCTTCATTGCCATAACGTGTGGTGGAAGTTTTTTTTTCACGTGCAACGCCGCGAAATTCACGTTAAAAGAAGCCTTAACACGCATTGAGCTATGTTTTCGCTCATTGAACGAGTTCGGTCTCTGAGCGTAACATATACATAGCTATAGATGAGAATTATTGAAACACTTGTATTTAAAATACAATATACATATTTTCTATTTTGTATTTAAATACTTAAAGAAAAAGCATTTTGTATATTATTAACCGACTTCAAAAAGTAGGAGGTTCTCAATTCGTCGGAACCATTTTTTTTTATGTACGAGTATGTTCCCCGATTACTCGAAGATGGCTGGACGGATTTGGATTTTTTTTTGTTTGGAAGGGTCTACTTCTCAGGTACCATATAAATTTTATTGAAATCGTTTCAGCGCTTTTTGAAAAACTAAACATAAAAATATTTATACATACTCGTAGATGACGTTTTAATCTGAAATACTTCGATGAATATTTTCAATTTTTTTTTAAATACTTTACTATTAAGTTTTGGATTTATTAAAAATGGAAAGTCCCTGATACTGTGGCTTTTTAAGTGTTTTAATAAAAGAAAGTATACAAAACCGGTTTCTAAAACACGTGTAAATTAGAAGACCCTAGAGCCACAAATAGCATTTAGCTGCAGTGTCATATTCCTTCTTCAAGTTAAATTAGGTACCAAAAACTAACAAGAAAGACGTAATATTTAATGCAGAACTGAAGAAAAAAAACATGAAGATTTGAAAAGTGGACCCCAATCTTTATCAGGATTCAAACTCCTCAGCAACCAGTGAGTGGTAGTGCAAGTACTACAGACATAGACCGGTGCGAGGTCATGTATGGATATGTCGTACCTACACATAGGTACATGAACTCGCACCTGTTTTCCATGTGTCCTTACTGTACGGTACTCCTTTTGCTTCGTATACGTTTTTATACATCATCTGGTCATACACGCACGCCGATTACGAGTACTACGCACCGGATCTTTTTGAATACATATTTTTTCATTTTAATAGGGTATTTTACTCTATATGAGAAAAAAACTAAAAATATATTATTGAGATAGCTTAGGCAAAAAGCAGTTGGAAAATGTTAGTTTTGGTTCAAAAAATAACAAAATAAATTTTAAAATTTAATTCTAAGTTTTCAGTTTTTTTAAATCTGTTTTTAACACAATGGAATAGTAGCCGCCATGTTATACGTCATACGGCTATGTAAACTTAAAAATGTCAACTGTCAACTGATCAGCGTATTTATGCTTTGTACTTTTATTTAGTCGATACGGTTGGCGCAGTGGTTGAGCGTTCGGCTGCTGCGCTGCGTGTCGCGGGTGCGATGCCCGCACGGAACAAATATTTGTATGACCTGCAGATAGTTGTTCCGGATCTGGGTGTCCTGTGTATGTGAGTATACATGTTTGTAAACACAACAACGATACAGGAGTAATTCCTAGGGTGGGGCCATGTTTTTAAAAAAAGAAAAAAAAAAAATTACATAGCCAACTGGCGTCATGACCCTAGAGCAATATGGCATCCACTGCGTCCAGCATTTTCGTCAAATTACGCGCGTTTGAAAATGTAAAATTTAAATGCATTTTTATGGCACTTATTGATTGAATAAAAATTTTGTGTTTTTTTATTGGTTTATTAGCAATATAGAATCTAATTGAAACACTTTTCAAAAATGGGTGTAATACCGTATTGCGCCACTATAAATTACCCCATGGGTTATACCAGTAATCTACATGAGTTCTCTTTTTAACCGAGCTGAAAAACTATGACATAAAAGTAATAATTTATTTTAAGTTGATCGAACCTAACTCCTCTCACTCAGTAAGCACTCTTCCAACCACATAACATTTCACCCACATCACATAATTATCATAAAAGCGCTAATCACAATAGCTAAAGTGCTATAATATCTCATAAACATAAAACTCTGTTAATGCCCACTTAGTGCCACTTAGCGATGCGCAATGATGGCCGGCCAGTAACGGGGCACTATGGCACTAATCAATACTGCCATTAGTGCCTTTTATTGCCGGTGCTAGGAGTAGGATTTGTTTTACTACTAGTAATTAGGGGAACGGTCGTAGGTGCCTTGAATAGCAGTACTCGATGTGTTCACTAAATAGTAATGTGCAGAAGTACTTCACTGAAAACATTGAAAAGTTACTTGAAGCTGCATGAATAAAATATTCTATCATCATCATTCTCCTGCCCTTATCCCAATTTATATGGGGTCGGCGCAACATGTCTTTTTCTTCCATACTCCTCTATTAGTCGTCATCTCGGCAGTCACCCCCTTTTTACCCATATCCTCTTTCACACAGTCCAACCATCTTTTCTTTCGGTTTCGTTTCCTAGGCTATAGAGGCATGCGGATCAGGGTGTAAAGTCCCACAAACCTCCATTGACGCGAGCCGATCCTCCTCGCTGACGGGTGTGGTGTCTGGTCCGGGCTACTGCCCGATGGTTGTTGTCGGACTGTTGTATATTATCAAATTGCACGGAGAACTCTGCTTGCGCCATGCAAAATTTGTGACACCAGGTATGTGGTGGTATAGATGACGCTAAAAGCCAGGTCCAAACGGAGCCCTGTTGCTGTCACTCACGTGTCCGTCTGTCCGTCTGTCTGTTTGCCGTCATCTGTCACACAGGTTTTACAGCCAAATGGTTGGAGCTACAGTCTTACAGTCTTGAAATTTTCACAGTATGCCCATCTTGTTGAATGAAATTGTGTGTTGTGTTTTGCCATTTTCGCTATCCGCCAGCTGTGCGAAAAAGAAAGAGCTGTGCATAAAAACTTGCAGATGGTGTTCATTGACCTCGAAACGGCATAATATGAGCGGGTGCCTCGAGAGGTTTTGTGGTGGGCCCTTAAGGAGAAAGGTGTGCCTGGGAAGTATGTGCAGTTCTAGTGCTAGATCAACTCAGAATGGATGAAATGGCGACAGGTCACTTTAACAACTTGCGACCGACGGATGCCCCTTAAGTTAAAGGGGAAAATCTATAAGTCCGTGATTAGACCTGTCGTACTGTATGGGTCAGAATGTTGGGCTGTGAAAAAGACGGATGAAAAAAGATTACATGTGGCGGAGATGAGAATGTTGAGATGGATTTGTGGAGTAACGAGAATGGATAAAGTGAGAAATTAGTATATTAGAGGTAGTTTAAAAGTGGCTCCAGTCACAGAAAAGTTGAAAGGGAACCGCTTATCTTGGTATGGTCATGTAAAGAGGAGGTATGAAATACATGTAACTAAAAGAGTCATGAATATAAATGTGGATGGATGGAGAGGGAGAGGGAAGCCAAAGAAAGGATGGATGGTTTGTGTGAGGAGTGATATGAAAGAAAAGAGTCAGTGATAGCGTGACGGCTGACAGGACAGAATGGAAGAAAAAAACGTGTTGCGCCGACCCCAAGTAACATGGGATAAGGGCAGGCAGATGATGTTTTGTCTTATTTTTATTTATTTTTCTAATAATTTTTATTGAATGTACATAATGCTATTATATGATCCAACTGTTAATTGAAATAAAGGAAATGAATTGAATTGACTTGAGTTGACCCAAAGCTATACAAATAGTTAAAAGTGATGGGTTATTGACAGAAAATGAGAACATGTAATTAGATGAGAACAGATTTATTATTTGCTTCACGAGCTACAACAGACATGGCACACGAGCAGCGTAAAAAGGGGGGAGGCAACCAAAAAGTAATATGAAAGGTGTCAGTTTCTTTTTGACAGTTGACACAAAGTGACATTGACGTTTAGTTTACAAACTACAACACTTCCCCTAAACTAAAGACGATGTCTCGCCAGACAACAAACTGTCCCAGAAATTACACATTACAAAAATTACATTCAAAAGAAAAATTTCCTTTTAACAAACGTAAATGTTTACAATTAACATTATTTAAACAAGCCTAAACCCTTCAAGAACACATCATGTTTTTCTTATGTTAAGGGTTTTGTTAGGATATCAGCTATCATTACATCAGTAATGCTGTTGACAAATATTCAATTTTAATTATGTCTTTATTAACAATTTCTCTTATGAAATGATGCCTTACATCTATGTATTTTGTCCTACTATGATACATAGGATTTGAACTTAATCTTTGAGCAGATTGATTATCATTATAAATCAATATTTTGCTAAATACTCCAAGTAGTTCATGCAAAAAATTTCTAACAAACAAAGCCTCTTTACAGGCATCTGACATGGCCATATATTCAGCCTCCGTGCTAGAGAGAGCCACTGTTTTTTGTTTTTTACTCTACCATGATATTGTGCTACTACCAAGTTTGAACATAAAACCAGTGTAAGATTTACGATCATTTTCATCACCTGCCCAATCGGCATCTACATATGCAGTGACTTTCAGCTCACTCTTCTGAAAAGTTAAATAATGGTCTTTAGTACCTTTGAGATAGCGCAACACACGCTTAGCTGCTTTCCAATGAGTTTCTGAATGAGATTCGTTGAACTGGCTCAGCACGCTCACAGCATGAGAAATATCTGGTCTGCTACAAACTGCAATATACATAAGACAGCCTATTAAATTTCTATAATCATATTTATTACTTTTTTCTTGACTTGCAGTTAACTTTGATCCTTTTTCCATCGGTGTTTTCGCAGGTTTACAGTCTGTCATGTGAAATCTCTCTAAGACTTTGGTTATGTAACCTGACTGATCAAGAGTGATCTTATCTCCTTGCTTACAAATCCTCATCCCCAATATCTGATGGGCTGGTTTCAAATCACGCATGTCAAACTCCTTCATCAAATCATTCTTGACTATGGACCTTAAAGATGAATTACATGATGAGAACACAAGGATGTCATCGACATACAAAGCGGTTATAATGAACTCGCTTTGTAATCTTTTGAAATAAACACATGGTTCTGATGATGTTCTACTAAATCCAAATTTCTTCATTAAAACATCATTAATTTTATCATACCACATTCTGGATGCTTGTTTTAATCCATAAATTGCTTTGTTTAATTTGTAAACAAAGTTCTCTTTACCGTTTATTTTAAAACCCTCTGGTTGTTCCATATAAACCTTTTCTTTTAAATCACCATTTAAAAATGAAGTTTTTACATATAAATGATCAATATTCAAGTTATATTGAGCAGCAATGGCAATCAGAGTCCTAATTGTAGAATATCTTACAACTGGAGAAAACGTTTCGTCATAATCTACTCCATATCGTTGTGTGTAGCCTTTTGCCACAAGTCGTGCTTTATATTTTAACAATTCGCCATTGAGCCGCCTTTGCTTCTTAAAAACCCATTTGCATTTAATTGGTTAGGGTCCAACAATGGTTTTTGATAAAAGACTCATACTCATCTGTCATTGCCTCTTTCCACTGAGCTGCATCGAGACCATTCACCTGCACTGTCTCCGGTTCTTCATCATGACTGCTTAATCTGCGTACTAGCTGTACAGACTCATTCAACATCATTGAGTCTTCATAGTCAGATGATGATTTTATTGATGATTCTCCTGGAATGTAAGTTGAATCCAAAGTATCATTTGCATCAGAATTGTCCCCACTCTCACCAGAGAGAGTCACCTACTGTGATAATACTTGTCGCTCTTGCTTGCCTCTTTGTTATAAGGTCATCAGATTGTGTAGGACTTCTATTAGATGTCTCATCAGGAGACTCATCAGTTCCTGATATCTCGTGGGAAGCAGACTGTAAATTAGTCTCTACAGTTTGCCCAATACTTGAACTAGTGTCTAGTTGTTCAAGTATTGAACAAGAGTTTAGTGGTACTTAGCAGATAGGTCACATGATGATATTTATAAAAATATCATCATGTGTGACCTATCTGCTAAGTCTGCAATAAATGTATTTTCCAAGAATTTGACATCTCTCGCCTTGATACACTTTAATGAATCAGGCTCTATAAGCCTGTAACCTTTCGTATCTTCGCAATAGCCTACAAATATATATGGTTTACATTTGGAATCTAGTTTCTTTCTATTATGAGAAACAGCATAAGCAATGCAGCCAAATATATGCAAATAATTTAGATTCACCTTTTTAGTGACAGCTTTGGTTGGTGTTCTGTTTTTCAGGTAGACTGCAGTGTTGACCGCTTCTGCCCAGAATTTGTTGTCAAGCTTAGCGTCTCGCAACATACATCTCGCTTTCTCCAGAATGGTCCTGTTTGCACGCTCAGCCACTCCATTTTGCTGTGGCGAGTGTGGGACCATGATGTGATGCTTGATACCATTATTCTTCAATAAATCCTGTAATTTTAAATTAAGAAATTCACCACCATTGTCACTACGGAGAACCTTTATTTTATGGTTGGTTTCATTTTCAACCATAGCCTTAAAATGTTTGAAACTCTCAAACACTTCATCCTTTGATCGAAAAAAATACACAAATGTTTTCCTAGTGTAGTCATCTATGAAGCAAAGAAAATACTTGGCACCACTAAAAGACGTAACAGGTAAAGGACCACATAGGTCTGTATGTACCAGACCTAAAACTTCAGAAGCTCTTGTGTATGACTTCTTGGGAAACGGTAATCTGCTTTGTTTACCCTCAATACACGCAATACATGGCTGAAAAACTGTGGAGTCATAATTAATACCTTTGACCATACCTTGTTGAAGAAGTGCCATACTTCTGGAGTTCAAGTGTCCAAGTCGACGATGCCAGGTTTCTTGCGATGCTACCGATACCTTTTCCTTCGATTGAGATGAACAAGCAGTCATTGTTACTGCTTCTTGAGCTGATGTCACTAATGATGTACTAGTACCCCTCTCTGAGCACGGAGTCTGATGTATGTCTAACTTGTAGACCCCTGCATCTAAGCTTCCTGAAGCTAAAATATCCTTTCCATCATAAATATGACATTTCTGAGCATTAAATACTACTTTATACCCTTTACTAACTAAGGTACTGACAGACAATAGGTTGGCAGACAGTTTAGGTACATAATAAACATTACTAATTATCCTAAGACAGTCTTTAAGTTGAACCTTGATATTGCCACATCCTACAGTCTCTAGTTTCTCACCATTGGCAACTGTTACACTCATTGGCTTATCATACACAAAATCAAACATGACACTTTTATCATTGCACATGTGAGCCGTTGCTCCACTGTCTACGTACCACTCACTTGACTTGATGCTGACAGACAGCGCTGTCAACAGCACTTTCGGACTTTCCTTGTTGACTTTCTTACTCTGTTTCGGGCAATCCTTAATAAAATGTCCTGCCTTCTTACATCTATAGCATTTTGAAAGTTAACTTGATGTGTCTACCGTATTCCGTGATGCTGACAGTGCTGTTGCACTCTAATCTGGTTTATCACGACGTTGAGATTCTTGTAACAATTTTGCCTTTACCACATCACTGGATAGTTTGACGTTAGAGTTTTCCAAAGCCATTATCAGAGGATCATAGTCAGCTGTCAGTCCGCTTAACATAATTACCGCCACAAAATCATCATCAAGAGGAGATTTTATATCCTGTAATTGTTGTGATGTTTCAACTATCTTACTGAGGTAACTGTCCATACCATCACCGCCGAGTTTTCTACTAAACAGCACTCGTAGTACTGATAATCTTCTACACAGCCCTTTATCCTCGAAAGCCTTTTCAAGGTTAGACCACGCTTCTTGCGCGGTTTCACAATAGCTTATTTGTGGAAATATATTAGAATGTACAGACAGACATATCCTTGCTAGTGCCTTTTGTGATTTCTTTTCGTCGCATTTTTCATTGTTCTCGACACAATCCGACAAGTCTTCATGGATTAGAATCATTTTCATTAGGAATTTCCATGTTCCATAATTCTCTATTCCACGTGATTTTTCGTGTACATTTTGAATAAGTGAAGAGGACGCACCTGTTGAACTCGTTGAAGATGACGCCATTGTAGTTCACAGCGGATCACACCAACGTGCAACGGCCGGTTCGGATGGTGCAGTTTCAGTAAAAATAATACTTTTTCTTTGCCTAGTATTTTCCTGGGCCCATAACCTGATGGGTTATTGACAGAAAATGAGAACATGTAATTAGATGAGAACAGATTTATTATTTGCTTCACGAGCTACAACAGACATGGCACACGAGCAGCGTAAAAAGAGGGGTGGCAACCAAAAAGTAATATGACAGGTGTCAGTTTCTTTTTGACAGTTGACACAAAGTGACATTGACGTTTAGTTTACAAACTACAACAAAAAGTACATTTAGTACGGAACCCTAAATGTGCAAAGTCGGACACGCACTTAGCCGGTATTTTTTTTCTCACAGCTTCACTCTCGTGAGTCGTGACCAAATGAACCGTGCATTTTTCCGGGATAAAAATATCTTAGGGCACTGCGCAATAGTGATGTTTTATAAAGAAGAAGACAGACAAACAAACAAATTTTTTTTTTTTTTTGTTCGACCTCTAAATTAGTTTGTTATTTTACGGTTAACTTAGGATAACATCACCTCACTAGTGCCGAACATTACTTCTGTATTAACTTATCTACTGACTACATAATTATGGTCTGCGTAAATCGGTTAGCTATCGTCGAATAAATTAACTTAGAAAACATCTATTGAGTACCTAAGACCTGATTAACATTATAAACGAGAATGGCACTATGCATGATTCTAAGACTAAATAATATTTATTTGAAGACGAAATTCTAAGAGATTCTTGAAACAGGATGGGTTACATAAATTTTAATTGCTTTTATCTTATTAATTCTTGTTAAGAGGCTGCTTCAACACAGTGTACTAAATAATTATTATTAAATCTTTTATTCTAAAAATCTGTCATTTGTATATTTCTGTGTAGCTTTTAATCTCTAAGTATAATTAAAATTACTCGAAAATCTGGAGAGGTATAATTAAAATGGAACCAAAACAAACAAACTGAAGTGGATGACAATTCGAAGCTCCGACCTCGCGCCGCCGCGCTAGCACACATAGCGGTATGAATAAGATATGGAGCGCTTGCAAAATTCAGACTTAATTTTTTTTTTTTAAGTAATTGACAGGGTCCTGCGCATTTACTCAACATCTTAAAATGCATTTATACCTACCTACTGTGTTCGGTAATAATGATCTAAGTTTGAATTAGAAGCAATAGCGAATTTGAAAAATGTCATTTATCATTATCATTTAATTAGTTAAAAAGTAGTTCTAGCAATAACTACTCTGTGCTAAAATTGCACGCCTCTCATTCCTCCCCTCTTCATTGAATAAACGCTCACAACGTAATACAAACACGAAACGAATTGTCAATATTTTATCTCTCAGTCATCGACTAAATAATTATAAATTATGTACATAAGTAATTGCAGATTTGAAGTAGGTAGTACACACATTGATCAATAAACATCCATTAGAGCGACCGCAGTTTAAGTTTAGAGGTTCTCTACAGTGTAACTTAAGGGTCTAATACCCGCCAAGTGGCGGCCTCATCCGCAAAAACGGCCTTATTTGACGCTTTTGCTTACTACTTTGGATAGGAAACATTTTGAGTCCTGTTTTAACAACGTAAAAATACTTTATCCTCTTTGTAACAAACGTGACGTTAGATTCTTTAATATTTATTTTCTATGCTATGCTACGTTTTTTATTCAATAAGGGTGCCACTTGGCGGGTAGTAGAGCCTTAAGCGCAATTATTATACAGGTAAGAGCATACATTTTACCCACTATTGTTGAGGACAGAGGACTATCTGGCGAATGAAACAATGTGAACACTACTACCAGATTTATTTTCAACCTCCACAGGTTTAAAAACAATTACATACACTGTTTTAAAGCAAGCATGGCTTAAGTTAAAGATTTATTTATCATTATTTATTTATTTATTTCACACAAATAAGTACAACATCTTACAGTCGAGACCAAGACGATGTTTTACACACCTATTAAACTATTAAAATATTTTATTATATATTACTAACTAAGATACCGTGTCCTGTAACAATAAGCGGTTAAAACAATACGAGACTAGCACTACTGGTTTCAGGAGGTTTACTGCGCGCGGACTGACTCCGTTTACCCGTTATAAACACCCAACTGGGCGGCAATAAGTTAATATTTAAATCAACTTCAGGCTTCTAGAAAGTACGAAAATATTCTAAATTGTGCTTGCCCTTGTGTCCAAAAGCCATCACTATAAACATTAATTCATAATTATGCAACTATCATTCATAAAACGTCCCTCTAGTGTCAATAAGCGCAAAGAATTATACAATATTCCATTCTTCTAGCTAATGATAGTGAAACCACCTGGCAATAGGTGGCGCGAACAGAAGCTATATTCTCACCTTGCTCCAGCTGTTCAACAAAAGAGGGCGCTAATATAATTATATATATTAGTCACACACTACAATGCCAATATTCATGTTTACACAGTACCTACTTGGAAAGCAAAAGCTGTTAAGCTGTTGATTCCAGCTGACACACTTACCGGGGGGTATCGTGGAAGTCAAATCGTTCAGTTGCTGGTTACACACCCGCGTTCGTTTAAACTGAAAACCAACCCCAACATAGTTTGAAAAAGGTAGATTGATTGATAACAAAACAAAAAGCGCTCTACAGCGTGTGTTCGTACCCGTCGCCACGCTGGACGCCAAGAGCCTCTCGTTCCCTCGCACTCGTCAAACTTAGCCCATGATTGTCGCGAACAATCATTTAAATAAATTAAACAAGGAGTTTGCCAACAAAAGCTACTTCTCCAAGACATGCAAACTTCGTGTAATTGAAAGAGATCGAGTATCCTGAGCTCTGACTGAAAGGCGCGGATTACAACAATAACGTTATTTTATGTTTGAAATAAGGAATTGAAGATTTTGAGATAAATGAGTTAGATGGGACTTAAATATTTTGAAAGGGTTGTGTTAAAATTGTGATGTATAATAAAAAAAATTCTATCTTAGTGCTGTTCTGATCTTAGATCTTAGCAAGATGTGTCATGTCTATGTCACAATCCAAGCTTGTCCACTGGGAACCTACTCGTATATAAAAAAAATCTCAATACAAGGACAACCTGAGTAAATATTTTGTTAAAAAGGAATGTTCAGGATCTAAACCTGCCTCATAGCAACCGCGCCCTTTGAGCGCGGGATTAATTTTTAGACCAAACAAAGTTGCTTTTAAAACTATGTTAACCGTATCTCTCAACAAAAAGAATAAAATTCTTTAAACGGTTACATCTATAAATATAAGTTCACTAAGGATAATATAAGGTCCCAGTGTTATATGGTTACCCACATAACATTTTCTCAACAAAAGATAAAAACATAAATCTTCGCTTGCTCGTAAATCAAAGAAAAGCTGGACAAAAAACTTCAAGATTCAAGCATTTATTTGTAGAAACATGAGTATACAAACAATCACACGAAGAAACTTGTTGAGCACTGAACCCAAACTTAAACACAAAAATGTTTCTCATCTAAGCGCCCAAATTCCTTCCGAACATAAAATCCATTTGGTCCGTTTAAGTATTTATATTATTTATAAAATTCTTTGTGAGGGCCACGTAGGTCCAGGTACACGAGAGAGAATAGTTTGCACTAATGTGGACCCCGAGGGTCCGCTCGTGAATTATTAAGTGGATGGACCTGGCTCGCTGGCTACATTTTTATGAAACTTGTTACATGGTCACAGGAATTTCTGGACTCGGATAAGAAAGCCGAAGTTTTAGTTTGCTTATTTCATCTATGGTGCATTATTAAATGAAAAGACCGGTGATGAATTTAATCTAATCTAGAGCAATTTTTCTTTTGCTTGATATCCTTGAGTAACATGCAACAAGCTTTGACCTTCCAGATGGCGTAGTACGCTTATCAGTGTAATGACCGGGATACACGAGACTATTTTTAAGGGTTCCAAACATCCGAATGTAAATACGGCACCCTTATAGGATCACTCGTGCGTCTGTCTGTCCGTCTGTCACAGCCAATTTTCTCGGCACCGCTGGCAAAAGTTATTAGATATGAAAATAAAATTTCAGAGTACGTGTGTGTATACCTAAGGGCTGAACATAATCCACCAATGAAATAATTATATCGTATATTTCATGAAATAGGTATAATATTGAAGCAGCAACACTTTGTCAGCATTACTCGCTGAGATCTGAAGTGTCGTTATTACTGCGAACCTAATTTACACAGAGCTCGTGATTGATGATGTTACACAAAATAAATCTACTCCACTTTACTTAATATTTACATTACTTTCCAGATATAGCCCTACAAATA
Source organism: Polia nebulosa (assembly GCA_951329385.1). NCBI lineage: Eukaryota > Metazoa > Arthropoda > Insecta > Lepidoptera > Noctuidae > Polia > Polia nebulosa. The sequence continues at coordinate 22,710,043 of OX589613.1, read as the reverse complement.
AAAAAAATAAAATCTCTCTGAAATTGTATCCGTCGAATCGTGAATCCCAATAAATACCGAAGCGTAGAGAACGTTTGACTAAATCCAAAACAAATCGTGTTTTGTGTTAAAGGAATTAACATGATTCGATTTCTCGTCTGTCCACAAAGTTCCTCTCATCGCTTCAGATCGATAAGAGTGTGTATTTTACGAGCTGAAGTAAATTTAATACTATCGCCGATCGATAGGGGGCCACTCACGACGCTGTTATCGCCGACTGGCCACATAAAAAGGCTCCTCTACTGAAAAATCTGGGCTCTGCACCTAATCCTCCATGATATAAAGTTGGCTGGTCGGGCAGTTTTTAAGGTTCCGCAGACAACGGAAAGCAACTTACGCCGCGCTCCGTCTCTGTATGTCTGTATGATATAGGGCTATATCTTTGTACCCTAACTGTACTAGGTATCTTGCATGCTCTGTGTATGTATGTCTCCATTGTAAACTCATGTTTTGGATGATTAATGATCTTGGATCTCTGGTTTATAGAATGGGTGTTATATTACCTCTACCATGGCATATAAATTAAAATAAGTTAGAGTGTAATTTTGTATGTACGGAACCCTTAGTACCTGAGTAACTCCGACTAGTACTTGGCCCATTTTTCCGATTCCGTTCGGGTACAAAGAGGGAATTTAGCGAATTTACGTGAATTGTTAAGTCGTTCTGTGCGTATATTTGCCATAAACATCAAACGAGTGTAGGTCGTCGAATGGAAGTCGAAGTCGAAGCCGGCTCAAAACGGACTGTTGCCGAGGATCCGCGCTAAGCCGGGTGAAGGTCACACACGTGGCGTTGTATTGTGTCGGGGGCGCTTTTAGAGAAGAACTTGAAAAATCATCTTGTATAGTTGATTATTTTGAGTAGATTATAATATATAAATTATGTGAGAAGTCGTTAGTCTTTGTTGATTTCGAAATTAGTGTCATACATATTTGTTACACTAACAATTTAGTTTAGTGTTTAAGTATTTATTAGTTTTGTTAGATAACAGATTTCTGTTTAATTTTCCTCGAGCTAGATATAATGAGTTATTAAAATGTTTGTTAATTTATATTAATGCCACCTCTCCGGCTCATAAATGATAATTATTAATTTACATGATTAAAACTTCTGAAATGGCCCCAATTTATATGCCCCACCTTAAATTTTCAACTGTAACAATTGTATACTTTAGAAAATAAGAAGTATGATAGGGTTGAAGTTCAGATATACACGAGGGCGGATTGAGAAGTATTTGACCTGGCCAAGAAAATAAGCACGTTTAAAATTAATTATAATTTTGTTTTTTACGTAATCACCATCAAGTTCAAAACTCTTCTCCCATCTCCGCAAAGCGTTCAGATCATTGGAAACAAATCATTCTTCCTTAGACTTCGAAAACTTCAAATGCTCTGTGTGCTCCATTTGAGACAAATCGCGTGGGACACGTATTGACAAATAAATTTGCATAACCACAACTAATTGTCGCGCACGTTTCATTCTTCGCCACAGATAACTAGTCTGAACTGCACTAAATAATGTGAGTAGTTAAGATTTTAAGAGTCGACTGGATCTGTGTGAGGCGAGTTATTTTGCGATTTAAATAGACATCAGCAGTCTGTAATTGGAGAGAGAAGAAAACAAACTATGGGAAGAAAAGTACCCACCACCTTATGACTTCGTAAAGCCCAAGGAACAGTTGCCTATCGGTCGAGAACTGCAGTGGCCTATAAAGGGCCCTGAATAAGTTGCGTATCTAAGTGGGTCGCTGCAAGTACAACCTGGCGAAGTGGGGGATCATCGATCTATCTAATACACAGTGCGAGTGCGGTGCTCCTGTTCAAACCATGTCCCATCTGCTGGAGTGTCCCAAATGTGCTTCCACCTGTGCCCTCGAGGATATGAACAAGGTCTCCGACACTGCTACAAACGTGGCCACTTACTGGACCCAAACAGTATAACTGCTTATTTAAATGTATCACGACACGAAAAGAAGAAGAAGAATCCGAGAGAGCAGTGGTGGCCCAGTGGTAACGGCTGTGACTTACAAGTTGTAGGTCGTGAGTTCAAAATCAGGTAGGCGCTTTACTTTGTGTAAATTATTTTATCACCACTACTCTCAAAACGGTGAAGGAAAAATCGTGAGGAAACCGGCATGATGTCCTAGAACCAAAAATTTTAAGACATGTGATAACTACCAACCCGCACTGGGCCCGCGTGGTGGATTACGGCCCACACCCTCTCACAGAGAGGAGGCCTGTTCGCCAGCGGTGGGGACATTAAAAAGGCTGATGATGAGTCTGTAATCAATACGCATTGTATTAATCCCTCTTGGTACCTAATTGAAGTTTGTAACAAGAACCAAGTCATAATCGCTAAACCAGAACTAGTTCGCCCTTGAAAACGATACACTGAACTTTTTGTTACGGCTTGTTCATCGAATACTTGAGACACTAAATACTGATTAGATTATATACCAGCTTTGTTTGGATCTTAGCAATAAGTGTGCCACCTACAATAAAGACAAAACGTTAAAAACTGACAAAATATTGTCTCATTAATCGGCCATTTTTTTTCAAATTTTCTTAAAAGAAACATTGCCTCACACTAGGCATTTAGGCACCTGCAACACGCAGTTAATCGCTCAAAGTGTTTTCGTGCTGTCGGCGTTCTAGTCAGCAATTGAATTAATTTAGCAGACTTAACCCTTTTTTTTTTTTTCTTAACCCTTGATATGGTGAACAGTATACTCCAAGCAACAGCTCATAGTCTAGTAGCGAACTGTTGATCATTCAAAATGAAAAGGGTCTGACATCGTCCGACACACGAGAATTGCCGGAGCTGCCCGATGTTGCCCGATGGCACACGATGGCTTCGCAAACAAAAGTATTGTCCATTAACCAGAGCGAGCAGCAATGGACGTACTTACATGAGATGTTACCGAGAGTGGCCTGCTCTAGTCAATAATGTATTGAGTACGATGAAACAGAACGGAGAACATATCAAAATAAACGTGGTATATATATTCTTCGTGTTAGTTCTCTGAGTGGAGTGTACTTAGAGCTATACTTCGTGTAGTTTCGTTTTGAACCACTGTACTCGCAGGTACATATATGCACCTTATCGTTTTGGACCACTGTACTGGCAGGTACATTATGCACCTTTTTTATTTTAGATGGGTTTGCTCTTGACTCTAGTCTAGGTCAGAGGTGACAAAGACAAAGTCGACGATGGAGCGAGCTTACCCAGAAGGCAGGGGCCGGTGGGATGAGGTCGTGGAGTTCTTGGGCACACTCTCCGAAGTACATGTTGTAGAAGACCGGCAAGCAGGCAACCTTGCGGCGATGAGCCAAACTGTGAACGTTGGCATCCACCAGTTTTACGTCGCCTCTTAGCTCTGCGTTCCACTGAGTCAAGCGCAGCAACTCATCGTTGAGACAAGTTTTAGTGCGAGAATGTGGTCCAGCGGTTACCGGTTCCCAGCAGAAATGATCAAAAACACTTTCTGAAGCCGGTAGTAACAGTCAAATCGTCGAGACGTAAAGTAATGAATTATGTGATTATACAGCTGAAGAATAATGTGAATAAAAACGAATTGAACTTTATTATAAAATTAATTATAAACTCGTCATCTCTCGTCAAGCGTTCGTCATCATCCGCGTAACCTTTTCAAACGACTGCAATTTATTTGAGTGCCCTTAAATCATTAACATAGGTATTTAAAACGATAAACAAACAGAAACAATTATAAACCGTTACAAATGGCCGTTCAATCTCAATTCAGTAAACCACTCCAGATTCAGTCGTCAGTCGGGCGAGAGTAAACACTAAACAGTAAAGTTTACGAGGAGGTCCCACCTACTAACCTACCCGTACGTCTTTATTTGTTGTTCCCTCCTCCGAGCAGATCTCGCTGATAAGGGGCTGTAAACTCGACCCTGAACGCGTTACCATTGACTTAGCACTTATTTATTAACACCCTACGACTGAGCTACGTGCGTTTTATTGTACAGCTAAACTGTTGTACTAAACTTGAACATTTTAAGAGAGATTGTAAATTGAAGCGAATATTGTAAATAAGGATTAAATTTCGAAGAGACTGTGACTCGTCAGCCTTCAAAGTAAGAGTGAACAGGGATCTTCTGGGCTCGCTGGCTCCGTCAACCTCATCCATTTATTACATCTGGCGAGAGCGGTCTTATAATAATTAAGAGAGGGGAAAATAGGCTGCTTGCGAAACAAAGACAATTAGATTATTAGTATTAGTTTTTTACCCGGCTGCCCTAGTTTTCGAGAGTATGTATGTATGTACTCGTCTGTATGTGTATATGTCTTTGTCTATTTCTTTGGCACGCGCTGTATCCTAAAAAACTTGATGGATTTTAACAAGTGACGTATCATTAGCTTGGTCTTAACCGCCGAAGTAACATAGGCTATATTAATTTTGAAAAAAAGAAAAACAATATGGCGACCGCCATTAGGCAAGTTTGTCGTATTTTTTGTGACCTGGTCATGTGGGGTATAAAATGAAAGAGCTTGAGAAGAGGATTCCAAATTATAACTCAATAAAATGTAGAAAATTTTTAGTTGTTTTTCATCAGTCGGATTTTTGTTTTGTTTTTTGAAAATTTTCATTGAGTGATCTTGTGTTTTTATTAGCCTTTATTGTCCCACTGATAGAAAAAGGCCTCCCCGACATCCTTCCAGACTCTCTTTTCTTGCGCCACCTCCAACCAGCCTTCGTCGTCCAAGTCATCTCGCCACCGCTTTCTGTGCCTCGGCGACGCCCGTCGTTCCTCTGGCACCCATTACGTGGACATTTTTCCCCAGGGTCGCCTCAGCCGCACGCATGATGACTCATGCATCCAGCCGAACCCGCCCAATCCTATTCAAGCCCGGCAATTTTTCGTCCACGTAGAGATTTATAAGTGGTTAATACTTACATTGCTTTAAAGTAATGGGAACACTCAATACCTTACTTTGGTTGTGAGAAAACCTAAATGGAAGTGTAACATAGCAGTGTACATAATACAGGGCATATATATGATGTGCTGGTAAAGGACTTGCGCCGTGGCCCGTCTCTCAGGACAGGGGTAATCTTACGACCGGGCAGGGTCTCACAGCTGGGCGGTATCGTATTATAACACGTCATCTTCATAATCTGGTGGGAACTGACTAAATCCAGGTCAGATTAATTGACGGGTTTATAAGTGTTCCGTTTTTAATATTAACTGATCTACTTCTGTTAGTGGCTTCGCCCGTGTATAAGTCGGAAACTGTCCCAAGGGAACTTATTTCTGGGATAAAAAATATCGAATGTACTACCTAACCTATAATCTACCAAAATTGGTTAAGCGGTTAAGGCGTGAAAACGCTACTAACAAACAGACAGTGTTACTTTTCATATTAGAGTGTAGATGGGGCTTGCGGACGGCGAGTAATCGGTAGCTCGCCGTCCAATAAGGATCAGGCCCGAGAGTCGACAGCGCGTAGTGTTCCACGCGCGCCTCAAAGAGATGTCAGCAACAACTGATGGAGCCCGCCGAGGCCGATGCCTGCCTAGGGGTCGTGGATAAATTCGAATAAGAGTCATCACGCCCCTTGGCACAGGCAACTGAAGGAACAGGGGTGGGTTTTATTCAGTAAAAGTCTGACACGCCCTCCCGCACCACCCAGAGCGGAAGAAGTCATTGGACGATTTCCCAACCCCAAAAAAAGTGTATTACACGAATTAATTCAGTTTCCCTTGATTTGGGGAAAAGCTAAAGAGTAAGTCTGAACATTAAGGAAGATATTATGACGTCAAATTAACTACAATTTTCACAGTAAAAATTATAAATCTGTCTATTTTATCCAAACTATCAAGTAAAACATTATCTTTTATTTTCTTATTTCAGTGCTAACGTCCCCAAGACAGCAGACTCGGTTGCTATGACTAAACTTATTGTTATCCCTATAGAAACTGCGACAGTTAAGCAAGATCGTTCCTTTGTTCGCGTTATGTACCAAGTTATGTTATTACTTTCTAACTTTAACTTATGTATATCGCCTAAATACGTAAGCTGTGAACTCCCTAATGTGCCTTCCATGTAGATGTCTTTAAGGTAACGGAGCAGACTCGGTGGTGAACTCTTCTCATATTTTGATGTCTTAGTAATATTGTTCGTATGGTTATGGCAACATTTACTCGTATGCCAGTAATTTGGCTTAGATTTCAATGGCCCGGAGTAGAAACTTACACTAATATTTATGTAGGAATATTCAGCATTAGCATCTCGCGGCTTCGCTAACGTGGTATCTCACACAAAGATTTATCTAATCAAATCAGTCCCAAGTTCCAAAGATTACCTGCAAATTATCATAATAATATCGATATCCGCCGCGGGCAGTTTTGTGGCAAACTGTTGGGCAGTAGCGACAACACGGACCCGATCTCCATGGAAAAGTTTTGTTCTTTATTTCCGGCTTGCCTTTAAGCTACATTTCCCGGGGTTAGTCCATGGATGGGTGACGATCATTACATACCGAAACTCCTCCGTGCCTCGGAAAGCACGTCGAAAGCGTTGCGGGTCGTCAGAAGCCCGAAAGTCTGACAACCAGTCTTACCAAGGGGTATCGTATTAACCAGTAACTGGGTTGTGGAGGTCAGATAGGCAGTCGCTCCATGTAAAATACTGGTACTCAGCTGCATCCGGTAAGACTGGAAGCCGACCCCAAGATAATTGAGAAAAAGGCCAGGCAGAAGAAGATCTCCGGCTTGCCTTCATTGGCCGGCCGTAATGAAAAGTGACGAAAAACAGAGCTCCCACCTGTCTCTAACCTTTACTGGCTGGTTTGAGTGGAGATTCGCGGGAGCAATCATGCTCGTTAGAAGGATGTATAATCCAGTAAGGTACTGGTAGAGATCTTGACCGTACATCTGAGATTGTCCTATAGCCGTGGTATACCTCTCCACTCCTTTAGCACTTCACAGTATGTTGCCTCCTTGTTGCTACGTGCAAGTCACCCCTGCCTTTTTTACCGATGTATTATAATAACATTGTACAGACAGGGGCCATAGTCCACATAGTTCTTGGTAACCAGTCCACTTTAGCCTTCTAAAACCATAGCCCGATATCTTTGTTTACCTTACCTCGCAATAGTTTCAAACCAAGGCGAGGTTTTCTTTTGGTGCACTTGTATAGCGCGTACAGGAATAATCACCGGTTGGTGCCTCATTTCATAAAAAGCGTCCAAAGGGGCCTCTGCGAGTTGGTTTCGGCTCCTCATACGCCTACCAAAGGTCCGGGACCTCAGAGTCCCGATAAATCTAATCGAAAAAAAAATAAAAATCATTTCTTACCAAAAATTACAGAGATAGTAATTTAAATAGTGTACAGACACAATTTTATAATTAATTTGTGGAAGACTGGTGCCTAAACTAAGTTTTTTGCAAAACCTGTTTTACATTATTATTGTTGTACTGGAGACGATGATTCGCATCTTAATATTCAAAATAAAAATCTTATACATAATCATATTTCAATATTGATCCTATAACTTGATTTGCAAAAATAAAAATAGAAAGTAATTTATTATAATTATGTAAGGGAGGATGTATGTGTGTGAATGTGTGTGGTGTGTGGGGTGAGTGTGTGTGATGTGGATTATTATACCTCTTTATAGTATTAGTTTAGTTATTCAACGTCTATATGTATTAATAATCAGCCTAATGTGTCGTACATTATAGGCTGATTATTCTATTCTTTTTGCTGATGCTGGGACTTCCCACCTTCTCTCTTTGAGAGGGTACGGGCGGTAATCCACTACGTTGTAAAGAAATTATTCTTCCACCGGCTAGCGTCAAAGATAATTTATGGCATGAGACCCTAGTTACCAATCTTCGGGTTTATTGCATGAGGTATGTCTGTAGCAAATAAGAGTCCTTTGATTTGGTCTTCACTTATATCACATTTATTGTCAACACTGCATCACACTAGATAATATTCAGTACACAGAAAATTGTATGTTGAACTTACAATTTATGATGAACCACTATTACCCTATCGTTCGAAGATCGAAAATTAAAGGTCCAGTGAGGAGATCCACAAGCAGTATCTAAGCCGTGGTCATCTAACCTTAGTGATCTCTGGACACGTGGACGTTTGTGTTCCGAAACTTTTGCTAAGACCGCATTGTTTTTCCAAAAAAATAAAGTGAAGTTTATGATCCGACCATTTTTATATTGTTTTTTCTTATATAATTAAATGTAAAGTAGGAACCCTGCCAACAAGAGAAAATTTCGGTGAGACTCATAAATGCCACGCTTAAGATTCACTATAGAAAAATCTCAAAAAGAGTACTTACAGCGTCCTACATCCCAATGCTTAACACATTTGAACTTAACTCTGGTTCCAGCTGCCTTTCGAGACATCAGTTAAATATTTTCTTAGATCTTTCCAACACACGGAGATTTTGTCTCATCGACGTATCAAGGCCAAAAAGGGCGAAGCGCCATCTTCCCGAGATGACGTTCCGTTCACGCTAATCAAACGTCTCGTTTCACAGTGTGACATATAAATTTTAATTAAGTATTATTTATTTCTGAATTAAATCTAATATATAGTAGGAACCATTGTGTTTATTCGCGCCTCTTATCGCAGTTTGACATATTTACGACCGGGCTCATAAAAAACAACTTGCTGAGGTTTCTATTGGAGCGAGGCACTTAAAGTAAACTTTTTTGGGTTGTTGAATAAACAGACCTTAGAATAACATGTAAACAATACTTGTAATTCAAGAGTTGAATTTTATTCAAATTCTGTTATCAACGATTTGTCGGGAATAGTGTGTGTGTGTGTGTGTGTGTGGGTAGTTGTTAAAACCACTGTATCAATTTACATGAAATTTTGCATGTTGCACTATGAATAGACAAGCAATAGAGTTGTTGTGTTGGAGTTGTAGAGTCCGATATCATATTTTCCTATTATTTATACTCAAAACTTCAAATTACGAAATCAAAACAACATAACGGCTTTTTAAAATTGCGTTTCTGCGTTTGCGTTGCGTTTTGTGTTGCGTTTTTTTTCTAACACTATGTAATAACTATCTAAGAATGCATGTGCACCATGCCACAGGATATAAGATCTTTAGTTATTTAATAATAGAGGTTTAAGCCGCGTAATCTGGATCGGCATACTGGTATGCCCGTGGCCGTTCAGGGGTTAATAGATTTTAATAACACAATTTCCATAGTTACGATTTCAAGTAAGTTGGTCAAATGCCATCTAGTGTCTTCGTAGTATCTATTGATTCGACATTCGCAGCACTACACCCGTTCTCGGCCAGATGGCACCACAAACCCCGAACCAACAGGTACATACACTTATTATTATTATTTTTTTTAACCGTTACAACGTGGGCTCAATGCTGGTTGGTGGATGTCACATGTCTTCGAAGTTTTGTTTCTAGAACATGCCGGTTTCCGCACAATGTTTTCCTTCACCATTTTGAGAGCAATGGTGATGAAAAATAATAATTTTAGAGTTCTGAAAGTCTGAATGAAACACTGAACCCTTATAGGATCACTCGAGTATCTGTCTATCCGTCTGTAACAGTCAATTTACTCCAAATCTACTGGAGTAATAAAGCTAAAATTTGGTGTACACACATGAATAACTGTGACCCAAACTCGGAGGTGTAACGTAAATAAATGGATTTGGAATATGGGGGTCACTTTTGGGAAAATAAAAAAAGTTTTGCAAACTGTACCGTGCTACATATCAAATGAAAGGGCTTATTTTAAGGGTCTCAAATTTTTTTTTTTTCATAATACTAAAATATATTATAATTTTTAATTATTTAAGAAAACGCGATATGTCCATTCCTCCTCCCCCCCTCCTTATCTCCGGAAACACTTAGCCTAAAATTTTGAAAAAAATACAGAACGTAATTCTTTACTTATAGATTACAGGAAAACCTATAAGAAGTTTTAAAAAACCTGGAAAAAAAAGATGATTTGTTCGGAACCCTTTGCGTGCGCGTCCGACTCGCTCCTGGCCGGTTTTTTTTTAAATTAAGTTATCGTTCTGTTCAAATATCCATTCAAGCAAGCTTAATATAGGATAAAAACATCGTTCGCTGGCCGATAGAGTTCGCGCGAGTGTGAAGCGGCACCGTATCGACGTATAATTACTTTGACACGCTTAGTTCCGCGAATAATCCGCATTGTTTGTGTGAGGTGGATGTATTTCCGAGCCGGCGCTACTCACTCGCCTGTCGGTCTGATTTCTAAACCTATAAAATCAACAATCACGCTTGTATTCGCCGAAGGGTTAGGCACAGGTGTATGTTTTAGTTTGTATAGTTCGGAATTCGCCTGTCATACAGCTCCATGTTATTTGGACTGAAAACCAGATCATGAGCCAATACTGAAAATCTCGTAATCAAAAACAATAGTATTTTTGCCGACCTCGGGATGTAATCCTAGAAACAACCGTACCTAATAGTTTTCTGATTTTCGTTCATTTTAGGCAACATCAACCTACCTAGACTTTTCTCAATGATGTTAGGTTGGCTTAAGTATAGTCTCACCAGTTGCAGAGGTATTCTACAAATAGTGACTGGCTTCTTGATCTCCAGAACCTTACTGGGTAGTGCGGTACCCCTTAGCAACACTGATTTGTTAGAGTTTCAGCCTTCTGATCAACATAGATTACATACTTATTCCGTGCAGTATCGACATCAAGAACAGCTGGCAGCCACCAGTTCGTTCATTTGAGACAGCATAAAATTATTCATTATCTGGGTCCAAACGGAGCCCTTTGTCACTCACGTGTCCGTCTGTCTGTCCGTCCGTTGTCTGTCACAAAATATTGTTATGAAGAATTTTTTGGTGATAATGTTTATTATTACGTATATTTTACTAAGAAATACCAATATTTGGTACGGAACCCTTGATGTGTGAAATCTGACACGCACTTAGCCAGTTTTTAGATTTCCGTACCCGAAGGATACAAACGGAGCCCTATTGTTATCACTCACGTGTCCGTCTGTCCGTCTGTCTGTCTCTCTGTCCGTCGTCTGTAAAGAAATTTTGTAACGAAGATTTTTTTAACTTCCCATAGACATAATATGAGCTTGAAATTTGGTGATAATGTTTATTATAACGTATACTTTACTAAAAGATACCAATATTATTTGGTACGAAACCCTTAATGTGCGAAATCCGACACGCAATTGGCCAGTTTTTTTTTTAAATTAAACCTTTCAAATGATCGATTAAAAATATACTAACAAACCATGTCTGTATATATTTTATTCTTCAAAAGGGGGCAGAAGTGTAGTATATGTGCTAGACAGTTATTAACACCTGCCCAAAACAATCAAGTCACTATTCTCCCGTCCGGCGAACAGCACAAACTTGTTGTCCCGACGTCTATCTCCAACACACACATCAGTCGCCGTCACGAACTTATCCAACAGATAGCGATACAAGCGACTTGTAGATAACGTGAATATGACGGGAACTGACGATACTTGGCGAGTGTGAACACGTCTCTATATTGTTAGTGGTCGTTTTAACTTGGAACTCCAAAAGGGAAACACTTTACGATGTTTCATTGCGATGTGGATGTTGGTTCATTGAGAGGCAATTTGTGCGAATCTGGTCCTTAGTGGCAAGTTTATTAATGACCTAAAATATTTTTAATCTTCAGGAAACACCTATTAAGTTTTTAAATACTTTACTGTAAGATCGATAATTTCCTGGAAAGTAGCATACATTATTAATCTTCCATTCTAAAATCTATAAGATGAAATAGTATTACAACCAATATAATAGAAAGTCAGCTTGTTGCAATTTCCTCAAGGAATTCGGATTCAATTCAATCTCTGGAAGTTGATTCGCACCGTCTGAGCCTAAACCAACAGACATCAAACACACTGATTTGGAAGGACACCAGAGCAAAATTCCTGGTACCTGATAGTGCTTGCAGTCTCCAATATTTAGTATTTTCTGTCTGTTTGATCATAAAAGCCTCTACAATGCCGCTCGCCATCCTGTCAATGACATCAGAATTCCTAGTACCAGCTTGTGCTCGCAAAGTCCAATATTGATGGCATTACACTCGTGTTTCTGTGTAGGGTATATCTAATGTATATCTCGATATTCAATTTCAAACACGACGTCCAGGAGGTATTAAAGATAGAAACATATGTACTACTTAATTACGACTGTAGTCATTTAATAAACCTTTCAAAAAGTTGTAGAAGTATCCACAAGTTACAGAAGGAAGATTTTGCTCTGAAATTATTTGATACCTTTTCCTATCGACAACCTTGTAACATCCAAGCATTGATGTCGACTTCAAATCGCTTATGCGCGCCTAGTACACGTTATCAGCAAATAGGGAATCCAAAATGCTCATATTACGCTTACGGACGAAGCCCGCGGCGTGCAAACTTGGGCCGCTTTGCGATATTAATGGTCTAAACGCCGCTCCACTCCTGGGCGCCTGGTCATAAAATTTTCACAGGATCTGTGTTACTCTTGTGATACGATTGCAGTGTTGGAAAATGAAGCACTAGCGATATTTTTTGGTGGTATTTAACTTGTTGGATCATGTTTTGATTGATTCAGTATCTTCTAAAGGCCATTTACTCTGGGATAATACCTGAGCTCAATGGGAAAATTCTATCTGTCCTTTTCTTACCTTTTCACGTCTTACAGGGTAAACCCTGGATTGGGACCTAGCATATTTTTTATCCCGGGTGTATGTTGTTGACTATAAAGACCACAAAGCCTCTGGCAAAAATGTATGTGGGCCTGAAAGCTATACAGTTACATGAAGTTCTTCAACGCAAACGCTTGTTAAGTAAATAGTTTTAGTATGGTTGTTAGAAGAGATCTCTATAATACTATGTACTTTGAAGCCTTCAGGGATTCTGGGGTTCGCTTGAGGAGCCTTAGGGAGCTGCGTCACTCGCTGGCAGCGAAAGTCGTTTAGAAAGTGTTATACTGGACTTGTATAGTGTGCCTAACAAATCAAAGACACGCACCGAACTGGATAACTACTAAATTATAATTTATATTATATATTAGTGAGCTAACACAAACAACTGTCCTCTGTAGAGTACCCTTCAGGAATCACTCCCAAAACAAAACATACTTCTTCGTATTCGAATCTATTCTATGTTTGAATTACTTTTCAAACGTCGAACCATCTAGCCGGCCAGAAGAGTCGGGTCCACATTATTCATTCATCTTCATCAACGCCGCATTACCTACCACATAATACCTAAATTCTGTGATTCGATACATTTATCTAGTAGAATTTCAGCCGAACGACAGCAAATTGTAAGATACTGCTCGTTGAGTTAAATTAATGTTAATTCTAGCTCATTTATTTTCAAAGCAAGCTAGCGTAAAGTTATTAGCCATGTATATGTTTGGAATAAAACATAACTATGCATGTTAAATAATGAGGCTAGAATAACTTAGAGATGAAATTAGATTAAAAAGTAGAGTTTGGAATTAATTAACGTGGTTCATAAAATATTTTTTTTTTAAATGTACCTATAGACACATTCTGTCCTTTACTTTATGTCTAGAGGTCAGTAATTAACTGTGCGTACAGCTCTGCTAAGGAATATAATTCTGTGCCATAGTCAGTGTTTCCTGATAACTACAACCTGGGGATCTATAAGTCAAGATTAAAAACATACATACTATGATTAATCTGGTGTAACTTAGTGAAGCTGGTGTATTTATAGCACGTAGGTATGTCTTAGTGTTGCAGCGAAACTTTATGATGTTATCGTATCATCTGGTCCAAAAAAAAAAGTTTTGAGACATTCTCCCATTTTGACGAGACGGTTGGCACAGTGGTGGAACGTCCGGATGCTGCGCTGCGTGTCGTGGTTTCGATTCCCGCACGGCACAGATTTTTTTTGACATACAGACTGATAATTTTTCTGGGTCTGGGTGTCTTGTGTATGTGAGTTTAGAATAGAATAGAATAGAATACTCTTTATTATGTACACCATCAAAAAAATCATCCAATGACTTCCCGCTCTGGGTGAAGTGGGAGGGCGTGTCAGACTTTTACTGATCAAAACCCACCCCTGTTCCTTCAACAGGGGTGGGTTTTGATCATTAAAAGTCTGACACGCCCTCCCACTTCACCCAGAGCGGTAGAAGTCATTGGATGATTTCCCGGCCTCACAAAAAGAAGTCTGCCTCTGAGAATGAAAAACTTCCAATAAACTCTTCTCCTGACCTGGTCAATCCCAAGTTTAGAGGGATGGATGTTTGATACTCAATCACACCAAAACAGCGGAACGAATCTGGTTAAAATTTGGCACGGAGATAGATTGTAGTCTGAAATAGCACATTATGATATATGGTGGAACAGAAGCTAGTGATTATAAACACAAGTTCAAAAATACATAAGTAAATAAATTGTCAATGTTCACCGACTATTTCCATCCTGCAAGTTGTGAGTAGCGAGCAAGCTGTCCACAGGTGCTTATTAGTAAACTAGTATTGTAAGACTAGACGCAGGGCTCGGTTTCGTTGAGCCCAACCAAATCCCAACCATCGGATCCAAAGTCGTTCGCAAGTCGTCGGGAACTCGTCACATGACAAATAAATAATAGATTTGTCCACTTTCTCAATTTATTTACAATCGGAAATTATTACTTGACTTACAAAAACGAGATTTTAAATGTTAACCCGTTAAGTCCCTTTTGGGACACAATTAAAAACCTATTGTCGCGTCTCCTTAAGGAGACGCGAGAGGCCTGGCGGAAAGCTTAGTGATTAATTTATTTAACATCTTCTTTGTGTTTCTGTTGGCTTATTTTTTTAAGCTTTGGACTAGTTTATGGTTTTTTTGTTTTTATAAAACGCCTCACACAAGGAATTACTCGTGGTTGCGTTGCCGCCCATTGTGTCACCCTATGTAATAATAATAATAATAATAATCATTTTATTTCAGAAAATTCCATAATTTGTTAGTAAACATTAACCTTAATAACTGTGTTAGTATGTATACATGCAGGTTGGACAAATAATGGACGAGCGGGCAATCAAATTTCCCCGCAATGACACTCAGGAGACTGTTCGAGCTGCCCCGGACCCTCTGCAGCAGCGAGGCGGCGCGCTTACGTCTGATCGCTGCGAAACCATCAGTGTGCGCATCAGCAAATATTCCCGAAGCACTGCAGAAGCGTGGCAGCCCCAACAGCATCCTGAATGCATTGTTGTATTGAACTCGAAGAGCATTGATGGATTGATTTAATGTTTTCCTCATATTATTATTGTAATTTATATGGTGAACAATGACTTCTACCGCTCTGGGTGAAGTGGGAGGGCGTGTCAGACTTTTACTGATCAAAACCCACCCCTGTTCCTTCAGTTGCCTGAGTTGGGGCGCGATAACTCTGTTTGGAATTTATGAGATCTGATAACTAACAATAAGCACGTTTCCTATTATAAGTCTAATAACACAGCTGGTACAATGGAAGGACATCTATACCTCTACCCAATCCTTAGAGGCAATATAGCCGAGAAGCTGTGAAGCTGTGAAGCTGTGAAGCTGCCAAGTCGTGTAGACTGTGCTACATCTGAGGCTGGAACAGACGACTCACACGCCAGAGCAATGTCTCGGCTGTTACCTAGCATTGTGCATATTGTGCAGTTGAGGTAGCAACTCAAAATGTCTTGACAACGAACACGATATATTATCTTTAGTACTATTCTACACTTTAGTACATGTTCTACTTGTATTGCCAATTTATAAACTACCTACCTACTAATTGATTTTTAACCCCCGACGCAAAAAGAGGGATGTTATAAGTTTGATCGCGATCTGTGGCGCCGTAGCTCCTAAACGGGTGAACCAATTTGAATGCGGTGTTTTTTATTTGAAAGTAGGTTTTCTAGCGATGGTTCATAGACATGTTTAATCAAAATCAGTTCAGCCATTTCAAATTCATCACCTCTTTTGTGTTTTATAAATGTTCCCTTTTCTATTAAACGTTGGGGGTTTCTTAAATTTTTAATGTACCTAATTGGTATCTTATATTATTGATTTACCGTTCGTAATAATAAGATTCAAAATAATATAAAACGGTGCTTCATTTCATAAAAAGCGTTTAACGCGTCAAGCCCCTCATTAGCAGACACAATTAAAAACCTATTGTTGCGTTATCTTACGGTAACGCGAGGGCCTGACGCGTTAAAGGGACTTCTGCGAGTTGGCTTCGGCCTGTCGTACGCCTCCCAAAGGTCCAGGATCTCAGGGTCCCGAGAAATCTAAAAGATTAAAAACGTTTTTACAAAAAAAAAAAACCGACTTCCAAAAAAGAAAATACCTATCTACTCTAAAAATTAAAAAGTAACTTTAATTTTGGAAGTCTAATAAAAAAATTAAAAAGAAAACATACATACGAACATAGAACCTCCTCCTTTTTCGAAGTCGGTTAAAAATTTAAATCCGGTGGCAATAGAATTTAAACTCTGGCTTGTTTGATATTAAGTTAGTGTTCCCGAAATTTGATTAAATTATCTGAGATTTCAAATTAAAATATCCTGTATTGTACCTAACACGGAGACGACTCCAACACGACTAGTCGACGACCTATCTAGCCTCAGTCTACCGTTAACTATTGAAGCCCTCTTCAGTCGAGAGGAGACTGCTTGTCGTCCAGATTCAGCGGCTGTCGACTGTCGCAAGCGTTTTATTTGAACGAGTCGGATGGGATTGTTTCATTAGGAGAAAAAAAGAAATGCAATAGAGGGGAGAGAAAGAGAGAGAATGATGAGGATGGGAAAAATGATAGTGGTCGTTGGGAGTTGCAACGGCCTATAGTAATTATATTACATTTTGTTACAAAGGGAGTTGTAAGAATTAATTGTTTATTTCCTAGTAACAGTTAAGGGTTAGATTACATTAATATTTGAACTGTTAATAGATACTTATTTTTAGATTCTTCGGTTGATCAGAAATTTGAGGACAAAATGCTGAATGTATTCCGTGTCCAGTAGTTGTATAGTAGTAAGTTCTTTGAATATTTTAGGTCAATATTTATATAAGCATTTTATAGGGATATTGACCGCTGCTGGAACGCAAGCCTCCTTTCTAGGAGAGGGAATGAGCCATAATCCACCACGAGGGCCCAGTGCGGGTTTGTGGATGTCACATGTCTTCGAATTTTTGGTTCTAGGACATGCCGGATTCCTTACGATGTTTTCCTTCACCGTTTGGAAAGCAGTGGTGATGAAATAAATTACACAAAGTAAAGCGCCTGCCTGGGTTTGGACCCACGACGTACAACTCGTAAGTCGCGACTGTTAACACTGGACCATAACTGGTCAAATATCCACCAAAGTAAAATTTGAGCACAGCAGCGCGAATAATATTCGATACGATTACCTCATTAGAATATCTGACCTCCATAATTCTCAAAGTATTATATTCATCAAAACAGAGCATCTTCATGAAAGTATTGAGCGGTTCTATTGTAAGTATCTAGGAAAACGTCTCGGCGTCCTAACTCCAGCATCCGACCAGGGCGGGATGGAAATCAAAGATCGTATTACGATAGGGCGCGCCTATCTAATTCAATATTACATTCTGCCTTCACTGAATGTGAAATCTGTGTCAGACTAGAAAAGTAAAAAGGATCAGACCTAGATATTTTACGAGCCCAAGCTATGAATGAAATATCTTTAATATTTTACCTAAATGCTACGAATCTCCCAAGTCTTATTCAAGAGTTGTGAAAAGAAATATTGCTAACTAGCTTTTCCTCGCGGCTTACTCCCATGGCCTGTTCCAGTCCAGGCGTGTTCCACTCCTGGCCTGTTCCATTCCAGGCTTGTTCCACTCCAGGCCTGTTTCACTCCAGGCGTGTTCCACTCCAGGCCTGTTCCACTCTAGGCCTGTTCCACTCCAGGCCTGTTCCACTCCAGGCGTGTTCAACTCCAAGCCTGTTCCACTCCAGGCGTGTTCCACTCCAGGCCTGCTCCACTCCAGGCGTGTTACACTCCAGGCCTGTTCCACTCCAGGCCTGTTCCACTCCAGGCGTGTTCCACTCCAGGCATGTTCCACTCCAGGCGTGTTCCACTCCAGGCCTGTTCCACTCCAGGCCTGTTTAACTCCAGGCGTGTTCCACTACAGGCCTGTTCCACTCCAGGCGTGTTCCACTCCAGGCGTGTTCCACTCCAGGCGTGTTCCACTCCGGGCCTGTTCCACTCCAGGCGTGTTCCACTCCGGGCCTGTTCCACTCCAGGCGTGTTCCACTCCAAGCCTGTTCCACTCCAGGCCTGTGCCACTTCAGGCCTGTTCCACTCTAGGCGTGTTCCACTCCAGGCCTGTTCCACTCCAGGCCTGTTCCACTGAAACCTTGTCATTTTATTTGGCACTAGCGACCCGCCCCGGCGTCGCACGGGAGCAAAATGATTTGGAAAGCACGTAGCGCCATCTAGAGTCAAATATAGCCTGTCATTCAGGAATCTTTATCTTTCTACTGGTGAAAGAATTTTCAAAATCGGTTCATTAGTTCCAGAAATTACTTCCCACAAACCAACTTACAAACTTTACCTCATTATAATATTAGTATAGATAAAAAGAAACCTATGACACACCTCAGCAAAGTTGACATATCAGTGGAACTGTTTCACTTCTGGTTATTTCAGGAAGCTCTTACAGAGGTTGCATAGCCTTTACAAACATATATAAACGAAGAAACGATAAATTTTACCGCATTATAATTAATAACCGCTCATCTGTAACGGCCATAAAAAAATCAATCTACCTAGCCTTTTCCCAACTATCTTGGGGTCGGCTTCCAGTCTAACCGGATGCAGCTGAAACGGCCATAAAGCGCGAATATACGAAATATAAATATAATTATATTTATTTATTCATCAAAGCCATACAAAAAAATTATTACATATAAAAAATCAAGCCTAAAGCAACAAAAAAAAATTAAACTGATTTTTAAACTAAGCAAATACCTGTATCTTAGAAATCAGTGTCCCTCCGAGAGAATACATTTGGAATTATGAATTATGAGCAGTTTTAAATTAATATTAACAAAAAATATATTTAACTTAAAAAAAAATATTTAAAACTAATATCACAATCAAAAAACCAATAATCAAATATCAAAGTAAAAAAAAAAAAAAAAATCAATTTAATGTATGAGAATAATTGTTTAAATATATATTTAATAATAATAATAATATTTTTTTTTCTAATTTATTAATGAAGTGAGTGAGTGTGGTGGGTGGAGAGTGTGGTGAGTTTGATAAAGTATTGCCAACATAATACGAAAATATATGTTGGCATCAAAAATTTACTCGCATTAAATCGACATAACAACAACTATTAAAAATAACTAACTATTGTAAAATTGAACAGATATTTCCCTAGTAGCATTTATTGTTGGGCCTACACTAAAATGAAAGCATTTATTGTTGGCCCAACCAAATGTCAACACTAAATGCTATTAGGGTTACTTGTGTTTGTGTGACCTTTGATATTTGACGTCCGTCCTTTGGTTGAGGTTTTATAAAAACTGTTACAACCAATTAGACTCACTTTGACGGTTCTCGAATTTGAGGCTTAAATGTAGCCTTTTATATATTATGGACACACTTTGTGTAAAACAACCCAATAAAGTATGTGTTAATGGGAAATTGATGGTCGTTGATTGAGGTTCAAGGGTACACTCCTACTCGATTTCCTACTCATGACACGCCCTGTAAGCCAATAACCCGGTCTTTTCCCAGCCTCCCTGTAGATAAATCAGTCGCCCCCCGATACCAGAGACATGATTGAATGGTCCATTCCCCGATACACAATGGCCCAGTTCCCGACCAAATATAGCACAAAAATCGACTTCGGAGAAACATCTTACACACACATGTATATTCGTGATAGCTAATATAAAAGCTGTCAGTTACAAAGGCGGGCAGAATACCAAAATACTGTAATCACGAAACTGTATGGAGACCACAATGTTGTTGTTTTAAAATAACTTTGTATTAAAAATGTTGCTTTTTCCTCGCTTTTTCGTCGCGTTTGTAGATTATGTTCGCTCGCTCAAAGACCCGCTATTTAGTAATGTAGTGAACTGAAAGGATACGTTTCTGAAGTACTTCTATATTTTCTGAGCGCAGTATTGTCTATTATAGGTGGTATACCTAATCTTGTATAAATGTACGCAGTTAGATAAGATTTTTTGTTTATAGTATAGATTTATGGTTAGTTAAGTATTTTATAAATATGTAAAGCTAGCTTAGTATGAACAAAAAAGTATCCTGTCACGAGAATAGGTTTGAAGTTCGATCATCTGTGAAAAATAAATGATAAGAGTTTTTGAAACAGAAAAAGAACTTTGAATAGGTATTTATTTTGAGATGTTTAATTAATCCGCCAAATAGAAATAGACTTGGTAACAACCACAAAACAGGCAATCGGCTGCTACTAGAGACGTCTTTACTAATAAATAAGAGCAATGGGTGCTGAACACAATTTTTTGTCATAGCCATACACATTTTATTCAATTAAGAACTAATACTCTCGCCCTAATGAGCTCTTCATAGAGACATAGTCTCACTGCTAATCACTAAGTCGTAAATCTATTAGTCTAAACTCAGTCAACCGTTTCCTTTCGTGGCATAAAACCAAGTCGCACGAATAATAAGGTGCTCCACGAGCGAGTTTCTTGCAGCGATAATATCGTCTTACCACTTCACGCTATAAAAATTTTAAGGACATTTATTTATTATTTTAATCTAAAGTGACATTAGGATTTGACATTTTACAAAATTCATTAATGTATGTATACTCCATCTGTATTTTAATGTAACCTACATTCGTTGCGGGGCTGCAAACCATTACGGTGAGCTGCCCCGTGTCAGCGGCCCGAGCCATCACCGCGGGGGGCCGGAGACTTTTGGTGGGCTGGGTTTCAGCGCAGGTTAAGCTGCTGGAACCCAGGCCTCTGAGGTGTTTCCGCTGCCATGTGGGCGACCATGTGGCGGCTAAGTGCACCTCGGAGGTGGACCGCAGTGACCACTGCTTCCGTTGTGGTCTGCCCGGTCACAAGGCCGGCTCGTGTAACGCCGCGCCGCACTGCATCGTATGTGCGGCAGCAGGCAAGCCGGCCGATCACCGGGCTGGGAGCAATCACTGCGCTCCACCCGCCAAGGCCAAGACCAGGGGTAGGGCCAAGCCCTCCGCCACCGCCGTCACCGCCGCAGCAGCCATCGCCACCGCTTCCGCCGCTGCCGCCCCATAGCTGTCGTCGCCGCCGCAACCACCGCGGAGGCGGGACCCTCACAGGGGGCTCAGGAGGAGGCTGTAATGGAATGCCAATAACGGCCCCATTACGCCTCCTCCAGACGAATCTCAACCACTGCGCCACTGCTCAGGACCTGTTGTTCCAGAGCATGGCGCAGTGGTCGATTAACGTCGCTGTGGTCGCTGAGCCGTACTATGTCCCGCCCAGGGATGACTGGGTGGAGGACCTGGACGGCTCGGTGGCCATCATTTCGTCGGCCGCCGCCGGTACCCCGACCCTTGAGGATGTCAAGAGAGGTCGAGGTTGCGTAGCAGCACGGTTCGGGGAGATAGTAGTAGTAGGGGTGTACTTCTCCCCGAACCGATCTCTCGCCGAGTTCCAAAACTCTCTCGTGGAGTTGAGAGACGTCGTCGTCGGGTACCGATCCCTCCCCGTGCTCGTCCTCGGGGACTTCAATGCCAAGAGTTTGGCTTGGGGTTCCCGGTACACGGACGCGCGGGGCAGGATGGTGGAGGACTGGGCTCTGGAGACAGACCTGGTCGTCCTGAACCGGGGTTCTGTCCCCACGTGCGTGCGGTGGCAGGGCGAATCGGTGGTGGATTTCTCATTCGCCAGCCCCGCCCTGTCACCGTGCGTACTTGACTGGCACGTCATGGAGGAGGTGGAGACGTATTCCGATCATCGGTATATCCGGTTTGACGTCTCCGCCCAGACCTCCAGCGCGCCGGTCCGACAGACCCCGAGTGGTCCACGTTGGTCGCTGAAGCAGCTGGACCGGGAGCTACTCCTGGAAGCCTCGATCGTGCAGGCCTGGGTGACATCACCGGACAGGCCTACCGACATAAACGACGAGGCAGAGTGGTTCCAGGAGGCCATGTCCGAGATTTGTGACGTGGCAATGCCCCGGATCCGGCCTTGTGCTCGGCGCCAGGTGTACTGGTCGTCGGCGGCGCTTACGGCTTTACGCCAAGGGTGTATTGCCGCGCGACGCCGGTACACCAGGTACCGCAGGCGGCTCCGTAACCGCACGCCGGAAACGGAAGCCATCGAGGCGGAGCTATACGAGGGGTACAGAGCTGCGAGGACCGCCCTCCGAGCGGAGATCTTGCGGGCCAGGAAATCGGCCCGCGAGGAGTCGCTGGAGGCTCTGAACAGAGACCAGTGGGGGCGCCCGTACAAAGCGGTGCGGGAGAGTCTCCGGCCGCAGCTCGTGGAGGGCGTGGTGAGCGCTCTGTTCCACTCGCGAGGGGAACATACCCCTCCGCCGATGGCTCCGTCTCCTGCGGTACCTGACGCAGACCAACCCGACGACGACGATGCTCCCGAAGTGACCGAGGTAGAGCTGAGAGCGGCGGTGCGTAGGCTGAACGCCAAAAGCACCGCCCCAGGACCAGATGGCTTTCATGGGAAAGCCTGGGTCCTGGCCTTGCAAGAGGCTCTCGGGCCTCGACTCAGAGGGCTTTTAAGCGCATGCTTGGAGAGGGGCCAGTTTCCACGTCGGTGGAAGATGGGGAAGCTGGTCCTGATCAAGAAGGTGGGGCGCCCTGCGGACTCTCCGTCCGCTTACCGGCCCATTGCTCGACGAGGTGGGCAAGCTCTTTGAAAGAGTAATTGGAGACCACCTCGTCGGGCAGATGGTGCGGGTGGGGCCGTATCTGGCGGAGAGCCAGTACGGCTTCCGCAGGGGGCGTTCCACGGTGGACGCCATCATGCGCGTACGAGCCCTCACGACGGGGGATGCAGTGGCCCGGGGCAGGGTCGTCTTGGCGGTGTCTCTGAACATCTCCAATGCCTTCAACACCCTGCCCTGGAGTTGCATAGTGGAGGCACTCCGGTATCACCGGGTGCCGCCCTACCTCCGTCGCGTAGTCGAGGCGTATTTGACGGACAGAGCCGTCATCTACCCCGGTCATCAGGAAGAATGGAACCGGCGAGAGATGTCGTGCGGTGTTCCACAGGGATCGGTCCTGGGGCCGCCTTTGTGGAACATCGGATACGACTGGGTGCTGCGCTGCGACCTCCCCATTGGCATCAGCGTAGTGTGCTACGCTTACGACACGCTAGTCTTAGCGCAGGGGTGGTCGCACGAGGCGGCGGCCGACCGTATGACACGCGGGGTTGCGACAGTCATAGAGAGGATCCGGCAACTGGGACTCGAGGTGGCATTGCACAAGTCCGAGGCCATGTGCTTTCATGGCTATCGGAACGAGCCACCGGCGGGTTCCCAGATCACGGTAGGAGGGGTTCGCATTGGCGTCGAGGGTACGATGAAGTACCTGGGACTCGTCCTCGACAGCCGGTGGAACTTCGTCGCGCATTTTCGACGTTTGGCTCCCAGATTGGACAGGGCCGGGGCTGCCTTGAAGCGGCTCCTACCCAATCTGAAGGGGCCAAACGCCTCCTGCCGGAGGCTCTACGCGGGGATCGTGCGGTCCATGGCCCTCTACGGGGCACCGGTGTGGGCGCGTTCATTGAGGCAGCGGTCAACGCGCCAGATGAACGCGGCCCAGAGGGTCATGGCGATCCGCATCATCCGGGGATACCGCACGGTCTCCCGAGAGGCGGCAGGCCTCCTTGCCGGACTGTCACCGTGGGATCTGGAGGCAAAAATCCTCGCGCACCTGTATGAGTGGCGCGAATAGGCTAAACGCCGGGGCAAAACTCCGCTGCCGCGACAACTCGCGGCTCGGCGGACAGAGCTCCGGCAGGATCTCATGGTGACATGGAGAGAGCGACTGTCGCAACCCAGCGCTGGGCACGTCACCATCGAGGCGGTAGTGCCCCTCTTTGAGGAGTGGCTGGAGAGGCGCCATGGCGCCCTCACCTTCCGCCTGACGCAGGTCCTCACCGGACATGGCTGTTTCGGGAGGTACCTGTGTCGGATCAAGGCGGAGGTGACCCCTGCGTGTTTCCACTGCGAGGATCGCCCAGAGGACACGGTGGAGCATACGGTGGAGGTTTGCCCCGCCTGGGCAGAACACCGCCGTGTCCTCGTGGATGCGATAGGCGGCAGCGACCTCTCGCGCCGTGCCCTGGTTCAGGCCATGGTACGGAGCGAGAGGGAATGGGGGGCCGTCTCCTCGTTCTGCAAAGCAGTAATGCTCGCGAAGAGGGAGGCGGCACACGCTGGGGAGACTCAACAGAGGCAGAGTCGCCCTAGCGCCCTCAGCAGCAGCCGCCGCAGGAGACGCCAGGGGCTGCGAGACGATCTCCGGCCACTGTAGACCCGGGCCTGCGGACGGCGAGTAGTGGGTAACTCGCCGTCCGATCAGCACCAGGCCCGAGAGTCGACGGCGCTTAGTGTTCCACGCGCGCCTCAAAGAGTTGTCAGCAAAGGACGGGGCCTGCCACGGCCAGTGCCTGCCCGGGGGTGGAGGATAAATTCGAAAGAGTTACCTCGCCCCCGGGCGCGTAGGGCAGGGAGGAACAGGGGTGGGTTTTAGTCAGTAAAAGTCTGACATGCCCTTCCGCTCCACCCTAGAGCGGAAGAAGTCATGAGATGATTTACCACCCCCCAAAAAAAAAAAAAAAACCTACATTCGTTGCAAATAAATTATTTGCCCAATGAGCTTTACTCCTACCGGATCTTTTATGCCTCTTGTACATATTTTATTTTAAGTTATTTATTAGTTTAGTATAATATGTATTGTAGGTACGAGTATAGTCAATTATTTGATTGACGATGCACTTGTCGTGGATGTTTTAGTTTATACGTAAGGAAATGTTAAAGCCGTCTCTAACAGTGGCCACCGAGGCGTCTAGGTGCTCCATAATGAACTGAGGCCAACGATCGCCACTATATATATTTTTTTTGCCCCACACTAGTAATTATTCCTGTATCGTGGGTGCGTTCAAAAACATGTAAACTCACATACACAAGACACCCAAACCTGGAATCTGTAGGCCATACAAACATTTGTTCCGTGCGGGGATTGAAAAAGCAGCCGAACTCTCAAACACTGTGGCAACCGTGTCGTCAGTTTGAAATAGACTTCGCGTTCAAAGGTACAAGTCTAATCAGTTGATCAAAAATAGTATAGAAGGATAATTTTTATTTTGGAAATTGACTAACACTTTCTTAGAAAAGTTGTTCTTTTTTATTGGCAGAAGGAGTATTTGAAATATAACCAGCCATTTTCGTTACACCCTGTATGTAGGTACATAGATGTGCATATGTATGGGTTTTCTTACTTGCATTCTGATATTAGGTCCACACCTATGAAGTCAGCGTTTTGTATGGAGAATTTTAAAGAAGTTTCATTTTTCATTCTAACATTTTCTTAATTTATTTAACAACATTGAATACTAATAATTTAAAACTTTTGTGCAATAATGTTTAAAAACTAAGATAACGTATGCCACTTAGATTAAGCAACAAAAATAACTTTGGGCTAAGTAAAAATAATTAGTCGTTTCATTTCTGCTAACAAAAAACCTTTATTACAAAAAATACAACCGACTTCTAAAAATTACAAAATAACTTCATTTTCGGAAGTCGGTGTTTATATTTTGTTTCTTCATTATTTGACACCGACTGCCGAAAATAAAGTTATATTGTAATTTTTAGAAGTCTGTTATATTTTTTGTAAAAAAGTTTTTTATTTTTCACTTTTTAGTTGTTGTACCCCAGAAGTAAAACTAAATATTAAAGTTATGCCCGAATGGATAATCCCAACAACATGGAATTTGAACATTTGGAGAAATACAAAACGTCATCTGAAAGAAAGAAAGAAAGAAAGAAAAACATCATTATCATCTGTGTAAACATATATATTTTTTATGTTGATTTTTTCAAAAAGTGCTGAATCGATTTCGATAAAATTTATAAGGAACCACCTCTGAAGTATGACCTACCAAACAAAAAAAGAATCATCAAAATCGATTCACAAATAGAATCTGTTAAAAAGATCTTTTTTGAAATCGGTTAAACAGAGGAGTCATTTTTAAGGAACTTATTTTTTTGTATAAAACTATAAGTAATAAGGTTTTTTTTACTATTGGCAGTTGTCTATGACGGTCATTATTCGATAGAATATCAAGCAATAGATGAATATTTTAATTCATAGAAGTGACAAAGTTCTCTATTTGTGAGAAAAAAACGCCAATTTCATATGTAAGGACCCAATACTTTGAGGAAATTTTGTTGCCTACACTATTACTAGCACTCGTACAATATAATCCATGACACATTACACAATAACGTACCTTGGAATTTTCCCTGACAATCTTTCACAAGAAGTTGTTTTGCATGCAAAAGCACAGATACATCTAACCATTATATCCAGCTTGTGATTCAAGCTCAACCCTTTAAGCGAGGTAAGTGCTATCGCAACGCACCTGTTGCGGCGCTGCAAGAGCGTGGCAACATAATCACATGTTTTGTGAGTATCGGAACAGTTTTATGTGAATATCGGAACAGGTATATACTTCTTCTTATTCACGTTGAAGAGGTACAGCACATGCCCGGGGGTTTAGGATAAATTCGAAAGAGTTACCTCGCGCCTGGGCATTCAGGGCAGGGAGGAACAGGGGTGGGTTTTAGTCAGTAAGAGTCTGACACGCCCTTCCGCTCCACCCTATAGCGGAAGAAGTCATTGGATAATTTCCCACCCCCAAAAAAAAAAAAAAGAGGGTACGGCACATACAGGGTCCAACATTTTTGTATGGAGTCTGTGTTTCATCACTAGTCGCCGAAACTAGTTTTATTTTTCGTTCAATATGACGGGCGGTAGGTACGATGTACCGGCGAGGTTCGATGCTCTTTTGTTGAACTAATTCTTCACCACTTCTATTGTCACTGACACCGCATTTGTTGCTTTTGAGTATAGGTTTTGTGGCACAGAGAGAAAACAAAGTAGGTGGGGCAGATATACCACATGTGAATATTGGAACAGGGAAAATCATAGTACTATATTAATTGGTTTTTGTGTCCCGAGTACAAAGGAAGGCTCAACATTTTTGTTACGGGTATGGTATTCAATATTGAATTTAGAAGTATGACGTAAATGACATTCCAATCACATTTTTCGTTTAAAAAAACATGTATTTTATACATATAACGGTCGGCGTATGTAGTTGGAAGGCCGTTCACTACAGGAATTAGATTTGTTTGAGGTGTCCGCCCTGTCCAAGCAGTAGTACACATAACCATGATAACATTAAGAACCTGTTGGAGATAAATTTTCTGTCATGTTTCAAACCACTATTTAATGAGGTGGCTACAATTTTAGGAAAACTTTTTATGTATAAATTAATCTGAATGTTAAAATCAATGACTTTTCCAATATGAAAGTCTAGTCATATTCATAGCACACGATGGGTTTCGTATGATTTTTATTATTTACTGTAGTAACGGCAATAGAAATACACACTCTGTGAAGTTCGACTGTCTACCTATTAAATTTCATGAGATACAGCCCGATGACAGGCAGACGAACAAACGGACAGATGGATGGACGTACAGCGGAGGCTTCAGTAAAAGGGTTCCACTGGTTATCCTTCGTGTACGTGAAACCTTATAAAAAAGATATTAATAAAATATTTTATTTCAGAGTGAGCCCATTTGGTTAGTAGACAACAAAAATGTTCTTTAAAAGGAACCATTTACAAAATAGTTTACGTTTGATCTTATTAATTGAGGCGGTGAGCGCTAGTAGCCTATCTTTCCAGACACAATTTAAAATGCTTTGTGTCTGGAAATGATAGGCCACTCTTGCGCTCACCGCCTCAATTATCCTATTAATAATAAAATTGTCAGCCTTCTGCTGAACTATTAAATAAGTCTCATTACTTGAGATCAAAGCGAGCAAAAATGTAATATTTTTTCTTCAGCCATATTTTATTACGAAAAATATTAATATTTCTGAGTTATTTTAGGTTTGTAATTAATTCCCCAAAAAAGACCAACTAAAGACCACTCTTTAGTTAATTTAATTGAAAAGTCTTTAAATTAAATTAACTAAAGAGTCGTGTTTTAGCTAGCGTCTATGTATAATTAAAATGATAACTCCGTGTATACTATCATTAAGTCCCAGTAGGGTTGTACCTCGATTTTATACTTATTTTTTTAAGTTTGTTAGGCTCGCGCTTGACCGCTATCTCACTCTCTCACGTTGGTTGTTCATTTCGTCACAGAGAGATTAATCGACGTGATTTTTTGCATAGCGGCAGTTTAATAAAAAACTTTTTATCAAAAAAATAGAACCGACTTCCAAAAAAAGTGCAAAATAATTTTAATTTCGGCAGTCGGTGTTCCTGTTTTGTGTCTTCATTTTTTGACACCGACTTCCGAAATTAAAATTATTTTGCACTTTTTTTGGAAGTCGGTTCTATTTTTTTGGAAAAAAGTTTTTTATTTTTCACTTTTTAGTTGTGGTTACCCATTAAACTGTGTTAACAATTCATAGACATACGATAGCAGCAATCGCGGTTGATTTGCTGTCAATTTTTGAAGAGTTCCGTTGTTTGTCTCCGAAACCCATCCACCATCAGATTTTTTTGAAAATTAAATGAGATCATTTCGGAATAAACTCCTTTCGAACAAAAAAAGAATTTTGCAAATCCGTCAATATGTGACGTAGTTATGCCCGAACATACATAAAAAAATACACGCATCCGAATTGATAACCTCCTCCTTTTTCGAAGTCGGTTAAAAACCGGTAAATGACATTGGCATTTGATTCCAATTCACAACCCCAAAAAAGTAAAATTGGATGTTATACTTAATGTAATTTTTTTATATAAATACAACCGACTCCCAAAATATAGCACAAAAAATTGCAAAACAATTTAATTTCGGGAGTCGGTGTTTCAAGTTTTGTTTCTTCGTTATTTGAATTTGATCCTATTTGGTGAAATTAGGGTTTACAGATGGTCGTGGATAAATTCGAAACAGAGTTACCGTGCCCCTGGGCACTCAAGCAGGGAAGGAATAGGGGTGGGTTTTAGCCCCACAAAAAAAAAAAGGGTTTACAGATAGATGTGTTTGTGATGTTATGTTATGAAATGGTGAAGCAATATATAGGTACAGATATGCGATTGCAGCAATCTCGGAAGCTATCATTTATTGAAGAGTTCCGTCGTCTATATCCAAAGTTTTTCACCAAACAAGACCACCTCAAAAGTATACTCTTTGAAATTAAAATAACTTCAAAAAACGGTTGAGAACTGGCCGATAAATCCGTAAAGACACAAAAAAAAGATACATACAGTCGAAAACAGAACCTCCTCCTTTTTTGAAGTCGGTTAAAAATCTAACGAAACCAGGGACAAAGTCGTGCCAAAAGCTAGTTATTAGTAAAAGTGCAGGAGAGGGCTCGGAGCCTCTCCATGCGAGGGCTGTTGAGTGGAAGGTCCTCGCGACCTCACGATGAGCCATTGTAATGTCGAAAATAACTTCAAAGTCTTTCTGTATTTCTGGTACAAACAAGCCTCACTTCGCCGCGGGGGAATTAGATTTCCCGTTATGCGGTAGAAGCCGTATTTTGTTTCCCGTTATATGTGAAGTTATTATTCTCGTCATGTTAGTGCGTTTTAATGTAAGCTCGTTTTCAGTTTGTTAGGTAGAGTGGTTGCTGTTTTCTGTGGGGATTTGTAAGTAATTGTAAAATAATGCCATTTTTGCGTGGTTTTAAAATTCTCAGTATAAGGCAGTGAAATGAGATCGGTTTTTTAAACTTATTGACGTTTGATAGGTAATTATCTGCCAGATTTGTCTACTGAGTGATAAAATTTAGTAGACAAATCTGACTCGCAAAGTAGGACATAAAACTATAACTCGACTCAGGATGATTGGCTACGATACCTACAAAAAACGTAGCAGGCATAGGTGTAAAGCTACGAGGCGCTAGTGTCAGTGTCAACAGCCCTAGGTGCGACGCTAGAAGACGCTACGAAAGTGTTGTTCTTAGTACGACGCCTACAAAGCGTAGCAGGCGTAGGCGCGACGGTACGAAAGTCTTGTTTTTAGTACGACGCCTACAAAAGCGTAGCAGGCGTAGGCGCGACGCTACGAAAGTCTTGTTTTTCGTACGACGCCTACAAAAGCGTAGCAGGCGTAGGCACGACGCTACGAAAGTCTTGTTTTTAGTACGACGCCTACAAAGAAAGCAGGCGTAGGTGCAACGCTACAAGACGCTAGTGTAGCAGCCCTAGGCGCGACGCTACGAGACGCTACGAAACTGTTGTTTTTAGTACAACGCTTAGAAACTCAATCAATATTAAGAGTTATTATATCAGCTCATTGTGTATTTAATATGCCAGTCGCTGAAGACAGTTTAAACGCATTAGGTCGAAAATAATTGCACTGTAGGTGTGCAAAAACCAAGTTTGCAGCTTTGAAAAACTTGGGTTAATTACGTGGTGCTTGAAAATTCTCGAAATTTTCTTTAATTTAGCAGGTTTTTACTTATAGCTTGTTAACAGTACCTCCTATGGATATAGTTAAAGTAGACATTTTGCCATAATTTGAGGGAAGCTCTGTTAGTTTAATAGGTCTTAAGATACCGCACAGTTCAAAATTGTAGGCTTTATCTAAAACTCGGGATCGATAATATCGCATTTATATACTTTACCGTAATTTCTTTGCGTGAAAACTTCTGAGAGCACCTCAGTATCTATCCGAAGACGCATAAATTACTCATGTAAACATGCCGTTGCGAAATTATGAAAATTTTTAGGGCGCGCAGAATAAATTTTGAAATACTTTTTTGCACTGTCCGGTCCCAAAATGTTTTACAAAAACCGGCCAAGTGCGTGTCGGACTTCGCACATTTAGGGTTCCGAACCATATGAGGGATATCAATATTTAGGAATTTGTTAGTAAAATATAAGTACCTAATTGTAAACATTTTCACCAAATTTCAGGTTCTCAGATCAATGGGCAGTTAAAAATATCTTCGAAATAAAAATTTGTGACAGACGACGGACAGACAGACTGTCAGATAGATGGACAGACGGAGAGAATGACAGACGGATACGTGAGTGACAGCAATAGGGCTCCGTTTGGACGCTTCAGGTACGGAACCCTAAAAAGTGTTTTCCTACCTGAAAACATTGTTATTTTTTAACTAAATAAACTCAAAGCTTGTCTATTAACAAGTCCGTGCAGATCACACGACGTGAATATACAAACAAGCTAAACAGTTCACGGCCACAGCGTGATCATGATGCGTGACAAGCGTTGCGTGGAGACGCAGTACGCATACCATATCGGTGACAGTGTAACAAGGCTGTGTTGATGTTATTAGAGTAAAATTTTCCTTATACATTCATTGATTGAATAGCGACCCGCCTCAGCTTCGCACGTGCACAAACTATATAGGTACCTGAAACTTCCTCATAAATCACTCTGCCTATTGCTGTAAACTGCATGAAAATTCGGTCAGTTGTTTTTGAGTTTCTACCAAACAGACAGACGCGGCCGGGGTATTTGTTTTATAATAAAGTGATAGTAATGGTTCAATGTTTTGCTGGTTTTACGATGCTTTTATAAAAGAAAAAGAATACAGAAACAAAAAGCAAATGTACTATTGTTAAGAAGATTCGCTTTATACGAATATATTTATTTATTCATTCATAGCAACACAACATCCCATTCCGCTCAATTTCCTTGAAACACAAAAACCTATAATTCGCTCAGTGTCTCCATCTGGCTCACTACATATTTTTTATTCCATTTCATAGAAATTGGATAGAATAGTTGAGTAACAGAACTTTAGCAAATGTGCCTTATTCTGTAAAAATGCGTTATTTCAGCTGCCATTGTTATTGTAATACGGAGGCTGTGTACAAATATATTGAATTTATTAGGTACTTTTGTTGGACCCAAGTTTTTGTAGTCAATAAGTTTCGACAGGGTTCCGTTTGATTGTGTATAATATTCGGGAGCCATTGAACGCGACTATTATTGTGATACAATCAGGCTTCCTGCCAGCTCCCAAACTGTTTTTGATGTGTATTATTGTGTATTTTTTCTTTGATGTAATAAGGTCAAAGTCAAATTTAATGTAGGGACTATTGAGTCGTTACTTTCATTGGAAAAGGTTAAGAGCTATATTTCTATTTAAGTCTTTAATATTTAATATTGAAGGCACAAATAGCAAGCTTTGTTGATTATAGTGTAGTTAGGTTTATACTTTGTAAGAAATGTCAGAGATTTTTGTGTGGGTGCTTGTGATGAATGAACATTGTTTGCAGCTTTTTTTTCTTTCTTTTTTATTATTTTTTTATTTTTGCTCAATATCGATATGTCACCGGATAATTATTGTAAGCACCGTTACTTTATTTATTTAAATGAGTACAGCCGCATCACATACATTGTACATTTTAGGAAAAAGCTTATTTACAAAACAACGAATGCACACGAAAAAAACTTTTTTACAAAAAACAACCGACATCGGAAGTCGGTGTTTGTATTTTTACTTCTTCGTTATTTGACACCGACTTCCGAAATTAAAGTTATTTATAAATTTAAAGTGTAATTTTTTTTTTGGAAGTCGGTTGTTTTTTGTAAAAAAGTTTTTTTTTTCACTTTTTAGTTGTTATACCCCAGAACTAAAGACCCCAATATAATGAACGTGGAATTTAGACATTTGGAGAACACCAAATCGTCATCGAGGTACACGTATTTTCCGTTTTTTTTCAGTTTCTCAAAAAGCGCTGAAGGACCACCTCGGGAGTATATTCTTTCAGATGAAAAAACAATTTTGAAGATTGGTTCACAACTGACGGAGAAATCGGGTAACATACATACAAAAAAAAAAAAAAAAATACACATACCTTTGAATTGAGAACCTCCTCTTTTTGGAAGTCGGTTAAAAAGTAAGGCGTAGGATGCACCATTTTGTCATGCCAGTTTGTCACCATTTATTAAGTGATTATAATAGGTATATCTCAACATTATTAATTTTTAAATGTTATTGACATTTGTTATTGTTTTTTTAGGTTAATTTATTGACATTTTTAATTTCTCGATATTTTTATTTTTATTTGTTGATATTTTAAATTATATAATGACGTTTTTAATTTAATTTATTGAGATCTTTAATTTAATTTGTTGGCTTCTGTAATTTATTTTATTGACATTTTAAGGGTTCCGTACCCAAACGGTAAAACGGGACCCTATTACTAAGACTCCGCTGTCCGTCTGTCTGTCCGTCTGTCACCAGGCTGTATCTCATGAACCGTGATAGTTAGACAGTTGTTTTCACAGATTAAAATAAATATTTAAGGAGGCTCCATTACAACAAACGTGATTTTTTTATCGTTTTTATAGGTTATGGTACGGAACCCACACAAAGGTTTTTTTTCTTAATTTCATATCTTAACATTATATCCCATTGTACCAACTATATCAGCAAAATAAAATTTCAAGTTTTTTTTTAATGTAAAATTGTATGTGTATTTATGTACTATGGGCCTGAAATAAATTAATGTATTATTATAATAGCGCTCACAAGAATAACAGTACTGCCTTGAAGTAAAATCGTCTTAAATCTAATACATATTAATCATAAACTTATAAACTATAAAAAAAGAAATACAATTGAATAATAAAAAATAAAGAAAGAAAGAACTAAACGAACGAACTAATGATAAAAAACTTTTTTACAAAAAAATAGAGCCGACTTCCAAAAAAAGTGCAAAATAACTTTAATTTCGGAAGTCGGTGTTCCTGTTTTGTGTCTTCGTTTTTTGACACCGACTTCCGAAATTAAAGTTATTTTGCACTTTTTTTGGAAGTCGGTTCTATTGTTTTGTAAAAAAGTTTTTTATTTTTCACTTTTCAGTTGTGGTTCCCCATTAAACTGTGTTAATAATTCTTATACATAGGTACGATAGCAGCAATCGCGGTTGATTTGCTGTCAATTTTTGAAGAGTTCCGTTGTCTGTCTCCGAAACCCATAATCAGATCTTTTTGAAATTTAAATGGGACCATTTCGGAATAAACCCCATTCGAGAAAAAAAAAAATTTTGCAAATCCGTCAATATATGACGGAGTTATGCCCGAACATACATAAAAAAAAAAAAAAAAAAAAAAATACAAACATCCGAATTGATAACCTCCTCCTTTTTCGAATTCGGTTAAAAACTCATTAAGTCATTATTAAAAAATTCGTAAATTACGCTCTCGCAAGATTAATTACAGTCTTACGGTGTTTACGGTATCCGGTGACCGATACACTTACAATTTTCACACCTGTCAAGAAGTCAGGACATCTAACACTGCCTACCATCCTGGTACTTCAAATAATTCAGAAAGTATTCTCGTCATGACGACAGACTATCAGCAATCGATATCAGAAGTAGACAGGACAGCAACTATTCAAAGTAATAACAGAACAAATAAATGTTAGTAGACAGCGTCTGCTCCAGACGACTGACACCCACAATATATACCTATAATTTGCTGTTATTTTCTGGAAAGTTGTCCAGTGTCTGGGTATTTTAGATGACTGTGTTGACTGCCTCGTTGGTCTTGTGGTCAGAACCGCGACTGCTGAGCCTTTTTATTTTGGGGGGTTGGAAAATCATCCTATGACTTCTCCCACTCTACGTGGAGAGGGAGGGTGTGTCAGACTCTTACTGACTAAAACCCACCACTGTTCCTTCCTTGCCTGAGTGCCTAGGGGAGCGGAAACTTTGTTACGAATTTATCCGCTAACCCTTGGCATGCAGGCATCAGCCATGATGGGCCCCGCCAGTGATGGCTGACATCTCTTTGAGGCGCGCGTCGACTCACGGACCTGGTGCTGATCGGACGGCGAGCTACCCATTACTCACCGTCCGCACGCCCGCGCCTACGGTGCCGGGGATCGTCCTGCGACCTCCAACGCCAAGGGCGTCTAATGCAGTGGCTGCGGCTGGGGGCGTGAAGGCCACTCCATAGACTCTCCCTCTCATGTTCCACCTCCTCCTTCGCGAACATTATTACTTCGCAGAAGGAGAACACTGTGTAACAAGGCAGTGTCAAAGCCTTGTTTATTTTTTGACCTCTATTCCAAAATTACATTCTTTCCTACCTTTTTTAATTCAAATTTCAAAAATGACTTGTTTTCTCTGTCAATAGTCTCTGTTTTATATTAAAAATCAGTTCTAATTCCGCGCCGAGAGGGACTAAGCTCCTATCCATCATTGTAATTTTCCTTCTATTCAATAAGTGACAGTTACCAGTTTGTAAGAGTTACTAGAACAGTGAAGTGCAGCTTTTATAACAAGGCCATCCCTAGCAATAATACAATTTATACCTTTACGTAGTCACAGTGTATGGTGTACGTACGATTAATAAGTGCTCCATATAATCAAGCCTACTGTATATAATAAAATATACGTCTAAATTCGTCGTGTTTATCTTCATCTAACTCTCATCTACTGTCCTCCTACTCTACGTCCTCCTCTGCGTGTCACTCCTACGACCTCCTCTACGTGTCACACCACCCACCACCACCTCCGCAACGTGTAAACTGCTTCCCATTCCCTCTCGCTCCGTATCATGGCCTGGACCAGGGCGCGAGAGGTCGCTCGGGCGCGAGAGGTCGCTCGACTGCTGAGCCTGAGGTTTTGATTTCCGGGTCGGGCAAAAAGTGCTATTGAATTTTTCTATTAAGAATTTCTTTATAGCAGCCTAGAGTTTGGAGGTTGGTGGTCTGACACCCCCGTGTCTCGGAAAGCACGTAAAGCCGTTGGTTCAGCGCCTGATCTCTCCCCGGTCGTGGCGGTTTGCCGTCCCATCGGACTATGAGAGTAAAGAAACAGAGAGTGCACAGACCTGTGTTTGCGCACACGTTTGTGCACTACGATGCTAACTTGGCTAATCTCTTTTAAGATTGACCACTATGATTGAAATTCTTTCGGAATGATTATCATTTTAGATGTAATCAGAACTGGTAGATAAGACATGCCTTGCTGTAAAGAATTAGTATTCTGAAATTTTGGAAGACTGATTAAAAACCATCTCTTTTTCAACCAAAATAACCTAATGTCTAGTAAACGATGTTAAAACTGTAGATACTAATTGGGTCTGTTTCAGCCCATAGAATCTGCCGCCGTTTCGGGTCGGCTTCCAGTCTAAGTGAACGCAGCTTTTATACCATTATTTTATAATGGAGCCACTGGCTGTCTGGCCTTTGGAGTTCAGATAGGCAATACCTAGTAACTGGGTAACACGGTGCGAAGCAAGACTGATGTCAGAAAGAAAGAAAAAGTATTTATTTGCTACAAATTAACGACATACACAACAATATGATTTTGCTAACTTAACCCTTATCGATAGTGTTAGTAGTTCTTATATTTATATGTTAGTATAGACAAGTTTAACAAAAAAAAAACACATTTGCTGGCTTCCGACTACCCGTACCGGCTGTCAAAGACCTACAAATGACAGCTGGGGTCCGGGATCAGAAGCTTAACGTGCTTCCCAAGCCACAAAAGAGTTTCGATATGTTAGGAATGGTCACCTATCCACAGACTGACCTCGGCATGAGTTGCTTAACCTTGAAAATCGGCCAGGTGGCTGTTATTACTTAGAACTTGACTAATAACATAATACTGGCCAAGTCCGTATCGGATTACGGAAATTAAGGGTTCTGTACCAAATATTGATATTTGTTAGTAAAGTATACGTTGTAATAAATATTATCACCATGTGGTGAAACCTGCTAGCAGTCGTGATAAGCATCTATCCTCGCATACGGGAAACTTGAAATATCTTCCAGTGAGCTAATAAAAACACAGAGCGGTCATTATCACTCGCCTCGCACGGTAATAGCCGTCATAAATTAGTTGTTCATTACAAGGGTCATTTCCAGGCAAACCTGCGGTATAAGAACAGTACAGTTACGTTACGTTTATACTGATACATATAATATGGGAAATTTTTATGAGAAAATCACAGTGTATTTACGTTGAAACGAACCTCATGGCTTTGCACTGATGTGACCATTTCACTGTTTAAGAAAATGAAATGATATTGTTTGTCTTAAAAATTTACATCCAAATAATATTAGCGTCATCATTCTCCTGCCCTTATCCCAATTTATTTGGGGTCGGCGCAACATGTTTTTTTCTTCCATACTCCTCTATTAGTCGTCATCTCTGTAGTCACCCCCTTTTACCCATAACCTCTTTCACACAGTCCAACCATCGTTTCTTTGGCTTTCCCCTACTCTTATAGCCATCCACATTCATACACAAGACTTTCCTCACGACATTTTCTTCATTCCTCCGCATCACAATCATGCCCATACCACGACAACCGATTTCCACACAACTTTTCAGTCAGCGGTGCCACTTTCAGACTTCCTCTTATATACTCATTCCTAATTCTATCCATGCGCGTAACACCACACATCTCTCTTAGCATTCTCATCTCAGCTACATGCAATTGCTTTTCATTCATCCCTTTTGTGGCCCAACATTCTGAACCATACAAGACAGCAGGTCTGACCATTGTTTTCTAAATCTTCCCCTTAAGTTTTAGGGGAATGCGGGAGTCACAGATAGTCCCGGTGACCTGCCGCTATTTCATCCATCCAGTGTCAATTCTGTGCTTAACAGTTCGATCTATTTCGCAATCGCTTTGCACGAGTGAACCAAGATACCGAAAATCGGAGCAGACTGGGAGAAGCGCGCCATCTAGCACTACAGCTTCTGCTGAACTGGAGAGACCGCCGAAATCGCAGAACATGTATTCAGTTTTGGTTCTGCTGATTTTCAAGCCAA
Organism: Polia nebulosa; assembly: GCA_951329385.1. NCBI lineage: Eukaryota > Metazoa > Arthropoda > Insecta > Lepidoptera > Noctuidae > Polia > Polia nebulosa. Next base: position 22,672,009 of record OX589613.1, on the reverse strand, counting down.
TTTTCTCCAGCTTCTGTTGCCTTTTCTCCAATCTGGTCTGGATCTCAGGTCCATCTTCACCGACCAGAACAATGTCGTCAGCAAACAGCATGCACCAGGGTGCCTCTTCCTGTTTTTCCGACGTAAGAGCGTCCATAATCAACAGGAAGAAGTAAGGACTTAAAGCCGACCCTTGATGTAAGCCTACAGCCACACTGAACTCATCGGTGTTACCAGTAGCCGACCGGACGTAGGTACTAGATTGACTGTACATAGCACGTATTAACTCAACATACTTCCCAGGCAAATCTTTCTCTATCAAGGCCCACCACAACACATTCCGAGGTACCCTATCATACGCTTTCTCAAGATCAATGAACACCATGTGCAAGTTCTTGTGCACACGTCTGTACTTCTCGCACAATTGACGGAGAGCGAAGGTGGCGTCTATTGTCCCTCGACCTGGCATAAACCCAAACTGGTTCGGGGTAATTTCACTCTCCTCTCGCAATCTTTTCTCTTTCACTTTCTCCCATACCTTCATAATATATGACATGAGCTTTATCCCTCGATAGTTGTTGCAGTCCTGTACATCCCCTTTATTCTTGAAGATGGGCACTAGCAAACTATTGCACCTTTCTTGTGGGATCACTTCTTCATACAACAACTTATTGAAGAATAAAGTCAGCCACATACATCCATCCTCTTTTAAACACTTCCATACTTATACTGTTATGTCATCAGGGCCCATGGCCTTTCCATTTTTCATACATTGAACTGCCTTTCTTACTTCATCCATGCTAATTTCTCTCACCAAACCCATATTTACTTGTACCTCTTTGAGCACACCATTCCATTCATTCTCTTCGTTCATCAACTTTTCAAAATAAACCTTCCATCGGTCTTTTATTTCGTCATCTTTCGACAAAACTTTACCGAGTTCATCTTTCATACATTTTATGTGTTTTTCCCTCGTTCTCCTTTCTCGTAATTTTGTAATCCGGTAGGGCTCCTTCTGGCCTCTATGGCTGTCCAGTAAATCATATAACATTCCCTGCACTTTAGCCCTGGAAACTGCAACCGCCTTTTTTGCCTTTCTCTTCCATTCTTTATAAATTTTCTTTTACATTTCTTTCAATTTATCATTTCCGGTTTCTACATTCTGCCATACTTTAAACGAAATTTTCTTTTCTTTTAGCATCTTTTGCACATCTTCATTCCATCACCATGTAATCTTTTCTATCATGCCTTTACCTTGCGATTCTCCAAACACATCTTTTGCTACTTGCCTTATACAATCCACCATCTCTCTCCAACATTCATCCACAGATTTTCCTACCATATTCTTCATTTCTATCATTTTATCTACCACTTGACTCTTAAACATACTTGCACACTCCTCATTTTCTATCATACGCCATCTGATTTTGGGTAGGGGCCGTTCTTTGTTCCTACTGGACGAGACACTGACTGCTACGTCCATCATTATGAGCCTGTGTTGAGAGACTAAACCTTCGCCTGGCAACACTTTACAGTTTTGAGACTGTTTCGTCTCATCAAGAAAAAGTAAATTTGAGTCGCGTGCTGGCCACTTTTGTAAGTGATCAGGTGTTCGTCTTTCTTTTTGAACAAGGTGATAAAGGTCAAAAGCCGAAGCAGCTTGCAGCAATGTCTCGTCATTAGTATTACAGTCTCCGTACCCCCAACCACCATGCACTCTCTCATAACCGTACTTCAGACTTCCTACGTGCCCATTAAAATCACCCCCACAAACACCTCTTCACTCTCCTGTACATTCATCATCACACAATCGAAGTCCTTCCAAAACTTCTCTTTTACACTATCCTCACATCCTGATTATGACTGAGAATGCACCCCGCATACGAACTAATAACATTTACTATCATACTCTCCACAACCACTTTAAAATGATAAATGATCTTTATTCAGTAAATAGGTTACAAGGAACACTTTTACACGTCAATGTTTTTTGTCAGCTAGATGAGGCCGGTGTTTCCTAGCTGACTACCCTGAGAAGAAACACCGAAACAAACTCAGATTTAATAGCTATCACTCTATCACTTACTCTTTTAACATCCACCACACATTCTTTTAACTCACTATCCAAAACTATGCCCACACCATTCCGTTTGCCATCACTCCCACAGTAATAAAACTTATATCCTTCTCCTAATTCTCTTGCTTTTGCACCCTTCCATTTCGTTTCTTGCAAACACGCTATATTTAGCCGTCGCCTTTCTAAAACATCTACTAACTCTCTTCCTTTTCCAGTCATAGTACCTATATTCCAGCTCGCACACCTCAATCTTAATTCTCTCACTCTACGAGCTTGCGTCTTACGTTTCACCCGCCCGTCCTGGTGCGACAACCCTTGTCCATTTCCCACAGGAGCCGGGTGCTGCCCCTGCGCGTCGCCTGTGGGGTACGCCCTAGCCCTATCGCACTCGCACATCATATTTTTCCAGACCATGTTGCAGAAAGGTTTTGGCAGAAGTTTTATAGCCGGCCGCCTGCCTGACGCCAACGCTCCTTGGAAATGCTGTTGTTGGGGGTTTACCCGCCACCGCGCGGGTGGCCCAAGGTGCTTTAGTAGTATGCACTAGGGCTCAAGCTCCCTTAGTCGCCTGTTACGACACCCACGGCAAGTGATGGGATGGTACTATTCTTTTACGTCCGACACCATACAGAACGAATAATATTAGCGTAAATTATAATAACATCGCGTAAATTATAATAATAATATTAGCGTAAATTAAATAATAATTATATCGAAACAATATTAGCGTAAATTATAGTATTTCTTTTTTTTTATGCGACACAAGGCGTATTTTATTAACTTTTTTTTTTTCTTTGTAATGGAACTTTTGCACCAGATAAATCTTATAAACTTACACAAAATAAATCGCTGTCTACATTTTGCTCCACAACGCTTCTCCGTTCTAAACTCGCCATCTCAGCCGTCAAGTGTCACTTAAGGGGAAGTTCTCAACTAATAGCGGTTACTAAATCACTCAACTTTAGCGAACAATAAAATCAATAACTCGATATAACGGCCTACACTTAAGTTCGACATCTTTCCTCCAACATTATGAGATAGTGCGTATCGGGGCATTCGGGGCCGGTGTTCGGCACCGCCTAATGGCCGGTAATGGGCCTTGGCGCTAAACACCAGCCACACAGCTGCCGGACTAAAGGACTATTAAATATTTAAGTGTTGGAGTGGCCAGCGTCACTAGAGGAAGTACCTTTTGCTTGTTGCCTACATGACTCTGTAGGCGTAATCACTGTGTTTGTGGCTAAAACTTGTTACGGCTACAATGTTACTATCACGGAGTATTTTATCAAAGTCAAAGCTTTTGCCCGTGACTGTGCCCACATGAAAGTCGAATTTATGCGACGTTAACGTGCTACGGTAGCACGCGGGAGAAGCTAGCTTCTGCCAGCGGCTTCGCCCGCGTGGAATTACTATCTCCGCCACTATAAATTATAGTTTATGTGCTATTTCGGAATATAATCTATCTCTGTGCCAAATTTCATCCAGATCCGTTCAGTCGTTCTGGCGTGATTGAGTAACAAACATCTATCCATCCATCCGAACTTTCGCATTAATAGTAGGACAGTATAGGATGTCCTAATTCGGTCACGATTTAGCCGTGTTCCAAGTTTTTTCCAAATCTGCGATTGATTCCCAAACACCCAAACATGTAGACTTTTATAAGGAGGCAGTAGAGTATATAGTTCAGTTGAGACTGCGCAAAATGGTTTTACGATACGTCGTAAAAATCACAACACTTGAGATTCCTGTAATCTTTAGAAAATGTTGTGAATTGGAATAAAACGCCACTCGTCGATTCCTGTACAAAATCACTTGTAATTTCTTGAAAGCTCTGTAGCTCTAAATGTTTTTCTCACTTCTAGATAAATGTAGATAACAAGTATGTCACTGGGAGTTTGTTGCACCACTTCTTCTGCAAAGTTAAACATAAGGATGTAATAACTAGCGGGCGTTTCGGACAGTCTTTTATCATTTTATACGTTTTAAAAGTGCTGGTTTTCAGTCTAATTTGAAACAACAGCTTTTGATTCACGCTTTTCAGAAATCAACAACAATTTCGTAGGTAGAACGTCGTTTCCAGCAACCTCATGTCATGTTATAAACCTCCCATATTTGTACATCTAGTAAGTATGCAGCTTTAGTAACACAAAAGCGTGTCCACGCTACCGGCTATCCGTCCTGTCCTACGAGTAATGAGGCCCATCCAGCGCGCGCACTGTTCACTAGTAACAACTGTTCACTTGTCGCTCGTGTGCCACTGAACATGTGTGCGCTAAGTGAACGTAATGGCTCATACATTATGTACTGCGATGTGGTTCTTTTGTTTAGGAGATTTGGACTGATGTGTTTAGTGGTCTCTTACTGGGTAAATGTAAGCTTTTTTCCTTGACTATATACAGTAAATGGTGAAATATAGTTAAGCCGACCTCATTGCCTACTTTACTAACCTAACATCACTTGAAACACGCCATAAACCACCAAGACGGCGTCGTAGAATAGATGGAATAGAATAATACTTTTTAATACACCAACACCGTCATACAATTAATAAACACAATGACACACGGAATAGAAAAAAACAAGTGGAAGTGCCCACGCAGCTATCTGGCTTGTCACAATTATGCGGAAAAATATGTAACATAATAACAACCTTCGTCAGTTGTAATAAGTCTTAATTTTGTATGAACCAGAATTTCAATTTTGACGAATAGCTTATTTGTTGTTCATACAAAATTAGTTTGATAATATTTTAAATTTTTTCCGCATAATTGTGACACGCACCGGATAACTGCGTGGGCACTTCCACTTGTTTTTTCTATTCCGTGCAATGACACATACATACATATCATATGTTACCTAATTTCATAGGGGGTGAGAAAAAAATAATAAAAGGAGGGCAACCAGGAGAGAGGAGAGAGTTTTGTTGTTTGTGGGAGGGGAGTTTTTTTTACGAGCCATTATGGTTGTCGAAAAGTCTAAATGTGTGGGTGATTGACCGTGTTGTGTCATTTTTTGATAATCGTCATCTATGACAAAATAACATTTTGTCTAGAGCCAATGTCATGACAGTTACAAAGTACCTACAAACTAAGTAAAGTCTCAATTTGCGAGAAGTTTTTGTCAAAAGTGTTAGAGCAATTACAAGTCTCCATAATCCGTACTATTGTCATAATTATAATATGTCTCCGAAGAGAGTTTGAAATAGAATTCAGAATTACTCATCTCCGGATGTATGCTTTACCGAAATTATCTCTTACCGATGGTCGCTTCGGTGAGATAATCGCTTCCCAGTCGAACGGTTCCCGAAAATACTCGGCGTCTGTTGGTTTTACGAAATAATCGCTTGCCGACTGAGCGGTACGTCTGCGGCACCCTTTATCAGAGATTGTTTCGACGGAACCCGGAACCACGTTTTTGGCAATACTTGGAATCATTGAATTGCAGCGACGATATGAATAAAATTAAACCACACGCTTTTTTCCAGCCATGTCGGGATCAGTTTCCAGGCTAACCGGATACATCTGAATACCTGTATTCTACATACAGTAACTCCTTACTTGACTTCCTAAACCCCATGTCAAGACTGTTTTTTAGGGTTCCGACGTCCGAATGAAAAAACGGAACCCTTAGAGAATCACTCATGTATCTGTCTGTCTGTCACAGTCATTTTGCCAAATCCACTAAACCGATTGAGTTGAAATTTGGTACACTCATGAATATCTGCGACCCAAATACGGACGTGTAATGTAATCAATTAATTTGTAATTCTGGAGTCACTCTTGAAGTGCAATCGGAAAATATAAAATAAAGTACAAAGTGTACCGTGCTGTATAATATCAAATGAAAGGGCTTATTACTTGGCTCTAATTTTTTTTTTTTTTTTAGGTTTTAGAAGAAATTGTTTTAATTAAATTTAACGAAAATTTAATATTTCCGCCCCTTATCTTGGAATCTACTAAGTCAAAAACCATTTTTTTTTTTATTGATTACAGGAAAACCGACAAGAAGTCTTTTAAATTAATAAAACATATTAAAAAAAGTTTCTTTCGGAACCCTTTGCGTGCGAGTCCGACTCACACTTGGCCAGTAATTCATTATTATTGATAGGCTCGCTCTTGACTACTATCTCACCTGGTTGCCAGACTTTCGGGCTTCTGACAATACAAATAAGAGTCACGATAAAAATAAAACTGTCCAAATGGAACAAAAATTTAAATATTACGTAATAAATGCCACAATGTAATTGTACGCCTGTATAAAAATCGATAATAACCTATCAACTTTTTACAAGTGCTCTCGCTAAATATCAATATGAACAGGGCTGTCACAATATAAGTAGAACAACCGACCGCAGGGGACTCGTGGCATCCCTCGATTGATTCGCATGTCGGCGTAATGACAGCCACTCGGGACTCGTCCGCTACTTGACAACCCTAGCGTTAGGGCTGGCCCAACCGAATATCGATAGATTTTTTACAATAAAATCTTGCCGATATTCCCCGATGGGTCAGGCAGAGTAGTTTAGTCCGTCCCACATTTTTTCCAGTTATGATATAGTCTAGAGCTATCATAGGGAGTAAGCCTCTTTGCTTTCAAACGGGCACTAGCTCAGATTTCTGGGCAGCTAGTAAGTTATGGAAAGTCGCAGTCACATATGTAATAAGTAACTAGACAATATTGGAACGAAGTTCCTTATCGCGCGTTGTGAAAGGGGGCTAGACGGAAAAAATTCTTACGAAAAGTTGTCACGACACTAATGAGGCTGTCCATCCAAAAAGATTGTGTTGGAAAAACAATCTAATAAAAATTTCTTGTATTTTTGGTGGGTAGGTACAAAGTTTGCAAGCAGATAAAGCATTATTGTTATAGTTGTTGTTATTGCTAAAGAGTTAAGTTGAGTTGAGTTGAGCTGAGCTGAGCTGAGCTGAGCTGAGCTGAGCTGAGCTGAGCTGAGCTGAGCTGAGCTGAGCTGAGCTGAGCTGAGCTGAGCTGAGCTTAGCTGATCTGAGCTGACCTGAGCTGATCTGAGCTGAGCTGAGCTGAGCTGAGCTGAGCTGCGATGAGATGAGATGAGATGATGAAGTATAAAATCTTACGTGCGTGCGTGTGTGCGTAGTTAATAATAAAAAAAATATTATAAATAAAAAAAAAAAATATATTACAATTCCTTCACTAATTAATCGAAAGGAACTTCGTTCCATCCGGGTGTCCCTTGACACCTCTCAAGTTTTTTTTTTAAATAATCACTTCTATTATAAAAGAATAGAAGAACAGAATAATACTTTATTGTACACCAAAACAGTTAATCAATTTGTACCAACGAACTTAAATAGTAGCCATAGGGCTACAATCAAATGGCGGTCTTATCGCTGACAGCGATATCTTCCAGACAACCTTTAGATGGACATGTGAAAACTTCTTTGGGCACGTTGGGGCACTTTTGGGATTGGAAAAAAGCACTGAACTTTCGTTACCGCCATTGTGCTAAGAAGTTTTCACTTCTGCAGTGCATTAGGACTGCACGTCAGAAATCAACTGACTGACTGTCAACTGACAGTTTTTTTTATTGCCAACGGCCGTAAACTCTTTTTAACCGACTTTAAAATAAAGGAGGTTAGTATTTCGGATGTTTATATTTTTTTTTTATTTATGTTCGGGCATAATTCCGTCATATCTATACGGATTTGCAAAATTATTTTTTTGTTCGAAAGAACTTTATTTTGAAATGGTTCTATTCAAATTTCATAATTATAGATCTGATGATGAGTTCTGGAGACAGACAACGGAACTCTTCAAAAAATGACAGCAAATCAACTGCGATTGCTGCAATTGTATGTATATGTAGTGTTAACACCATTTAATGGAGAACCACAACTATAAAAGGAAAAATAAAACATTGTTACAAAAAAAAAATTGAACCGACTTCCAAAAAAAGTGCAAAATAACTTTAATTTCGGAAGTCGGTGTCAAAAAACGAAGACAAAAAACCAGAAACACCAACTTCGGAAATTATAGTTATTTTGCACTTTTTTTGGAAGTCGGTTAAATTTTTCTTTTTTTGTAAAAAAGTTTTTAACACAATATTTTCACCACTTTGTTGTTTGCAGCATAATTATATTATCATGCCTCTACCTCCGTGTTTTATTGAATAGCCCTTGATTTTCCTGACAGCTAACATTGGTACCCGCACACTGACGAAGGGTTACAATATTGATACAGCAATAAACAGCCCTCGTCTGATTCACAATGTTACGGTGACGGCCACTCCTGGCCAGGGCTGTGTGCTTGTAGGGGTGAACGATTGATATTTGACGTTTGATTTAAAAATAACTGTTACGTAGACACCTAATATAATTTTTGTACTTTGTGGAGTATTTTAGGGATTTTTTTTTGGTTAATATTCAAACAATGGCATATTTGTGATAAAATAAATAACGATACCTATCTACCACGTAGCCCAACTGTCGCTAGTATCAGGGTTTTAAGGCGCAGTTATACGACTTTTAATGGTTTTTAACTGAACATCACGTACAATCTGATTATTAAATATCTAAATTTTATAAGTACTTACAAATGAAGAAGGCTGTAAGTAGGTAATTATTCATTTTATTAATTGGCGCCGACTCAAAATTAGTTTATATAAAATTTGATATTTTATGTAGGTAAATATGCTCATTACTCAAGACTTAAAAGTTTTATTTATTTTTTGCTTTTTAGTTCTTTTTCGTCGGTTAATTTTTTTGTTAAAAAGTTTTTTATTTTTTGATTTTTTGTGGCTCGCATCATCTTGTAACACTCTGAAGCTAATTTCTAATTCTTCATCATTCCTCTTGCCACTGAGCTGATGAAATAACCATCCTTCCATGAAGTTCCCAGGATATTGACCAGTTGAGGTTACCTCCAATACTGTAAAGACGTCTTTTCTTCAAACCATATTAAGTGGTATTTGTTACTAAAACTAGTTTTTTATATATAACTTCTATTGTTTAGGAAAGTTATGGTTTCCATCATCAGCTCAGTTTCATGATGTGATGGTTCCTAAATGCAAATACCTGATTAAGATATGAAAAGTAAACAGAAACAATATTCGTGCCCAATTTTCGAGGTTCTCTCTCAATTTTTTCAGGATCCCATGATCAGATCCTGATGTCCTTGACATGGTACCACCCTTGAGGTATACCCTATCTAAGGAAAGAAGAATCATCAAAATCGGTTCATAAATAACGGAGTGAGGGCCGAACATACATACAGAAACGCTAAACGTATCCACAATTTTCGAGGTTTTCTCTCAATTTTATCAGGATTCCATTGTCACATCCTGATTTCCTTATTATGGGACCATCCTTGAGGTATACCCTATCTAACAAAAAAAGAATAATCGAAATCGGTTCATAAATAACGGAGTGAAGGCCGAACATACATACAGAAACGCTAAACGTGCCCACAATTTTCAAGGTATTCTCTCAATTTTATCAGGTTTCCACTGTCAGATCCTGACTTCCTAGACATGGGACCACCCTTGAGGTATACCCTATCTAATAAAAAAAGAATAATCAAAATCGGTTCATAAATGACGGAGTGAGGGCTGAACATACACAAAAAAAAAAAAAAAAATATATATATACGGTCGAATTGAGAACCTCCTTTTTTTCGTCGGTTAAAAATATTTGAAATAATATTTTTATAACACAGTGTAATTAATTTGTAAAGTTACATTTAGCGCGGATAAAAATTGAGAATGACGCAAAAACAATAAAGCGTATTTATAAGAAACCTTCACCATTTTAAATATCATTGAATTATTTATAATTTAGCCTAATAGAAGTGTTTTAGTTCAATACTTGTTGTTTTATGTGTAATAAATTAATAATGCGTCTAATTTCGGTCAGCGCTCCTTGATGGGCGAGTCCTATGACTTGGTGGACGTACGACGCGGTAATTACGTGAGCTCAGCACTGAACACGCAAGGTCATTGGCAGTTAATAGCGACTTAACCAACTTTTAAAATGAGGGTCGCGGGTAGCCAATGGATGCGAGACGCACAGGACCGATCGTTGTGGCGACACTTGGGGGAGGCCTATGTCCAGCAGTGGACGTCTTTCGGCTGAAATGAGACAACTTTTAAAATGAGGATTTTTAAGTTGCTTTCGTTTTGATTAGTTTTATAATCTATTCTAATATAAATAATATTGAGGTTGCAGTTGCAGTTGCTTGGCCAAATTTTATGTGTTACATGGCATCCACCTCGCCGATTTGTTAAGAGATTTTCCCAGCCTCACTTATAGTTAGATACTATACTAGGTGCTGAAAATTACTTAAATACATATAAGTACTAGTATTTATCACTATTTCTCTCTTCTTGAGCACTCTATGAGCGTAAAAGTAAGTACAATACATCGCTAACGATGCCACTCGGGCTCACTCGGGCTAGGATCGCTCGCCACTTGCCAACCTATGCGCTAGGGCTGACACATTATGTCACTTGTTTTCTATAAAGGAAAAGCAAATAAAGAAATGATTTGGTTCTAAAAACGAAGCATTTTTTTTTATTGGTTGGTACATATTATATTATATCTATCCGCTCTACCCAAAGCGGGAGAAATCATTTGATGATTTCAGTGTTTTCGACTCTGGTACACTTCTTGCCGATTCCCAGGGAAGACATCCAAGTCGTACCGCCATCTCCTTTGTGGTCTACCGCGACCCTGTCTTGCATTTTCAGGGCACCAATTTTGTATTTGACGGGCACACCGTTCGATCAGATCAGATCTGACGCAACTCTGTTTACCTTCAAGCATCAACAGATAAAACCACCACTAACGATTGAAAACAAAGGCAAAGTATTCACTTTCACCGCCATTTTCGTAAAAAAAATTTTAAACGCACGAAAGGGATAACATTTAAAACCACTTACCGCGGTGCTCGCTAAGCGCTGGGCGCAGATAATCCGGCACGCTGCGCTGTGAGGACCGCCTTTCGAGCCGTGTAACGCTGTGAAATGCCGACACAAACATCATAAATTGATACGCCCTTGAATTATTTTTGGAGTCTTTCTTTGTGAAGAGGAAAATAGAGATGAGATAAATTCATAAAATATAAATTGACCTACATCCTGGTTGTAAATGCATCTGAGTAGCAAGGTCATGGTCTTAATTTCCAAGTCAGGGAATGCCTGGACTCGGGCCGAATAATGGGTTCCCCTCGTTCTCTAAGATTCAAAAAATCACTGCCGCCTGCCCTTTTCGTGTAGAAAAGCGAGTAGGTAGCTCGCCTTTTAAGGATAAACAGAAAAGAAAGTACTAGGCTACCATAAAACCTAAAAGACCTTACGTTACTTTAGCACCTAAACGGTAGTGGTTACAACCCCAAGGTTTAACTTTCACTAAAGAAGTACTAGGAGCACATAAAACGGAGCACATTGTGTCCGTGCTGTCAATCAATGGGGATCGTAAACGGGACGCTGGTAACAACCACTTTTGGGCTGTACCACACAAGTATGCATTTGCAATGAAGTGGTTTGCGAGTGGAACAATGTTGTTTGTATGAAGAGTGGTTCTATAGCATGCCTGTTATTTGTTGGTGGTTGAAATTCGATGTCGAAAATATACGTTGTTAAGGCCGTGACATGTCCTAAAGCGCGGTCAGTGACAAACTGCATAGAAAATTTATGATGCGTGTCGACACAATGCTTGCAATTTATTGCAAAATATGAAAAAAATATTGATTGACAAACATGCATAGAGTTATGAAAAATGTAAACATCATCATAATCATTTCAGCCGCCCTGCGTTCGTCGCCACAATGACCGGTCCTGTGCGTCTCGCATCCATCGGCTTCCCACGACCCTCACCAGGTCATTGGTCCAACTTTCTGAAGGCCTTCCAACGCTGCGACTTCCGGTACGCGGTCGCCACTCTTGAACTTCACGGCCACATCGACCGTCTGTTCTGCGAACCCCACCTATGACAAGCATTGATTCAGTATTGTTATTAATTTTACCAACATACGTTGGCCAAAAAACGTGTCAAGTGTCTAGGGAGTTCCGTGGACGAATACAAAGATGGGTTCGTGGAAACTGTTCATACGGTCGGTCTAAGTTCTTCAAGACTCGCCAGGACCAGACATCGAAACTTATCCTCCTGCAGCGGGGTGTGAGGCAGAGAGACGTCACTTCGCCAAAACTGTTCACAGCGGCAATGGAGGATGTCTTCTGGTTCTGGACTGGAGAGGATTAGGCATTCCGAAAGAGTGTGTCTTAAAATGAACATAGACAAAACCAAGGTCATGGTAAATGCCCCCATCTAGCACTCACTCCTATCAAGATCGTAGTATAAGACCAGGCCCTGTAGACAAAGTAACATCACTTCGTAGCGAAACGATATCTAAATTCGTCATCGTCTCTGAGATATCGATAAACATTTCCCAGCGTTAGCGTTCCTTCGATATCTTTTTTGGCGAATACGATCGAGGCGAAGGCGAACTCTGAAAGCGCTGCTTGTCTACGCATTTGTATGGGATAAACACGATAGCAATTCGTTTCTTTATGGTTTCGTTACGAATTATAACATTGTCTACCAACTTGCGATAACGATGTCGACAGTCGACTGACTACGTGACTTAGCGCGGTTTATGTCAATCTCATACATTTTAGTCTTTTCTAATTCGTTATCGTTTTTAAATTGTTACTTTGTCTAAGCCCCCAGTGCGTGTTGTCAGTTATGACATATGGAACTGAAACGTGGTTGCTCACAAAGTACCTCATCAGAAGCCTTAAAGTCATCCAAAGAGCAATGGAGAGGGCTTTGCTCGGAATTTCCTTGCGTGATTGAATGAGGAATGATAATATCTACAAGAGAACCAAGGTTACCGACAAAGCCCGAAGAATCGCCAAACTGAAGTGATGGCAGTAGGTAGGGCACATTGCTCGCAGAACAGATGGTCGATGGGGCTGAAAAATTTTGGAATGTCGACCGCGTACCGGAAGACGGAACGTTGGAAGGCCTCCAGGACTAGGAGGACTGATGATCTGGTGAGGGTCGCGGGTAGCCGATGGATGCGAAACGCACAGGACCGGTCATTGTGGCGACACATGGGGGAGGCCTATATTCAGCAGTGAAAGTCTTTCGGCTGAAATGATGATGATGATGATGTTGGCTAATACAGGAAAATAATAGAATAGGTCAAAGTTAGAAGTAAAATTGACGATCATTTTATACAAAGTTTGACGATATTTTTTCAAACATGTTTTGTGAACCATGAAGCTCTCAAAAATGTAGTCAATCTTAACTTGGCTATTTTTTTTAGAAAACATGCAATTTCATAGTTTTTGCCTATGCCAGCCTCTTAAATGTGAGTAAACAGCACTTGTAAACGAGGGGTCTTGGGTCTGATTCGAGATAAATATGTTCCAGTTTTTCTACTGAAATTTTTTTAGTAGTTGCTCAGTCTAGCTTTGCATCGTGATATTTCTTATAGGCTCGCCCATTATATATAGGACTGAGGATATATTTTTGTTTTTTGCTGGCCTACTTGGTATCCCACAACTGAAAAAAGGCCTTCCCTTTCTCCCTCTTAACCTCACTGTCTTGGGCGATTTCTGGACACGTTAGTAACTGGGGACATATGGACGTCAAATTCCGCTTATCCCTTTAAAGAATACAGTCGTGATGTTATGTGGTAAGGATGTAGCCACCAGCAATCGCAATGTAGCCATCAGCCACCGGAATGTACCCACTAGCCTTCGCAATGTAGCCACCAGCCATCGGCATGTAGCCACCAGCCGTCGCAATCGGTAGCAGCTTTTTACGATATTAATAGAGTCATGCGAATTTTTGTTAGCCAATAAATAAAAACTAGGCTCGCATAAAGTGGTGGAGTAGTTACCGAGGCGAGCCAAATGGTCGGCGGTTCGATTCTGTGCCAACGATACGTGGCGATTAGCCAGCCCACTCCAGGACTGTTGTACTTTAATTATGATCACGCTATGCTCTGGGGGTAGGCAGGGCTAGGAGTTAAACAATAGATCCTGATAGCATGAGTTTCAATGTTGAAGTGTGACACTCGCCCTTGAGAGGGTTGCCAGCGGGTTGGTAGGTTGAGGTTCTTAAATAACAAGAGTTTAATAGCTATATACCTTATTATTGATTTGCCTAAACTCCTGTGGCCATCTCATGTCTCGATTACAGAGCGGATAGGGAACACTGGCATGAACCATCTCCGAAAGTGATGATGGTTCCGTCTAGAGATATTATCCGTTCCGTCTGCTGAGATGCCTATCTCTTTGGTGGGGCCTGGCGGTAGGAGCTGTCCCACCAGGCTTCCAGCTCCAGATTATTTATGTGGTAGATAATTTAGCGTTGGATAGCAGTAAATCTCCTTGCAACGAGGGATCTTCACCAAACATCTTCTGCGACGCCGAAATCTCGACGTGGTGAGAGCGTTCAACGTTTCGTAAGTCCAACACAATATTCCAGATAGAAGGAATATAGCCGAAAAATAATTTAGAGGAATTCTAGAAACACCTTACAGTTAGTCCTTTTAATAAAATCCATGGAAACTTATCCTATAGGGATTTAGCGATGTATCTAGCACAATTATTTAGGTACGGTAGGAGCGAGCGACACAGCCGTCTCCTCCAATGGTTTCAAATCGACTAGTCATTGTGCTTTCCGAGCCTAACCGAAGCGCCACTCGACGACGCTCGGCATGGAACGTTTTAGCAATACGCGGGCGCATAGAAGCGAGAAAGAACCCTTTAAGTTAATACGTACTTGTAGGTTCCGTATAATGTTATTTAATCCATCAGGCTCCAGGCGACAATAGATTTTTAATTGTGTGTGCTAATGAGCGGCTTGAAATGATTTATTTAAGTGATAAGTTTTATTTAAAAATCATTTTAATAGGTTAGTTAGTTGTTATTTTTTATAGCTGTGTGTAAATAATAAAGTTTTAAGTACACATACGTTTCATAATATTATGGATTCATAGATTATCTCTTATAAATTTGTAACTTGTAAAGTGCAACGTTACAGAAGATTGTGAGTTCGGATTCCGAGCCAAAGATTTAATAAATGGCAGTGCTCGTGTCTTACAGGTGTATGTCAGAAACATCTTTAATTTCACTTTTTCAGTACATAGTATAAACTATCCACGCAAATTTGTTAGAAGCTAGTACGGGTCAGTCCTTTCGGTAGGAGTCCAGATCATTCAAATCTTTGTCTTGGTCTGCCATGAGACCCATGCGACGTTTCCTATAGCATATTTCATTGCACGGTTTTAAAAGTAATCTGGGCATTGATAAAATATGTTAACTAGCTGACTTGTTCTAAAACAACGATCGTCTATAGACACACTTTAAAATCCACTTCTTATTCACTAAACACTTCAATGAACATTTCTCATATAAAAGAACACTTAAACCACGCAGCCAGCTATTATTTCAAGAGCACACATAACGAACAAACCCCGATATTTATGAAGACTTTAAAAAACACTTTAGACGCTGTGACTACTATTTCAGGAGTAAATTCTTCACATTATGTGTTTAACAACGAGAGATTATTTAACACAATGTGGCCCGAACATCGCCGTTTTATTATACTAGATACATTAATTTATCTTCACATTTCATACTGAACGATAGGACCGGGGATATAATTATATCGTCTCGTGCGTGTTTTAGAAAAATGGTTCTAAATACAACCTAGGTAGGTAGCAAAGGAAATACGTTTTACAAGTGTAGTATTTGAGCCAGCTACTACTGTCGTTAAACGGTTTTTCAAGCTTGGGAATTTTTGCAAATTGATTTTTTACAATGACATTGATTATTACCCCATTTTATAGCAGGTCAATGTTAGACGTTCTTTTTTCGTATGAGACCGTTTATCGCTAGTACACAAATCTGGCAACCGGCTCCATGTTATTGTAAGATTCTGGTGCGAAGCTGCCTGTATCTGATTAGACTGGAAGCCGCCCCCAACATAGAGGAATCCCCTATTAGCGAGCTGAACAGAACAAAAAATTATAAAATAGGAAACGAATGGGAAGATGACGATGATGACGTCTTTGATCATCGTGTGTTTATCTTAGGACCGATCTTTGAATTGAGTTTTTTTTTAAATATTTAAAACGTTGTCACGTTCACAAACATTTAACTCACATACACAAGACATTAGGAGTTAAGTCTTGCCAAATCCTACATTAACACTATAGATTGACAGGTTTTCAGTGATACATTAACGTACCGTCTACATCGCACGCACCGTGAATATCTAAGACAGAGACTAGGGTGTACCCACTGTAAAGTAAGCAAAAATAAGTAGGCAATCCCGCGTGTATAACCTAGTGCTCCAATATTTCTGTTGATGGCGGCGACGCCTATAAGAATACGTCGCAGTTATGACAACGTCTTCGCATTGTTTCCGACACATTGCGCGCTACGATTGACTGAACTTGTAATTTGCTGACAAAACACGACTTGTATTACGTATAAATATTTCGGTCGATGCTTTCTTTTTCGTAAATACAATTTTCGTCAAGAATCATTCTTATTAGTTCGGTGTGTGAAACTGAAAATATGTACTTTTGTCCTATAATCATGTTTTTTTTTTCTGTTGCAGGTATGTAACCCGTGGAAAGGTAGGCCGGCAAATAGATCTAGAAATATTTTGAAAGATTAATATAATCATAATTATAGATATTATGGCTTAATGAGGAAACCCGTTCAAACTATTTTACAATAAAAACAACGTGTATTATACCCTGTCATTAGTATTTTAGTTGAATTATCAAAACGCATTTCTGCCGGAAAAAATCCCGTAATAAAATCGATAACGATGACACCAAAGTCGCATAACAAAAACCTTTGCAATTAAAAAGCAAACCTGCTCTATGGTCCGGGCGGGTCGGATCACGACAACAGATAAAAAATGAAGCTCGATCATTTTTAATTTTTATAAAAACTCTCTCCAAACAATATTTCACTGCGGCTTCGGTTACAAAAGGCTGGCTGATAATAGGATCTTTGTTATAAAAGACTTGTCATTACCGCGCGGCGGCCATGATCGATGCGATGACGTCACTAGCTTCTCACCAAAATTAACGTCAACCTACACGCGTGTGATATTAGAGCATTCCAGAGAGTTTAAAAGGCCTGGAGCTTACAAGTTACTGTCAGAGCCTTATTTATTCGAATAAATTGAAGCTTTGTAAAGACATGCAAAAATTAAAACTAATTATTTGGATTGCTCTTCTGCGCTTGATAAATATTTTGTACAAATAATTATACTGGTGATTTTATTTTGTTAATGCCATTCAATTGAGTTTTCTTTCGACGTCAGCTTCAAAAAGAATGGCTAGTAATTAAAGGAACTTCAAATTAATTAAAACGTTGATTACATAGGTAGGTGAACGGTGATAAATTTTAACAGAGTCAAAGTGTTTCGGCTCGTTTAGTAAAAAAAACACTTAACTAATGTTCGGAGGAAAGCTTTTAAGGATTACTTTGTTTAGAGGCGCGCGAGAAAATTAGTTAAGGCTAAGTTATACTTTTAGCGAAAAGCGGAGTCGACTATCAATAGCAAAACAAAATCACATCTCTCTATCTCATGTTTGTTTTAAAGAACTTCAAAACATTGTTTAATAATGAGCAGCCTAGTCGGCTACGATATTGTCCACTATTATTATCGACAATAGGGTAGTTGACTCATTTTTTTCAAATTATTTGATTAAAAAAAAAACATATATACGGTCGAATTGAGAACCTCCTCCTTTTTTTCATCGGTTAAAAAAGTAGTAAGTAAGTTAAAAACCTGTCAAGTAACAGAAAAAGGATGCACAAATTGACATGTGACGTCACCGCCAGTAGGTTACGCGCACAAAAGAGATAGTGGTGTGTTCCCACCACACCCCCACTCTTCCTCATACCAATATTTGATATGTTATCCAATGTTGATGCTGTTTTTTAAAATATTTTTTTTTTAGTGTTATTTGTTTTTTCGTAACTTTGTGTATAAATAAACGCACTGCACACTAATGCACTCAAATATCAGAATAGGAAAAAAAAATAAAAAAGGTTGCGTGACCTGTAACCTGTGTGTGTTGTTCTGTAATCTAAATGTATTATTAGTTAAGTATTCTATTCTATTCTATTCTATTCTACAATATACTATACAAATCACTCAGTCTGACAAGAAAGTACCGGGAAAAGGTCAATAATACACAAAATGTTAGTTATTCTTCCAAATTTATTTTGTCACCTTTAAAGTATGCTCCTTCAGAAATGATACACTTACGCCAATGAATAATGCAATCATCGAAACATTTTAAAAACAGTTTCACCAGAATTAAGTTCAGTACTCATAGCGAATTCTCTTCTACGTCTTCTACCTTCAGTCGGAAGGCGCCACTCCGAAGTTTGTGGTCTGGTTTGCATGTCATACTCCTAAACCCACGTTTCATCACCAATAACAACGCGTTTCATGAATGTTGGGTCGGAATGGACTCGTTCTAGCATGTCCTCAGCGACACTTATGCGATTGAGTTTTTGGAGAAAACTCAGGGCTATTGGGACTAGTTCAGCGAATCAGCGGCAACATGTAGTTAATGTTGTTTATGTTTGTGCATTAAATCCTTAGAAGATTAGATGGCGCAAGTGTGTAGATACAGATTTCGTTCATTCGTCTTAGGTCATAAAAGGAAAACTTAGCTTGATTGTCGTCTTCCAGTACCTACATCATCATCACCAGCCTTTTTATGTCCCCACTGCTGGGGCACAGGCCTCCTCTCTGTGAGAGGGTGTGGGCCGTTATCCACCACGCGGGCCCAATACGAATTGGTGGATGTCACATGTCTTCAAATTTTTGGTTCGAGGACATGCCGGTTTCCTCACAATGTTTTCCTTCACCATTTTGAGAGCAGTGGTGATGAAATAATTTACACAAAGTAAAGCGCCTGCCTGGGTTTGAACTCACAAACTACTTGTAAGTCGCGGCCAATATCACTGGGCCACCACTGCTGCTAGTACCTACATATTTTTATTGATTTATTGAAAAATAGTTCTCGTACTAAAATAAGTTTAAAAAGTTACATGAATCTAATCAAGATAACAACAACAAGTTTTCTCACTAGACCAAGTTAGTACAATTAATATTATATTCTAAGGCTCACAGCGCAACCAACTTACTCCACTGCTGATCCGCAATGATAAGACCGCCGTAAAATAATGTAATAATTAGTAGGAAGCTCCGGTGCAAAGCAAACTGCTAAGTTTTGTATCGATTGAGATCAATGTGCTTAGTTTAGATAAATGCCGATGCCAAGTCTATCTCACAGTCCGATTAGCAAACGATAGGCGGAAGCGTGTTTATATTTATAACCGAATTCAAAAAGGAGTAGGTTCTCAATTCGTCTGTAGGTATGTTTTTTTTTGTGTGTGTTACGGGATTTCTCCGCCACTTAATATACTTTGATGATTCTTTTTTTGTTTGGTAGGTCATTCAGAGGTGGGCCCATATAAATTTATTAAAATTGATTCGAATTTTTTGAAAAAATCATCATAATCAAAAAAAAATGTATAGGTACATTGATGACGTTTTGATTGTCTCCAATTATGTTCAAATTCCATGTTATTGGGGTTAAACATTCCAGCATAACTTCATTATTTAGTTTTAGTTCTGGGGTACAATACAACTAAAAAGTATAAAATAAAAAAACATTTTTACAAAAAATACAACCGACTTCGTTCGATCGGTGTCAAAGAACGAAGAAACAAAATACAAACATTGACTTCCGAAATTAAAGTTATTTTGCAATTTGTAGTGTATTTTATTTTTTGGAAGTCAGTTGTATTTTTGTAAAAAAGCTTTTTATCGATAAGCATAACAATGTTCCCATTGTTGTGACACAGGCCTTTTCTCTGCGAGAGGGGTTGTTCCCATTGTTGTGACACAGGCCTCCATTCTGCGAGAGGGATTGTTCCCATTGTTGGGACACAGGCCTCCTCTCTGCAAGAGGGATTGGTCCCATTGTTGGGGCACAGGCCTTCTCTCTGCGAGAGGGGTTGTTCCCCTTGTTGTGACACAGGCCTCCTCTCTGCTAGAGGGATAGTTCCCATTGTTGGGAAATAGGCCTCCCCCTGCGAGAGGGATTGTTCCAATTATTGGGACACAGACCTACTGCGAGGGGGATTGAGCTGTAACCACCACGCGAGCCCAATGCGAAATGGTAGATGTCATATGTCTTGGAATTTTGGATTTTTGGACATGTTGGTTTCCTCACGATGTTTTCCTTCATCGTTTTGAGAGCAATGATGATGAAATAATGTATGCAAAGTAAAGCGCCTGCCTGGGTTTGAGCCCACGAACTAGAACTCGTTCGTCGCGGCTACTACCTCCGGGCCATCATTGCTTTTTTTTTCTATAAGATAAATATAATTATATCATCGAGTTATTGTTAGCACTGTATGTTCAAGCTAAATTGCGTGCGATTGTAAGCTCTTTCTTCTCGATAAGGCATGGTTATATTGTAAACTATCGAATTTGGATGAGATTTATTGTGTTTGATATAATCTGTTCTCAATATATTGAGAGTTTATTATCTTGCAAGATTTATTACGAATCTACAAGGTATGCAATAATAAGGAAATGGTGGCCGTCATTTGGTAAAAGTGGTCGTTTTTTTTGTGACACGATATCAAAATAAAGAACTTAAGGAAGCGATTTAAGAAAATGTAACCCATTGTAGCCTAGCGACTGTGAACATCGTGTGGCAACCGGTTCTATCTTAATTTTGACAACTTTATAGGATGAAGAAAAACTTGTTTGCGACATTTACATAGAATCTGGTGCATCTGGTATCATCATTCTCCTGCCCTTATCCCAATTTATTTGGGGTCGGCGCAACATGTCTTTTTCTTCCATACTCCTCTATTAGTCGTCATCTCTGTAGACACCTCCTTTTTACCCATATCCTCTTTCACACAGTCCAACCATCGTTTCTTTGGCCTTCCCCTACTCTTATAGCCTGGTGCATCTGGAATATTAAATAAAAATACATGGCTTTCAAATATTTTTACTACACATGTTATTAAAAACATCTCAAAAAGTAATAAGTCGACGGGTAATGCTTCCTTTTAATATTAAAACGAGATAAAGCAATATAAATCAACAAAAAAATTTACAAACATAAGTTATTAAGTCGATTCTGACGCCCAATTTAAATGTATCTGAGATGGGATTTCTTGCAACGCTGCGGAGTGTGAAATATTAAAAAATGGTATTAAAAAGTGAAATCTTCAATAAAATTAGATAGGACCGGTTGCCAAAACATAATATTGATAAAATATTTCTAGCCGTTTAGGCTACAGGCCGTGCCAAAGCAATAAACATATAAAGTTACATACAGACTCTCGAAAAACATCACCCTACTTCTGTGGCAGTCAGGTGATTACGCCAGTATATTCCCCGAATTGCTAACAATTCGGGGAATATCTATACACAGGTGTACGCATAGTACTACACTTCGTTATTTATGTTTTGAGTCTCATGTATATGAGCGTGAGCCTACTGCCACCAACGAGCCACAAGAATAGACTCTTCGAGCTTCGATAGAGAATACTACATGATAAAACACTGCTCTGGGATTTGAGCTCAGGACCTCAGGCCCAGCTGTAGTGCTTGCGAGTAATGAGGCAGTCGAGGTTGAAAGTAATATTATTTTCGAATTAAAATCTTAAGTGATCGAAGGAATCACCGCAGCCCATGGCACTCAGGCAACTGAAAGACCACGGGTAAGTTTTAGTCAATAAAAGTCTGACACGTCCTCCCGCTCCACCCAGAACGGGAGAAGTTATTTGATGATTTCCTAACCTATAAAAAACAGATAAAAAGCCTAATATTTTTTTTTTGTCAATTGCTGGGAATTCTAACCGCCTATCATGCCGAATCTATTGAACTACAAAAATTCATATCAACACCTTATAAACTCCCATTGACTTGGAGTCTCGTTAAGCCACCCATACTAGGCGGTTCCTAACACCGTTGTCACGTTCTTACGCGTCACCTAACTAATCCTATGAGGGTCGCATCTGCGTCCTGTGTCCGTCATACCTACGTCAAGAGCTCTCTACCCATGTTTGTACACGCGGTGGGTTGTTTGTCTTTCCTAATAATATTAGGTGGAAATTAAGTTTGGAAAATGATTTTCATTTTAACGGTTTTTAAAGATATTCATTGACTGGGCATTCTTCATCATAGAATGGCGTGGAAATTTGTAAAAAAAAAAATTACAGAAAAATACGAGTCATCTGCCAGTTATTTTAAAACTAATCCTGATTCCCATTCAATCTGCCCGCGCCTTTTCCCAGCTATCTCGGGGTCGGCTTCCAGTCTAACCAGGTTTAGCTGAATACCAGTATTTTAAATAGAACGACTGCCTATCTGACCTCCACAACCCAGTTACTGGGTAAAACGATACCGCTTGGTAAGACTGGTTGTAACACTTTCGGGGTTCTGACGACCCGTAACAACTGTCAAAGATCCACGATTGACAGCCGGGACCAACGGCTTAACGTGCATTCCAAGGCACGGAAGAGTCTCGGTATATAAAGATGGTCACCCATCTATGGACCAATCCCGGCAAGCGTAGCTTCACCTGATGGATCCACCCGTGCGGCTGTCATTACTTAAGCCACGAGCTCCTCTATCCTGATTCCCAATCATGACCTAATAAAACAGTTGTGAAGAATATGTGAGTCTACTTTTTACACAAGTAAGCAAGTAAAGTAAGTAAGTAGTAGTTAAATATTTTATAAGTTTGTATAAACTTAAACTAACAGTAGTTAAAACAAAAACTCTTAACCAAATAAAACTTAAAATCTGGCGTCAAAAAATTCCTCCGCATCCCGCCAGTCTTTTGGCCACACTTCCAGTAGACAGCTACTGGAAGTGTGGCCAAAAGACTGGCGGCATCGCCACGTTGTTTGGCAATGCTTAACCTAGGGCCGAAGAAAAAGCCAGCCCTTGGGTCACGCGAAGTGTCAACAAGGCGTTTAGATAGATCTTTAAATACTAAATGAGCACTTGGACCCCACGGCCCAAGGGTTTCAACCCCAAACGGCTCAAAAATGTAGCTACCGACGAGGTTATTATATTTCCGCCGTTTGAGGTTCTCCGCAGCTGTAGCGGCAGCACCGGCGGAGCACGACGAACTAGGAAGTTGAAATGTCGCAAAACATTACTCTCACTTAACAACCCAACATTCATTAATTACCAATCACTACCTAAAAGGTCTCAATCAAACCGATCCTTCGAACAAAATCATCGCTTGCGGTGCGACCTCGCCCCCGCCTGCGGTGCGACCTCCCCAACAAATCGTTCGAATTAAACTAATTACCTTTCCGAATCGACTAACTTGTGTTTAGGAGCTCTTAAAACTAATCTGTGGATTGGCAAAGCGAATAATTTCCACTTTGCGAGCTTGTGATTGGTTTTCTTGGGGCTGACTGTACTTGATCATTTGAAGTTGGTTACTTTGATTCTGTTAGCTGGTTGCCATGGTTACCGTTGCAAAAAGTATTTGGTGCTTATGCAGGGCTTCCTTATTGAATTATTGGGTTTCTCATACGACGGATTTTCGGTGACAGACGTTGAATTTGTAACAGTTTGTGTGTTTGGTTAATTTTAAATTGACACATGAGCTTGGCTATTAGGAAATACTTGCCAGTGTGTAGTCTCTTCACAGGACATGCTTCACCTCCTTGCCTGTTCAGCATGCACAACTACCTGCACCTTGAATGATTTAAACGAAGCCAACGACAAAGCTGTCTGGGGGCTACAAACTGATCAAGAAAAATTTGAGTCAAAATCGTCACTAAAAGAAAAAGTATACAATATTTGTATTACTTATAGTTTCCATCCACATTTATATTCATTACTCTTTTAGTTGTCATGTATTTCATCCCTCCTCTTCACAAGACCATACCAAGATAAGCGGCTCCATTTCAACTTTTCTGTGACTGGCGCCGCTTCTAAACTACCTCTAATGTACTCATTTCTCACTTTATCCATTCTCGTTACTCCACACATCCATGTCAACATTATGGCTATTGCTATCCACCGGACACTATTATTTTCAGACTATGGACTTCAGTTTGTGTACTTTTAATAAGATATATCATGTGATGGGCCCTATAAGTCTAAAAGCGACGCAAAATTAATAGAACCAAAAAAAAAATACCCTATTCTTAAAACACAGAAAAGTAATCGTTCATCCGATAACCACGACATGCTCTGTCACGTTCATCCAATAAGTTCTCCATAAGTGCTCATCTAGCGTCACCTCACTCAGGAGGAGCACACAGCACAGTTCCTGCATACATTACCTGAGCACGTCGCACTTGAGACAACTTGTTACGTTTAAAAATGCATGCGGGTCCATGACACGTCGCCAGAGATCGCAGGAGATCGCATCGTAGCGTAGCGAGTCCACATCGGCCTCGGACGAATTGCGAGTAGCTGCGAGATAAGACGGTACAGGTAGGATGTTCCAATCATTAATGAATTATCCTAGTTGTCTATAATTTTTCTTCTGCTGTGCAAAGCTTTGTCAGACAAGGAATAAGTTATTATATTTTTAGAAAAGTGAATAGGTACAAGTGTGCTCTATTGTCGAGCACATAATCGCTTAGCATCAGGGTTTGATTACAAAAAAAATAGGAATTTGTGCGTTGTGCAAGTGATTTCCGACCATTGAATCTTGGATTTAGATTAAAACTAATTGAAACACAATAGATATTGAACAGATACATGCCTTGTTTAAAATTTTATTTAGAGTATATAGGAGGGTGTTGTATTTAGGAGTTCATGTTTCAATTATAGTTAAGAATTTTTATGTGTTCTGTATCTAGCCCATGATTCGACGAATTTAATAGTAATTGGCTGTTTTCGCTAAGTCAGGATTGGTCATGACGTACCCACGATTTACCGTCGATCATGACAAGAACCATCGTGCCGGCCAATCTGCAAGGAGTCTGGTCCGCGCGCTCGGACGAAGACATTCGGTCGCCTTTATAATCCCAAGAACTATCTAATTCTTTACTCCGTGAGTGAAAATTGATAAAACAAGGACAAATTGTGCATTACCGCGTGGTGTCACTCGTGCCTGGCTCCAAGATCGACGGTCCACTCAAAAGACAATTAAGATCATCCCGGAGGCCGCCGCAGCAAAAAATGGGTGAGTCGTACTCAGTCAAAATCTCTGTTGAATTAGTTCCTTAATTGGGTGAACGGCGAACCCGGTTCATATAAAACTACCTATTTGTTAGTCTACAACCATCGAAATCTTCCAGTCCACTTCTCTATCCTACAATAAGTATGTAAATAGTAGGTATTTATTAATTGTTTACAATCACTTTCCATTTGCGTTAAAATCCTACCTAACCTAATTTTTAAAAAATTGGTCCTTGTCTCATCATCTGCCTAGCCTTTTCCCAACTATCTTGGGGTCGGCTTCCAGTCTAACCGGATGCAGCTGAATACCAGTATTTTACATGGAGTGACTGCCTATCTGACCTCCACAACCCAGTTACTTGGTAAGACTGGTTGTCAGACTTTCGGGCTTCTGACGACCCGTAACGATTGTCAAAGATCCACGATTGACCGCCGGGACCAACGGCTTGACATGCTTTCCCAGGCACGGAGGAGTCTCGGTATGTAAATATGGTCACCCATCCATGGACAAACCCCGGCAAGCGTAGCTTAAATTGATGGATCGACCCTTGCGGCTGTTATTACTTTAGCCACAAGCTCCTCTGTTTGAATTGGTCCAACTGTACCTACATAATAATCTATACATATAATAAATCTGTAGAAAAGTCATTTTTGTACATTGAAGAAATTGAAACAAAAAATAGCCAGCGTGTGAAAAGATAAGTAACAGAACCCATTTCCATCATTTTTGAAATTTTTGTCTGTTTGTCTGTTTGTCTGTTTGTTTGTGCGCACATCACGTAAAATCTACGAATTCAATGCTGACAATGTTTATATACAAAAATTATACGCAACTTGAGGATTAACTTAGTTTTTGTTTCATCGAAATCGGTTCACTCTATCAAAAGATATGATTAATTTAGTGAGTTCAAGAAGTAAAATATTACGTTACGCAATTAAGTATAGTACTTGCAACGACATCTTAAGACTAAAAATAGAACTAATGTTGATAGTTGAAATCTAAATCCGATAGATGGCGTTGTGCAAATGACGTCATTTTCTGAATCGCGGTGTTAAGATTTTCCGCGCGAGGATGACGTCCACCGTGTTTACTAGGCAAATTGGGTTTCGTTAGGTGTCTTAAAAGTTCTTGCGTGTGTCGTAAAAGTTCTTTGGTTGCTTGGTTTATCGATTTTCTAAATTGGTCGAAAAAAAAGTATTTGCTTATCTTATTGGTTTCGTTTGGTCAACTTTGGTCATTGTTTTGAAGTACGAAGTAAAGATTGTATTTGATTTACTTCGTAGTTTGAATCCAATAGTGCCAATCGTTATACAGTAAGTTAGTGTTGCCAATTCGTTGAGTCACGACCACGAACAGACGATACGTTGTCACACTAGACTGTTCGACGCACCGATCTTTTAAGTTTGTAGGCTATTCAGTCATAAGTGTTGTTAGTTTTGTTTATTGCTTTAATTTTCCTTGAAAATGCCTCAAAGAAAAAAAACTAACCTTTCGCTGCGTAGCCGAAATGCGAAAAGGATGAGACTTTGTAGGTCTCAGGAATCGGAAGAAGATCGTGAAGCACGGTTATCTGCTAACCGAGAGCACATCGCTCTTTCACGTGAATCGGAAACGTTCACCGAAAGGGAGTCACGTTTAAGTTCACAAAGAACACGGACCGCGACTTTGCGGTCTCAAGAGAGTATCCAGGAACGCGGAGACCGGCTGTCTGCTGATCGGGAGCGCCACTCTCTCTCACGTGAGTCAGAGACATTCACAGAAAGGGAGTCGCGCTTAAGTTCGCAAAGAACTCGGACCGCGACTTTGCGTTCTCAAGAGAATATCCAGGAACGCGAAGTTCGGCTGTCTGCTGATCGGGAGCGCCAGTCTCTCTCACGCGAGTCAGAGACTTTCACAGAAAGGGAGTCGCGCTTAAGTTCGCAAAGAACTCGGACCGCGACTTTGCGTTCTCAAGAGAATATCCAGGAACGCGAAGTTCGGCTGTCTGCTGATCGGGAGCGCCAGTCTCTCTCACGCGAGTCAGAGACTTTCACAGAAAGGGAGTCGCGCTTAAGTTCGCAAAGAACTCGGACCGCGACTTTGCGTTCTCAAGAGAGTATCGAGGAACGCCAAGCACGTCTGTCATCTGACCGAGAGCGACACGCTCTCTCGCGCGAGTCTGAATCTCTCTCCCAAAGAGAAGAACGATTACAAATAGCTAGACATAACTATGTAGGTGTACAAAGAAACAATGAAAGTTATCTTGCATCTGAAAGGGAAAGAATAGATGAACTAAGACGAGCAGAAACAGCAGAACAACGTCAATCTCGCCTAGAAATAGAACGAGCTCGATACCATATGAATAGAGAAACAAATAGCGGAGCTGATGAGTCCATGGAAAATGACGATGCAAATATTTTATTACCTTGGGACAATAGGGAAAAATCAGGGTTCACATATTCGTCTAGAATTAATTATGCTGGCTTTACTTTCGTGGGTGACATGAGAGAAATTTGTAATTTTTGTCATGCTTTGAAATGGAGGAAAGAGACAGATGGAATGTGCTGCTCAAATGGAAAAATTGTTCTTCCAAATTTCCAAGATCCACCACACTTACTTAAAAGTCTCCTGAATGGCGATCATCCCCAGTCGAACCGTTTTTTGGATAATATTCGTTTATATAACAGTGCTTTCCAAATGACTTCCTTTGGGGCAAAACAAATAACGGAAGGACCGTTCATGCCAACCTTCAAAGTACAAGGTCAAGTTTATCACCTTATTGGATCTTTGCTGCCAGAAAATGAACCCAAATTTCTCCAAATTTATTTTGTATCCGATTACACGCAACAGCTCAATGTTAGAAATCACAATTTTCCCCAGCTCAATGCTGAGCTTTTGGGTCAACTTCAAGAATTGCTGCATCACGTTAACCAGTACGTTCGTGAATTCAAAGCTGCATTGGAGTCAATTCCACAAGGCAGCAATGATTTCAAAATTGTTATAAGTGCCGATAGACGTCCTGTGGGTGAACACCGTGGAAGACACAATGCACCCGTCGCAGATGAAGTTGCAGTTGTTTTAGTCGACCAGGAGTGTGAGAGACGTGATATCGTGTTGCGTACACGCGACGATCGCCTTCAACGCATTTTGGAAACCCACCGAGCTTACGACGCCCTGCAATATCCACTAATTTATTGTCATGGTGAAGATGGGTACAATTTTGGGCTGTACCAAGTGAACCCTACTACGAGAGTCACTAATTATCAAAAAAAAATATCTGCTCAACAATACTATTCCTACCTTTTACAAATAAGGCAAAACAGTTTCGTATATTTGCAACGATTTCGTGGTTTGTTCAGCCAATTTATTGTGGACATGTACGCAAAAATAGAAACTGAACGTTTAGTGTATATTCGCACTAACCAGCGACGGTTACGCGCTGAAGAATACGTGCACTTGCGGGACGCCATGCAATCAGATAATAACGTCGAAAACTTGGGTCGATTGGTTATTTTGCCATCCAGTTTCACAGGCGGTCCGCGGTATATGCACGAACGAACGCAAGATGCTTTTTGTTACGTCCGTAAATACGGCCGGCCGGACCTTTTTATAACATTTACAACAAATCCAAAGTGGACGGAGATTTGCCAGGCACTTCTCACAGGACAGGCGTCATACGACAGACATGACATTATTGCTAGGATTTTTCATTTAAAACTCAAAGTCTTGATTAATCTACTTACAAAGGAGAAAGTTTTCGGTTCAACTCTTTGTTTTATGTATAGCGTCGAGTGGCAAAAGCGTGGTTTACCCCACGCGCACATTCTTCTGTGGCTGGAAGAAAAAATTCGTCCCGATGCTATAGACAGTGTCATAAGTGCAGAATTTCCGGACTATAATGCAGATCCGATTTTGCATGACATAGTAAAAACACATATGGTTCACGGGCCATGTGGCCTCTTAAACAGGGAATCACCGTGCATGAAAGATGGTCAATGCTCAAAAAAATACCCCAGAGCACTGAAAGAACTAACTATGGCTGGGGAAAATGGGTATCCGCAATACCGGCGAAGATCACCGTCACAAGGTGGTTTCACAGCTACTGTCAGATTCCGTGGACAAGAAATAATTCTAAATAATAGTTGGGTGGTACCGTATTCTCCAGTTTTGTCAAACGCTTTTCAAGCACACATTAATGTTGAAATTTGTAATAGCGTCGAATCTATAAAATATATATGTAAATATGTTAATAAAGGTAGTGATCAAGCCATGATAGCACTAAGAAATAACAACCAATTTGATGAAGTGACAAGGTATCAATCTGGCCGATACATAAGCTCTTCGGAGGCAGTTTGGCGCATTTTGAGTTTCCCTATTCATGAAAGGTATCCGCCAGTCATCCATCTTGACGTGCACCTGGAAGGCGGGCAGCGAGTTTACTTTCAGCCAGAAAATGTGGCAGAAAGAATGAACAACCCAAGACAAACCACCTTGCTCGCATTCTTTCGCCTTTGCGAAAGAGACAATTTCGCTAAGTCTCTGTTGTACAATGAAGTGCCACATTATTATACTTATAACAAGCAGCAAGGTGTTTTTAATCGCAGGAGACGTGGAACTGCTGTAGAAGGCGAGTCCGGCATTTTTAAAGAACACGTGATTGGAAGAGTATACACGGTGCACCCAAATAATGCAGAGTGTTATTATTTACGCCTTCTTCTTCACACAGTGCGAGGACCTACTTCTTTTGCTGAGCTCCGCAAAGTGGACGATATAGAATATCCCACATTTCAAGCTGCTTGCCGCGCACGGCATTTATTAGATGGCGATCAGCATTGGGATGATGCTTTAGCCGAAGCATGCGTCAGTGATAGTCCACATCGTTTGCGCCATTTATTTGCCATTTTGTTGACATTTTGTGGCCTATCGGACGCTGGGCAGTTGTGGCAAAAATATAAAGACGCGTTTGCCGAAGATTTTTTGAGACAGCAAAATATAAATAGTGAAACTTCTGACCAAGTACGCGAAAGCTGCCATAATAGGGCTTTGCTGGCTATACAAGATATAGTTACAAGTATAGGAGGGAACCCCCTCAGTCAATACGGCTTGCCGACACCGACAGTTGGTGGGGAACGAATTAATAGGGAGTATACATCTGAAATAAATTACAACCCCGAAGAGTTAGCAGAAATATTGCGAAATGGCTGTTCAAATTTGACGACAGAACAACGTCAAATCTTTGATAGAGTATGCTGTAGTGTAGAACATTCATTAGGAGAAATGCTGTTTTTAGATGCACCTGGTGGAACAGGTAAAACTTTCCTCACTAAAGTTATCTTGGCTCAAATAAGGAGCCAAAACAAAATTGCCCTTGCCGTCGCTTCCTCAGGAATAGCTGCCACTTTATTACCAGGAGGAAAAACTGCACATACAACATTTAAAATACCAATCGACTTGGACCGCACAGAAAACCCTGTTTGCAACGTGTCTCGCAATAGTGATAAAGCAAGGGTTTTACGCGATTGCGCCCTTATCGTTTGGGACGAGTGTACGATGGCAAATCGTAAAGCTGTGGAAGCTGTAGATAGAACGTTGCGAGATATAAGACAAAATGACCGACCGATGGGAGGCTTAACGGTGCTATTCTGTGGAGACTTCAGGCAGACACTCCCTATAATACCCAGAGGAACGAGGGCCGATGAAATAGGTGCCTGTTTAAAGAGCTCTATTTTATGGCGTAGTGTCATATTAACTAATTTGAGCTTTAATATGCGAGCATATTTGGGAGGTGACGCAAACGCGCAGGTTTTCTCAAATTTACTACTTCAAATTGGTAACGGCACATACCCGACTCAAGAAGGAGGTAAAGTAACTTTAGTCGAAAGCCTGTGTTCTTCTGTTGCCTCACAGCAGGAACTCATTTCCTCTGTATACGGAGATCCATCAGAGATCTCGAACCATGACGCTGCTTGGCTATGCCAACGAGCTATTTTGGCACCTCGCAACGACCAAGCAGCAGCAATAAATTCTCAAATATTGGTACATGTTTCTGGAGAAAGTAGGGAATATTTATCTATTAACACGGTTTTAGAAGAAGGAGATGCCACCCACTATCCAGTAGAGTTTTTAGACTCTCTAAATACACCAGGTCTTCCAGCACACAAAATTTATTTAAAAGTCGGAGTACCAATCATTCTACTCAGAAATTTAAGCCCACCAAAACTATGCAATGGAACTCGGTTGAGAGTAACAAATCTCCAACGAAATGTCATCGAAGCCGAAATCTTAACAGGTTGCGGCTCCGGTGATGTTGTTTTCATTCCCAGGATACCCATTATCCCCAATAATTTTCCGTTTACTTTCAAACGTGTGCAATTTCCTGTAAGCCTCTGTTACGCTATGACTATTAATAAAGCCCAAGGCCAGACGTTATCCGTTGCGGGTGTAGACCTTACTTTTGATTGTTTTTCACACGGCCAACTCTATGTTTCTCTATCACGTGTTAGCAACCCAAACAACCTTTTTGTATATGCTCCGGGTAATTCCACCGCTAACATAGTATATAGAGAAGCATTAACGTAATCAACTATACCAAAGTCAGGACTCTTATCTAAATCATCAAAAAGGTGATATACTCTTATCTAAACGACGTTGTTTTGTTCTCGACAACCACGCGAACGAAGTCGCGGGCACAGCTAGTATACAAATAAGATAATATCGCCTCTTATCTTATAGGTCAAATTAATAGCTGACAACCTTATAAGTGTCGTTTAATGTTTGAAAACTTATGAAATTACATTTAGGTAATATAAATGACAAAATAATTAATTAATTAATCCTGCACTTACACGACATAATTAATCGCAACTCACGTTAATAACAATCACAACAGCTACTCGTGAAACTGTTAATTAATATCTTCGTTCTCTCTAACTTACAAGTCGGTCGCGCGGAATGATTTAATCTCCGCAGCTCTCTGATTGCCTGGTACTCTGGTAGATATTTTCAAATGCGCCATAATTGATTGGGATTTATTTAAAGGTTTGTTCGCTGAAGTATTTCCAGACACTTTTGTTTTGTTTGCGAGTGAGTTTACGAGAGTTTTATTTACGTTTTATCACAATTTTATTTGGATTTCTCTAGTAACTTTTATAAAAGTTATATTTTTGTTCATTGATTGACTTTCATCCACTTTCTATCCTATTTCTATCGGATAAATATAACATTTATCCGATTCTGCTTCGGAATCCTTGCATTTCTTAAACAAGTCTCAACAATCGATTTCGAATACTTTTAACGAACTCTGAAAAAAAAATGTTTTTTTTTCACGTTATCTTAAAAAAAAATACAGTTTTGGTTATTATGAAACCAGTTGCCTAATTTACTAGCGATGCCTAAAACACAAGTGATGGCTGTCTCGTTTCCACTGCGAAAAAGAGGTGACAACGCGTTTCAAAGAAAATTTTCTAATCCGTAAAAATATTTTTTCGTTGTCATATTGTCGCGTCGTGCCTCTCTTCGGGGTTTTAAGGTTATATCTCACAAGCTTTTTTGCTTGTCTTGATTGGTCAGAAAAATGTATTTATTTTAGAAATCAAAGCAGTAGTAGTATTTCTTTGTTTAATCAAAATAAATAATAATCCAACTGAAAACGTTTACACATCTTCAATCGCTTTTATCCATCGTTGTTTGTATTCTAGTCGCAAAACTTAAAAACTAGGCTTTGAGGTCTATTGTTCAGAAAATAAACTATCTCATTTCTTCTTCATTTTTTATCTTTTAAAGCTCAGTTCAAACATTTTGCAGATACATACAATATTCCATTAGATTGTGTCGAGAATATTTTTTTTAACAATATCTGCATTATTATTTTAAAAATGAATTTTCTATTCTTGTGAGACGGTACCTTCTCGTGAATTATTTAGTTAATAATTAATATGCTTTTCGAAAAACTAATGGCAAATATATAGTTATTTACGTTGCAGTGAATAAATAAAATAAATAAATAAAATATCATTTATTCTCTCATCACAAAAGGCTGTCAAAGAGCTAATTATACAGTATAATGAAACTAGATAACTACCTTTGTGAGAGACTGGTGCCTGATATAGGTTTTTAAGTAAAAAACCTGTGCTACAGGTAAAAATATAATAAAGTGAGGAGTCTTTTGGATACAGGGCAACCGCGCTGTTCAAAGTGTTTAGAGGTAACACTGCCCTTACCATGGTTAGTCGGTAGATGGGTTACCTTACTATTTACTAAAAAAAAACCAGCCAAGTGCGTGCCGTACTATATGAAGGAAATCAATATTTTGGAATTTGTTGTTAAAATATACGTAATAATAAACATTGTCACCAAACAAATTAATAGGTCAATGGGAAGTTAAAAATTCTTCGGAACAAAATTTTGTGACAGACAATGGATAGATGGACAGACAGACAGACGGACAGAAGGACATAAGGACAGACTGACAGACTGACAGACTGACAGACTGACAGACTGACAGACTGACAGACTGACAGACTGACAGACTGACAGACTGACAGACTGACAGACTGACAGACTGACAGACTGACAGACTGACAGACTGACAGACTGACAGACTGACAGACTGACAGACTGACAGACTGACAGACTGACAGACTGACAGACTGACAGACTGACAGACTGACAGACTGACAGACTGACAGACTGACAGACTGACAGACTGACAGACTGACAGACTGACAGACTGACAGACTGACAGACTGACAGACTGACAGACTGACAGACTGACAGACTGACAGACTGACAGACTGACAGACTGACAGACTGACAGACTGACAGACTGACAGACTGACAGACTGACAGACTGACAGACTGACAGACTGACAGACTGACAGACTGACAGACTGACAGACTGACAGACTGACAGACTGACAGACTGACAGACTGACAGACTGAAAGACTGACAGACTGACAGACGGACAGACGGACAGACGGAAAGATAGACAGACAGACAGACGGACAGACAGACAGACGGATAACTGACAGACGGACACGTGAATGACAGCAATTGGACCCTTCGGGTACGGAACTGTAAAAAACAGACACAAAATTGACAGAAAGCATTTTAAAACTTCAGCCTAGTTAGTGAATTCATTGAGATTATGTTTAGTCAGTAAGCCAATTATATAGCACTAGCACTTGGCCCGCGACTTCGTCCACGTTAAAAAATTTATATCCTACAACACTCACAGATAACGTGGCTTGAAATTGGTAAAAGAATTATCAGAAACAAAAACTGTCACTTCGCTTCTCCTTCGTACTCCGCGTCACACTTCCAGCCGCTATAATGGCTCCTTTTCTGTTACTGCAGTGCGTCTCTGGAACTCTCTCCCACACTCATTACGCGACAGTCCTTCTCTAGATGTCTTCAAGAAGAAAATCAAAGAGCACTTCCTTTCAAATTGACATAATATTAGTATATATTGGTATTTATGAGTATGTAGGTATAATATATATTTGGAATTATTTATGTAGGTTTATAAGTTTTGTGCACTGGATCCTACCCTCAAATGTGATCTCTCTCTATCACTCAAAGGTTTGCTGGGAGAAAACTCAACATTGAGTTAAGCTCGCCTTTGTACATGCATTGTGTAACCACTAAGTACTATGTGAAATTTTTGGTGTACAATAAAGAATTAAGAGAATTAACAGTTCAGTAGATCCAGAGATAACCTGCTACAACCTCACAAGTTCACAAAATTTACCTCTATAATATTAGTATAGACAGTATAGATAATACAAAGAAGTAATAGGAAAGTTTCAACAAAGTAGACACAATAAGCCAGAAAGCCTCGCAACCAGTCTATCTGCTGGAGTTCAGTATTACCTAGTAATTGGGTAGTGAAGGTCAGACGACATCGACATATTCCACAGTTAGGATAAGCTTAGCTGGACAGATTCCATAGTAAGCGAGTAATATCATCTCAACAAAAACAAATATCACTAAACCTATTACCGCTATAAACAATTAACCAACAACTTTCGTCAAGAAAAACACAAGATCCCCAAACTCCGGCACTTATGACCAGAGCGTATTGACAGTTTCGCTCGAAGGTCAAACAAGGACAAAGCAAACACCCTTCCTTCAGAGCCTTACTAACATTTGTCCCTAGCCTGGGAAATATTGGTCTCTAGGCTCACAAACATTGGGCCCTAGGGAGCAAGGGACCAAAGTTTCGTGGTCCTTCGCAAAGTTCACGCAATTTGTCATCGTCGAAGCCTCCTGTTCACTATATTTCATAAGCACTTAAAGTTGTGAGTAGTTTGAGGTTGTGTGTCAATCATGCTTTGTGATTGTTAATATTTTATGGATTAGTTTTTAAGTGTTCACTTACGTGGAGTGGTGGTGGAGTTTCGTGTCGGTTATTTTGTTGAATCTGTATTGTTTTTAACCGACATCAAAAAAGGAGGTTCTGTATTCGACCCGTTTGTATGTATGTATCTTGTATGTCCGTGATTTTCTCGAAAACTACTGATTCGATTTGGATGGGATTTTCGTTATTAAAATTCATATTATTCAAGGAAGGTTTTACTATATACAACAGGGTGTAACGGAAAGGTGTGGTCATATTTTAGGAGCCGGTTCTGCCCATGGAAATGAACAACTTTCTCTAAGAAAATATATAAAATTCCCAAAAAAAAAATTGACTTTCCATACAAAGTTATCATCAGCTGATCAATATTTGTATGGGGAGTAAAATTTTTTATTTTTTATTTCCTCGGCTTTTCTTGAAGAAAGTTTTTCATATCGATGGGCAGATGCAGTTCTTAAAATATGACCACACCTTTCCGTTACAGCCTGTATAATGCATTAGAATCTGATGAAGATCTTCGGAGATAGATAGTAGAACTCTTCCACATCTAACAGCAAATAACTCGCGATTGCTGCAATCGTATGTCTATGTACTCGTATTATTTACACAATTTAATGGGGAACTACAACTAAAAAGTAAAAAATAAAACGTTTTTATTAAAAATAGAACCGACTTAGAAAAAACAAAACGAAAAAAGTGCAAAATAACGTTAATGTCGGTGTCAAAAACGAAGACACAAAACCAGAAACACCGACTTCCGATATTAAAGATTATTAAAGCACTTTTTTTTTTTTTTTTAGAAGTTGATTCAATTTTTAACCGACTTTCGAAAAAGGAGGAGGTTCTATGTTCGACTGTATGTATGTTTTTTTTTTTTTATTGTGTCTGCTAATGAGGGACTTGACACGTAAACAAATAATACATAAAGATTTTTTTTTTGTTTGTTTATGTGTTGGAATTTAGAAGTGTTCATCCGATTTTGGAAATACTTTCACAGTTTATAACTGTGAAAGTATTTCCACCCTAGTATTACCACCGAGGCTACCCTAGCCTCGAGGGTCACAGACTAATTTTTGTTCCGAAACAATGGTTAGTAGTTGTGGGATTGGTCACAGAAGCAACACCGCGAGATACAGCTAGTGATCTTATAATTGGGTTGATGACTAAAAACATCTAATTAGTCCGTCAGTTATATTACCAAAAAATATTGGACACGTTTTTTTTCTTTTGCCACGTAAACAAGAAATTATAATAATAACTTTAATCTAGTAAGTACATATTTACTTAAATTTACTTTAAATTTTTATTTGCCATGATTGGCCACACCCACACAAGACTTGACCCACTGGTTTTGAAAGGGACAGTCAAAACGTGCCGCTATTGTGCTCAGAATGCCGTTGTTGCCACCCCGTATACGGACCAGCAGGGAAGCTGCTTTTTTGCGCATGATGGCCTGGAAACCATCAGCGCGCACTTCAGCAAACATCCCAGACGCGCTGCACCTCCACCGCAGACCCAACAACATCTTTAACGCATTATTGTACTAAGTGCGCAGGGCTCTGTAGGCTCGCTGCGTATATCTCACCCACAGGCCGCTTGAGTAGAAGGACTGGCAATAAGCTTTGAATAGCGTCACTTTCACTTCTCTCGTGCATCGTGCGAAGCTGCGTGCGAGCATATTAGCTCTCGCCGCCAGAGCCCTGCGCTCCCGCTCAACATCCTCGTCCCTGAGGTCACCTGTCACAATGTGACCCAGATATTTGAAGGTTTGAACCTGCTTTAGGGCTATTCCATTGAGAATTACAGGAGGCACACGGGTAGGCTATTGTCGGCCTGATTTAAATACTAAAAGTTCACTCTTTTAAAATTTATATTGTAACTCATGCGCCTCCGCGTACTTCTCACAAATAGACAAAAGAAATGAAGACGACACAGTGCGTTGAAATTTTGCATGACCACACACTTCAATTAAAATTGTACCACTTTTTACACAAAACTAACGTAAAAAGCTCCCAATCCAGAACTTTGATGCGTTTTATCTTTGTCACTGATTTGGTAAAGCAAAAAATACGTGGCTAATATTTTTTGATAATCTAACTAACGGACTAATTAGAATTATTATTATTTACCCTGGAATCATCCCTATTGAAATCAATTGACAGGCCTGTTGGTCTAGTGGTTAGTGACCCTGACTGCTATGTCGGAGGTCGTGGGTTCGATTCCCACCCAGGACAAATGTTTGTGTAATGAGCACGATCATTTGTTCTGTGTCTGGGTGTAATTTATCTATAATATTTATGGATTTAGAAATATATAAGTATGTTTATCAGTTGTCTAGTACCCATAACACAAGCTCTGCTTAGCTTGGGACTAGATGGCGTTGTGTGATAGTTGTGGAATATTAATATATATTTAATATATAAATCAAGTAACTAAATTCGAGACGTTAAGCTACTTCAGGATGTTTAAGTAAAATTAAAAGCACTCGCTTATGTAATTATTAAAAGCCTTTAAGTAAAAGAAAAACGCTATTAAGACTCTCAAATACTTTTAACTTAGCAAAGACAGATTTCTGACGTTAAAATATTTTGTCCATTAAGTTTTAAGTCAATTTGTCTCATCCAGCGGAATGGCTGGAAAACACCACTTTAAATGTTCTAGCAGCAAAATTGAAAATAATTATCTAAGTGGTCCGGAGTATATTAATAAATTAACCCTCCCCGAAGATCTCCGTCACTCTTGTAAGATAATGATATCTGCCATAATAGCGCCCATTATCATAATAATGGCACAACCCTTATAACCGTTACGGTGTGGCTCGTAGACCCGCTACGCAGCCTCGTAGATCCACTACGCAGCTACGGTGCTACGAGCTACGCCGTAGAGCCCATAATCGGATGATTTTACGAACATTTACAACAATTTCGGAGTAAATGATTGTATAGAACTAAATTATGTTGATTTTCAGAATATTCGAGACTTGTTATTTTATTTGATTTATTGTCCTCATTGGAGGAACTTAAGTCTGGAGCAACATCTCAAGTTTCACTCCTAGTACCTCAATTCTCAAATATCTCTCTAAAGACGTGAGAAGTAAACTTGTGAAGCAGTGCTTATTGCCGCTCTATTTCGTTCATTAGCGATTTAATTAAATATTCATTGGAAGCCAGGCGACTTAAAATCGACAGAACTTCATTATTATTCAAACGGAATAGAAAAAGAGGTGGACGATATAAAACGGTCCATAAATCTGTATAAATAATAATCAATTGCTGAAAGTTTGTAAGCGCATCACTTCAGAACGGTTGCACAACTGTTGTTTGTTGGTAATTGTAAGGACAAAAAAAAATTCTCTCTATCGCTGTCGAATGGAAGTGTACCCAAAAGACTGGCAGCATTGCCACGTTGTATGGCAATGCTTAAACTTAACGCAAAATAGACTATCACATAAATTAATAACATCTAATTTCTAACAAAAAAACGTATTCTCAACCTATATTTTTCACGATCCTTCTTAAGGACTGTAAAATGAAATAGCGATAAGTGACACACATCGCCCTCAATAACCCTCCAGGGAGTACAGCCAGCCCTTCAAGTGTCACAAGTCAAGCGCACAGCGCTAAACCATCCAAAAAGCGCTGTAAAAACCTTTTACCTGAGTTTAATGACACCTTCATAATTGTAAACTCGTTATTATTCATGTGTTTCAACCACAGAGCACGGAACAGTTGCAACGGGAGAATTTTCGTCGTATTTTTATAAGAATATTCGACTTTATCATCATTATCATCATTGAAGCTGCAAGACGTCTACTGCGGGACATAAGCCTTCCCCAAATGCTTATTGCAGCCTTTACCAGGTCACCGGGCCACCGTGTGAGAGGTCTTCCAACGGTGTGTCTTTCGGTACTCGGTTTCGGTAAGAGTATTCGTGGCTGTAGTCAATAATGTCATTGGCTTTTTTTACTCGTCTTTGACTATTATCTCACCTGATAATGATGGAGCATACTTGCCTAGAAGTAACCTATTCACTCTTGACTTAAAGACTCCGAGGTTCTAGCTATCACAAAAGAGAAACTGCGGCGGGAAATTCCACTCCTTCCTTAGCTAAGTGGTATATTATGTCCACCATTTATTGGTGGCTCATTGCCGTACGTCTTGTAGTCCAATGGTGGAGCGGACTGCTCGGTGGAGTAATCGGTGACTCTCACTCCGCCGTTTGGTTTGAACGAAAAGTGTTGACAATGCCGACGCTAGCATGCGTGGCTCTCTGGTTCTAACCATGGTGGCTATGAAGAGTAGCGTTCTCTTTATGAACATTACTTTGGAGGTAATCGCTCCGTGGAGGCTGTGTGTGGTTATGACGGCATAACGTGTATGATAGCATGGAAACGCAACAGTGTTGCTATGTCAATACGAGTCGGATGTAATTCTTTATTGTACACCAAAAACCTTAACATAGTACACAGTGATTAAATATTTAATGTACAAAGGCATATTAACTCAACGTTGAGTTGTAGATCACAGGAGCCGAACTGTGGTAATAAGCATATTTTACCGCCGTGATTTACACAAACCGTGCATATTTTCGGAATAAAAAGTAGCCCATGCCACTAAACAATTATAGTGTAGCTTTCTATGAAACTATTTTTTACGTCTGATGACTACGTATATTTTCAATTTTTTTTTTTTTCGACAGTATATGCTTTTGAAGTGGTCGCATATAAATTTTATCGAAGTTTCTTCAACGCTTTTTGAAAACTGAACAAAAACGAAAAATACGTATACATAGTTGACGTTTTGGTTTTCTCCAATTACGAGTATTTTTAAATTCCACGTTCCATTTTATTGTGAAAAAAGGCGAAAAATAAAAAACTTTTTTACAAAAAAAAAAACAACCGACTTCCAAAAAAGAAAATTCCCTTTAAAATTAAAAAAAAATATTTAGAAGTTGGTGTCAAAAAAGGAAGAAATAAAATACAAACACCGACTGCGGAAATTAAAGTTATTTTTAAATTTTTGGTGTATTTTCTTTTTTGGAAATTGGTTGTTTTTTTAGAATTGCGGTTGCTTTAGCTTTCATTTTATTAGCAATCATTAAAATAAAGTCTCACACACAAACACATGGATCCTGAACAACCATAAACCACACAATACAACTGTAGACTACTCGGTCCATTGTATACTGTAAGTAAGACTGAGGCTCAACTAAAGATAACTCAAGAAGGGCCCGAGTGTGACATATAAAGTGCTTATAGGTAGGTACTGGCACATTAATTGGTATTAATGGTCCCTGAGTCGAATCTGGTCTTTAAACTACCAGGTCTCTATGACAACCTAATTATAGTTATTAGGTTGTTGTTGTGGTTGGCATTCGAGTTAGTTAGCGGATTAGTATTCGCTAACTAACTTAAATGTCTCAATATCCTAAATCTTATCTTACTACCATCGTTACTATTATTATTTATTAATATTATACTTGCAAACGTAAGTTTGTTTGTTTGATTGTTACTTGTTAACGCCTAAACCATTGAACAGGAACACATCATCATTAAATTTGAGGAATACGTTCTCAGAGGTACAGAAAACGATATAGAGTATCTATCACACAAAAAAAGTACTGTTCTTGAGGGAAAGAACAATAACTTTCCACAACCACAATTGCTATAGGACGCATTTTTTCTTGAGTTAGAAATCATCAAATAACTTCTCCAGCTCTGGGTGAAGTGAAAGATTGTGTCAGACTCTTACTGACTAAAACCCGCCTGTGTTCCTTCAGTTGCCAATGCCAGGGCCACGGTGACTCCTCCGATCACTCCCGCGACCCTAGTGGACCGTCAGTTGTTGCTGACATCTCTCTGAGGCGCGCGTGGAACACTACGCGCCGTCGACTCGAGCGTGATCCTTATCGGACGGCTACCCATCACTCGCCGGCCGTGCTTTAGGACGCTGGATGGCCCTACGTGTCTTTCGAATCGTTTTGCTCCCGTGTGGAACCGGGGCGGGTCACTAGTAAATAGTAAACTCTTTCATGCTTGCACCCTGCACCCTAGTAAAATAAAGCAGTGAAAAATTATAATTATGATAGAAATCACAACATGCCACCTGCTCCAAATCTTAAGTTCTACTAACATAGTAAAAACACAAGGGGAAGTGTGTGTGTAGTATGTGTGTGTGTGTGTGTGTGTGTGTAGTGTGTGTGTGTGTGTGTGTGTGTGTGTGTGTGTGAGTGTGTGTGTGTCTGCCAGATACTAGCTTGATGCCCTTGAGTCAATTGAGAAACGAGCCAAGAGGATCATCGGCAATGATAGGCTTGTTAAGTCGAAACTCCAAAGTCTTGAACATAGACGCCGAGTTGCTAGCCGGTCGGTTTTCTATCGATTACATTTTGGGGAGTGTGCGACGGA
Organism: Polia nebulosa; assembly: GCA_951329385.1. Taxonomy (NCBI): domain Eukaryota; kingdom Metazoa; phylum Arthropoda; class Insecta; order Lepidoptera; family Noctuidae; genus Polia; species Polia nebulosa. The sequence continues at coordinate 22,629,984 of OX589613.1, read as the reverse complement.
ATTGCATGATTTGATTCCGCCAAGCCCAGCCGCAAGTTTCATCAAAGGACCACAAGACGTACGGCGAAGTGCCACCGGTTCATGGTGGACATCCTATCCATACGCATAAAGCGTTTTGAGAAAATATTCATTGCGCGTACAGCTAGAAAGTGGAATTCTCTACTGGAGTCTGTGTTTCCTGTAAGCTACAACCTGGAAGTCTTTAACACGTCAGGCCCCTCGCATCGCCATAACAATAGGTTTTTAATTGTGTCTGCTAATGAGGGACTCGACGCGTTAAGTCAAGAGCGAATAGGTTACTTCTAGGCAAGCGTGCTCCATCTTCGACAATATTATCGCTTACCATCAGGTGAGATAGTGGTCAAACGCGAGCCTATCAAACAAAAAAAAAAAAAGCACATGTGCACTAGTTGCGAGTACCACGCACTACAAGTCCAACACACAAAATCATTCAATCATACACACACAATAAAACAAAGTAGTACGCTGATGTAATTACATAACAGTTACATATCAATGTGTGTATACTTTCGTAAGCTTCACGAGACGCAGTTGTTCCGGCCGCTGTCAGACCGCTGTCACCGGTATTATCGGCGCGGTACCGGTTCGGAGCGGTAGGCAACTGGTACAGTACCGGCACAATACCGCAAGTAGCGGTTTGTTGTTCTGGTATTGTGCGCCATCTTGATTGGCTGTCTGATTATTTTGAATGTGTTGATGTAGTGGTCCTGCTTGGCAGGTAATGAAAACCACGGTAGTTAATTTGTGCTCATTAGAAGTATGCCGCTACTCTATCGTGTTAATTTTTTATTCAATCGTATTCTATATGTTACATCTAAAACCAGAAGTGCGGCTACACCTAGTTTTAGTCGGCTACAACTAGGTGTGGCCGGTAGCAGTTAGTTAAACTTAGGTGTAGCCTATTAATTTCCGGCTAAAACTAAAAACGTGTAAACGGCTTACTGCGGGTTTTAGCCGTAACATGCAGGTATACACACATATATAATTACATAAACTCACTATTTTTCCATGATTGCTGGTAATAACCTCAAAATTCCAGCTTCTACGTTCCTAAAATATTATTTTTGCTTCGTTAACGTTTATACGTCACAGGGGTAATTTCCGTATTTTTAAGGAACGTTCACATTCGCATCGTAATCACAATCTGTCAAAAATACTTTTTTCCATACATTTCGCGAAGTTATTGACATTGATTGAGTCTGAGATGAAAAATTGCGACTTAAATTGTAACGTTTTTACAAGCTAATATTTATAATATGTATATATTTAACTTACAATGTCCGTACGAGGATGATAGTTGTCCGCTTCAAAATTTGCAAACCATTGTTCAACCACATGTTGGTTTTTGATAGAGCTGAAATAAGACGGATGAAAAAGATTGCATGTGGCGGAGATAGAATGTTGAGATGGATGTGTGGAGTAACGAGAATGGATAAAGTGAGAAATGAGTACATTAGAGGTAGTTTAAAAGTGGCGCCAGTCACAGAACAGTTGAAAGGGAACCGCTTATCTTGGTATGGTTATGTGAAGAGGAGGGATGAAACATAAAATATGTAACTAAAAGAGTTATGAATATAAATGTGGAAGAATGGAGAGGGAGAGGGAGGCCTAAGAAAAGATGGATGGATTGTGTGAGGAGTGATATGAAAGAAAATGAAGTTAGCGATTGTGTGACGGCTGACACGACAGAATGAAAGAAAAAAACGTGTTGCGCCGACCCCAAGTAACATGGGATAAGGGCAGGAAGATGATGATGATGATGTAGGTCCTGTGACAATACAATATTATCATACCATTGAGCTGATCTGATGAAGGCACCAGGATGTAGAGACTGGAACTCCCTGATAGCATATGGTAGTATAGTTGAATTTGGGCTAGTAAGATTTGTTATCATGAATTTTTTTTCATTACTGAAACTTGTTTAAAAAAGAAATTAATTACTATTAATTTATTTAAATACGAGACTTATCCTTCTGGTCATTCACGTGCAACAGTTGCGGGTCATTGAATTTGACGACGGTAATATTGAGATGTCAAACACTGTATACAAGTTAGAAACTTTGATAAAACCCTTGTTTGTTTTCATCAAGGTTTTATTCCATAATTGGTGGGTAATTGGAAACAGAGGTAGATTTGATGCAGACGGTAGAAAGCCAGAGTTAGACACGGCCTATTGTCCAGCAAAGTAATTAATCTAACTACGATACTGTAACTTTGTTAACAGACAGATTGAGAAGATTTACGACAAAGTTATCTTTAATCCCAGAGGAAGTATTTAAAGTTCTCAGTTGTTTGACATAACAAGCTTTAACTGTTAAGTATCTTAGGATTCTGTCAGTCAGGAGGCCAACGATTTGGAACTGTTGCGACCCTAGAGAGCAGGTGTCCTCGAAGGGAAGGAGGGAGGCCATGTTACAATATAATTTACGAAAGGTTATTTGGATCAAAGGACATTTGTCTAACTACAAATGAAGTTTTATGAAACAATAGTACAAAAGCAAATTTAATGGGTTTTATAGGCCTTTGCCAGGGTTTTTAATAAATCATTATTTTGTAGTCTGTTCACTCCAGTCGTTGTCAGCATTCATTAGGTAGTTACATCGATTAACTCTTTATTGAACACCATAACTAAATTAGAACTAGGAGCTCATAAGTTAAAGGATGTAGCAACCCGTTGTTTTTTCGTTCAAACCGGTCGAGGTAAACACTTGATGTCAATCATTTAATACGCTAAAAAAAACAGTTCAGTTCGGGAACGTAGCCTAAACTGTTATCGGTCATAGTCGTCAATTTCAATCTCAAACACGGAAGCCGTTCAAAACCGTTTTCAATTCCATACGATATTCATAAAACTATTACAGCGGCTATTCGCTTTTTTTCATAAAACCTCAAACGTGTAACATTTTATTCATGCCGAATTTAAAATGGACAAAAGTTCTGACCGCCAAACTAGGCAACAAAGAGGGGCCCTCGCACTGGCCCAGTGTGGACACAGCGAGTGACCCATGTCAGGGCCAGCAAACATGCCCCGCGCGTGACCCCGCGGCCCCAAAGTCACACAATGCGCGCCAACCCATTGTCGGCGAAAAACAGTCGGTTTGACAGCAGGAGGAGGGTTGGATCTCATCGCCTCACGTGAAGGGCTACTTCTGGTCCTTTTGACCACGAAGTTGTGTACAGTTGAGGGTTAACGTGTCAATCAGTGCGTGCTGGCCGGAATAGTTGACTTTTAATTTACTTTCTTTTGTATAATATATATAGATTTAGGTTGTACCTAGTAGGCATAGGTATAGATACCTATACCTACTAGGTACAACCTGAATAAGCTTAGAAGCTTGCAGACGTATAAAAGTTTACAAATGGAGTAGGAGCAGAATGTATTTCGTGTACCTTCAACCGAATTCAGACGATAATATAGATGAGGTGCCTCTAAAAATTTTCAAAATTTTTAACCGACTTCAAAAAGGAGGTTCTGTATTCGATCCCCATGTATATATGTGTTTGTATGGCCAAAAATTTCTTAAAAAACTAGTGATCCAATTTGGATGGGGATTTTGGTATTTAAAATGCATGATTTTCAAAAGTTTTAGTATTTAACTCTTTGTGCGTCTAGCGGATACATTGAAACATAATGTTTACTACAATGCAAACATTCTATTTCAATGTATCCGCTAGACGTTACACGCCTCGTTTTAAAAAACGAGGCGTGTAACGAACTATGGTTTAAAAAAAAATAAAAAGCTTCACGTTTTCAATAATAAATAATAAAAATCATTTGCAGAAGCATTTGAATACTGTTCATCAGTTAAAAAAATAAAAACGGTATTTTTCGATGATATATTTTTGGCAACAAAACTCCTCTAATTCTTAGTTTGTTTTTACCGAGAATTGATTCCATAAAACGGTGAAATATCAATTACAATACGAATGTATTGTTACGTCTATGTACGTACATACATATTATGTACATTGTATTGTGTACCAACAATCGTACACAATCGAATAGCAACGTTTGACAGTTGCTCGACAGTTTTCTATTATCTGTATGGCGGAAATATAGCTGAAAAGTAATTTATCAGGAAATCGTTTTTATAGAACCAAAAGATAAACTACAAAGGCCGAATAGAATCAGAATATTGAATTACAAAACAAAAATTGACATAAAAATATTTTAAAGTAGCCATATCACAAAAAAAAATAGAAGATGTTTTTCGTTTTACAAAAACATAACGTTCTGCGGGTTTTTTTTTTTTGGGGTAGAAAATCATCCAATGACTTCTCCCGCTCTGGGTGGAGCAGGAGGGCGTGTCAGACTCTTAATGACTAAAACCCACCCCTGTTCCTTCCCTGCCTGAGTGCCCAGGGGTGCGGTAACTCATTTTCAGAATTTATCCGCTACCCCTAGGCATGCAGGCACCGGTCACGATGAGCCCCGTTAGTGGTGGCTGACTACATCTCTTTGAGGCGCGCGTGGAACACTACGGGCCGTCGACTCACGGGCCTGGTGCTGATCGGACGGCGAGCTACCCACTGCTCACCGTCCGCAGGCCCGGGTCTACGGTGGCCGGAAATTGTCTCGCGACGTCCTACGCCCAGAGTTTCGCCCCGAAGTTTGGCCTCCTCGCGTCACTCCCAGAGCAGCGTGAGAACCCTGACTTCCAGATCCCATGGCGACAGTCCGGCAAGGAAGCTCGCCGCCTCACAGGAGACCGTGCGGTATACGCGGATGAGCTGAATGGCCATGACCCTTTGGGACGCGTTCAACCGGCGAGCTGGTCGCCGCCTTATTGAACACGCCCACACCGGTCCCCCTTAAAGGGTCATGGACCGCACGATCCCCGCGTAGAGCCTGGCAGCCGGCAGGAGGCGTTTGGACCCCCCCAGATTGGGCAGGAGCCGCTTCAGAGCAGCACTGGCCCGCTCCAATCTGGGAGCTAAACCCTCCTACCGTTATCGGGGAACCCGCCGCTGGCGCATTCCGAAGACTATGAGAACACATGGCCTCGGACTTGTGCAATGCCACCTCGAGTCCCAGTTACCGGATCCTCTCAACGACTGTCGCAACCCCACGTGACTTGAAGTTGGCCGCCGCCTGGTACGACCTCCCTTGCGCTAGGACCAGCGTGTCGTCAGCGTAGCAAACTACGCTGACGCCGCCAGGGAGGTCGGCGCGCAGCACCCAGTCGTACCCGATGTTCCACAGAGGTGGCCCCAGGACCGATCCCTGCGGAACACCGCACGACATTTCTCGCCGGTTCCATTCTCCCTGGTGGCCGGGGTAGATGACGGCTCTGTCCGTCAAGTAAGCCTCGACTACGCGACGGAGGTAGGGCGGCATCCGGTGATACCGGAGTGCCTCCACTATGCAACTCCAGGGCAGGGTGTTGAAGGCATTGGCGATGTCCAGAGACATAGAGATACCCCGGGTCACTGTATCCCCCGTCGTGAGGGCTCGTACGCGCATGATTGCGTCCACAACGTTTTGTGGGTTTGTTATGTTTTGTTTGTCTTTTATAATTATGTAAGAAAGATTAATTCTTTAATCATATTTGTTTTTCAAGATTCTGTGTACTAATATAAAATGTTTGACCAATCTTTGTCTACCATGTAACACAATACGTCCCGACATGCTCAGACAATGAAGCCTCACGTTACACAGAACATATACTCCGGGCGACGTCGGCGGACGCTGTTAGTGCAGTTTTATAGGAGCTTTTAAATATTACGTAATATTGTATTACAGTTTATGGGTGGTTGTTATTGAAAAGACTCGATGGAACTAAACTATGAAAATCGTTGGGAAGAGACTGGACTTCAAGCATAAATAATGTTTATATAGGCTGATCCAATTCGAAGTTGCTATGTTTGAACCACTGTAATTTAGACAAAGATCAATAATGAGGCGTGTTTCATACGTCAAATGTTAGCTTGAAACAATGCATTTACGATATGATCCTAAAACTACTGCTCAAAGCGTTAATTGTTCAGTTGTTCTGTACAGAAACAACAATTTGTGTCGATTTTCCAGGAAAATACGGTTAATTTAATAATTTTGCTGCACATTTTTTTGCTCTTTATCGTCTGTGCTTTTTTTCTTGCAGGTTGTTCTTAGAGAATTCCCTAAATCGATGAAAAAATCTTCAAAAACGACCTTGAGTGAATCAACTGCTGTACAATATAAGATTGTGATTGGTCTGACATCATCTTTACATACTGAATAAATGATACTAAATTATTGTATAAAAAATAACTTGATTTTTTTCAATGAAACCTAGGAAGCTACTCGTAGAATTGGATTGGATTTGTTAAATTAAATTGGCTAATGATCTTAAACCTTTGCAGCTATTTCTTGTCGACTTTATTTGCATTATAAGTAGAATCCATCATCATCAACTCAAGTATTGACTGCAGTGTCATGTATTTTAAGTTGATTTTGAACTGAACCATTAGAAGGCCAAAAAAATGATGGGTTGCTGGAATTTGCGCTATTTTTTACCGACTATTAGCTTCTGCCAGCGGCTTCGCCCATAGTACACTAAAAAAGTACCTTTGTATTATTCTGATGTATAAGCAATATTACTGTTAAGTTTCATCAAAATCCGTTAAGCAGTCTTTGCATGAAAGAGTAACAAACATACATCCTCAGGCGGAGGTGACCCCTAGGAGGCGGAGGTGACCCCTAGGTGTTTCCACTGCGAGGATCGCCCAGAGGACACGGTGGAGCATACGGTGGAGGTTTACCCCGCTTGGGCAGAGCACCGCCGCGTCCTCGTGGATGCGATAGGCGGCAGCGACCTCTCGCGCCGTGCCCTGGTTCAGGCCATGGTACGGAGCGAGAGAGAATGGGGGGCCGTCTCCTCCTTCTGCGAAGCAGTAATGCTCGCGAAGAGGGAGGCGGCACACGTTAGGGAGACTCAACAGCGGCAAAGTCGCCCTAGCGCCCTCAGCCGCAGCCGCCGCAGGAGACGCCAGGGGCTGCGAGACGATCTCCGGCCACCGTAGACCCGGGCCTGCGGACGACGAGTAGTGGGTAACTCGCCGTCCGATCAGCACCAGGCCCGAGAGTCGACGGCGCGTAGTGTTCCACGCGCGCCTCAAAGTGTTATCAGCAAAGGACGGGGCCTGCCACGGCCAGTGCCTGCCCGGGGGTTGAGGATAAATTCGAAAGAGTTACCTCGCCCCTGGGCACGTAGGGCAGGGAGGAACAGGGGTGGGTTTTAGTCAGTAAGAGTCTGACACGCCCTTCCGCTCCACCCTAGAGTGGATGAAGTCATAAGATGATTTCCCACCCACCAAAAAAAAAAAAAAAAACACATCCTCACATACTTTCACATTTATAATATAGGATAGGATACGTCCCTATTTGGTGTTATTTGTTTTATCCGTAAAAAGTTCACTGTCAACGTTCACTATTGTCTGAAACCTTACTTCTGCTTGGGTTGTGATTGAACTTTTTTTTTATCAAAGCCTACTTTCATTCATGTCTTTATCATAAAAAAACTTCTAAAAATCTTATAACCATTTTGTTCCTCTTTCTATAAGATACAGATCGCCGATCGATGGCCTCTTCATCCGGCCTGAATACTGCCCCGTCTCATCATCATCATCATCATCAGCATTTAAATGTCCCTACTGCTGGGGCACAGGCCTCCTCTTTGTGAAAGGGCGTGGGCCGTAATCCACCACGCGGGCTCAATGCGGGTTGGTGGATGTCACCATGTTTAAATGTTTTTGGTTTTAGGACATGCCGGTTTCCTCACGATGTTTTCCTTCACCGTTTTGAGAGTAGTGGTGATGAAATAATTTACACAAAGTAAAACGCCTGCCTGGGTTTGAACTCACGACCTACAACTTGTAAGTCACAGCTGTTTTTCACTGGGCCACCACTACTCCTCTGCGTAGCTACAATACAACATATTGCTCACTATTAGTTGTATGATTTACTACCTTATTGATTTATTCATGTCCTTTGTAATCTGAGATGGTGATTGCTTTTAATTAAGACAAAAATAACATAGTATCACATTCCTTTCTCCGAACGATTGCCAGTTATGTTAAAGTCTCATGTGTCAAATAGGGATAACCTTACCTTGCCAGCAGCTGAACACAAACCTTGACTCCCGGCTGCTACTGAAAAGTCCTGATGGAAAACTCGGTCCGACAAGGCAATTGAAATCAAGACCTTCAGCTCAGCTGATTTTTTTTACGAACAGTTGACTGATAAGCCAGTCATTTCTTCTTTGCAGCTAAAACCCTTACCCATTGATTGTTACGCATTTTTGTAGATGTTTTTTATTGCATTTGACTGGTAGGATAGCATTGCGGTCACCCACGGTTCGATTAAATTAGTAAACTTATAATTTAATGAAAAATTTTAGTGTAAAACTATCATAAATGTATAAACTATGATATTCAAACAAATATAAAACAAACACACAATTTTCTTCGCAAAACCGACAGATTTGGCCAAAGTTTATAGTACCAGGGGCACAGAAACCAGTAACAGTTAACCTAATTTGAAAGGTTAATGTGTCTATTAGTGATGCTTCGTTGACGATTCTAATGACTCGGCGGTATTGGATAACTAGGATATCATGTTTGGCAGGGGGCAATATTGACTCGTTGTTGTTACTGACAATCATGCAGTATTCAAAGAGTATCTAATAATATAAGGCAAATGGTATCTGTTATTTAATGTAAATAATAAACAGTGGAGCGGTGGTGGCACTGTGGTGACGGCTCCGACCGTGTAGACCGTGGGTTCTAACCCAGGCAGGCACTTTATTTTGTGTAATTTATTTTAATACCACTGCTCTCAACGCGGTGAAGGTAAACATCGTGAGCAAACCTATATCCTAGAACTAACTATTTGACGACATGTGACACTAACCAACCCGCACTTGGCCCGTGTGGTGGATTACGGCCCATTCTCCCTCCTAGAGAGGAGGTCTGAGTCCCAGCTGTGGGAACATTATAAGACTGATTATGTTTAGTAACGGTGATGGAAATATCCCAAAGAAACGTTGACTGATGCCTTCTGTTTAGGACTTAGAAATATCTTGCAAATTGGGAGCACATTAGGTACGTACTCATGTATCTAACTCTTTGGAAAGTACTAACAATATGTATTATTATGTTAGCAAGTGATGCTTACTACTTTGATATTTACACGAACTTATTTAAATCTACACGTACGGAATAATTAAAAATTTTCGGACACGTCTTCCGCAACGAAGCCTCCATGGAGCGCCTCAACGTCTAAGGCCACATAGAGGGGAGACGTTCACGCGGCTAATCACCTACACGCTGGACCGACCTTATTAAAAGCACCACAAAATGCTCCATTGTGCAATGCTCTCGCGACACCTACAACAGAAGCCGTTGGAAACGCATTGCGAGGGCTGCCGTACTCGCACAGGGTAACCGTAACAGTCCGACATCATCATAAGCCATGACCACTCTGTCAAGAGTGCACGACTAAAGAGAGACAGAATAATTACGCTACTGATGAACCATTATTTAGTGGAAGTCGATTCTATTCACTTAGTGACAAGCCCGGATGGATAAACGGAGCTAACAAAGCACCTAATACTAAACACAGAAGTAGAATTTTAACAATCAAGGTATACGTACCTACATGTCAAATGTTATGCTTTAATACTAACTTCGTGTTAATTATGCATTTATGAGCCCAAATCACCACCACAAAGTGAGCAACACATTGGTACCATAGTGATTAATGCTCGTTCCAACCATACAAGGAACTCGACGTATAATTTGTCTCACTTATCCCAGCCAAAAGCTTTTCTTATGCATAATAAGAAATAGCGCCGCTTTTGGTTGGTGTAAGTGAGACAAATTGTAACTTAGTAAGTAAAGTATAAGAACAAGGAACACGGTAACAAGAGCCACAAAAACAGACGGTCATTACTCCCATACCTAATTTGGTATCGCTAAGAAAATACTTATAATAATTCAGTGGTGAGCTTATCTGAGTGCCGTCCGGCCGGACACGGTGGCATCCGGCGTTGTCCGGCACGATAAATAGCGCCGCGAGACACCGGACCGGCCCGGGCGCGCCTTTGTGTGGCTTTCAGAGCAAACAGATCAAATTGCTTTAACATTTCTGTGTCTCTTCGTAGTGTTTGCTTTAACTTGCACTTGGCATCACAATTTTCCTTAAGTGCAATGTGTATTGGTAAATATATTAAAGAATAATGGATAGAACCTAACTTCAAGAAATATCTGTTCTCCAAGCAAAAGCATCTCAATCATTACTTATTATTTAGAGATTGAAATCTAATGAACCCCTGCTTGAGAATGTCATAACATAAACATTCTTATAATGCTCTCACTGCTCAAGCACAGGCTACAGGCCTTCTCTCTGGGAGAGGGACGGCCCGCAATACACCACGCGGGCCCAGTGCGGGTTGCTAGCCGTGACTATACTGAGATACTGAATGCAGTAAATAGCAATCATACAAGTATTGTATTCAGTGAGTAGTTTTGTATCCGTCGGCTCCACAACCGCCAGTCCACTCGTCAGTGACACATGTCGCGTTAGCCGCGACACTCATTATGTCGCGTGACACGTGTCCGGCGCGACCCGCGAGACGCGACCACCCGACGTTGACTAGAATGTTTTTTGGAGCTGATTGTGTTAGACACAGCTTTTCATTATAATTCTGAGCAAATGAAGTGTTGAAGAATTTATGATCTTATGCAATCGTATATCATTGAACTTTTGTGTGGTAAAAAGTGAGACAAAGTCACTGCATCAGCGTACTTTCATCGAGCTTATTGGTGATTTCAAACATTTAAGTAGTAAAATATTTGTTACTCTTAATCACTTTTATATCTAGATTACACGCAATCAGCTATCACTGATATGCACAGAGTAACTTTGCCCACTTCTGGGCATAAGCCTCTGCTTTCTCGTGCCATTCCTCAGGCGTCCAACCTCATCAATTTTCTAAGCGTAATGGCAACCATGACGTCTGCCCAAGCTAGGATGCCAAGCAAGTAATATCCTGGCTCAGTGCATACAAACATAAGGACAGTTCTAGTATTCAAGAAGCCAGAATGATTGGCTTAAAGTCACAATCTTTTTATTATAGCTAGCAATGCTTGAAAGCTAGCTTCGTATACGTGTGACGCTACACCAACGCTTATTGCGAAGACACTCAGTGTCAATAGGTAGGTAAAAAAAACCCTTGAGGAATGCCTAGCCTGGGCAGTGCAGCACCAGACCTCGTCGCGGCAGTCACTGCTGCGGATAATCTTTCACTTCCGGACGTGGTCCAGTCCAGGGTCGCAAAGAAGGCGGCAAAAAGAGAGCGGGAGAATGCAACCTCCCTCTCTATCGTAGTAGACACACCGGACGCTGGCGGGCGCGGAACGACCTCCGGGGACAAGAAGATTTGGCATGCAGTAAATGACTTACAGAGATTGTCGCCTAAACAATGAAAAGCCTGAGACGGCGGCGTGCTGTGTTCCGCGGGCCAATACCTGGCGGGGGAACGTGACGAAATGCGCGCACACTCCAGCACCCCGGCCAAAGGTAGCTGCAGAACACCGTGTGGTTTTAGTCAGTAAGAGTCTGACAGACCCCTACCCCGAGGCGGAGGAATGAGGATTTCACCAAGACAGATAAAAACCAAAGAATAAAAAAGTCCACAAAAATCCATAAGATCCATTAATTTATTAACCATTTTTAATGTTTCCATAATAAAGAAAGTAGTTGCTCCATTGTCAATTCGCGGCAGAGCCCGCTGCGCGCTGAATATTAATTAATATACAAAGTTTTCTGTAATTTGCCAACTACACCGATCCGCGAGCATTTGTAACTGTCTCCTTCTACTTTCATAACACTCATTTAATAATAATTAGACTTTCGGGTAATACTAAAGGTTATTATACGTTATTTATGTGTAACATTAGGAATTATGACGGTAATTAAACTCAGAAATAAAGAAGATCTTATTTACCTCACTCGTGGGGTTAATTATAGCCGATGAAGATGACAGAATGTATCAAAATTATGGTCGGCATTTTTACTCTTTTGAGAAACAAAGGTTCCTTAATCATCGATCATCATCAGACGACCAAAGCTGGACATAGGGCTCCCCGAAGCGGCGCCACTTTGACCGAACTCGTGCTTCTTTCATTTTGCGCCGATGATACAGCATTGATAATTTACGATACTGACTGGATCAGAGAAAGGCAAAGGGCGGAACAGTCACTTCACTTTGTGATGGAGTGGCTATCAGAGAATCCATTCACCCTGAATGTTGCAAAGACAAAGGTCATTCCATTTTCGCTACCTAACACTTTAGCTCCTCCACCGGAATCTGGTCAAATTAAAGCTCACACTTGCTCAGGTGAGGCACCCAATTGCAGCTGCCCATTTCTGTCCTTGGTTCCAGACATAAAATCTGCTAAATAGATCATGCTAAGCTTAAAAGACGCAAAGGCACTCCTGTGTGCAATATAGTCCAATGCCGTTCCAAGTTTGCCAGCCGACAATATGTGGCAACTAGTTCTCGACTGTATAATAGAATACATAAACGTATGCCCATTTACCACCTGACTAAACATGAAGTTAAAATAAAACTTATAGATTGGTTGCAAAAGATAACCTATGACGAAACCGAGAATCTTATTACCATTGTCTCTTAATAAAACTGACACTGTATTTTTAAGGCACGTTTGTTTAACTTCTGTTTTGTAATTATAAGTACTTGCACGTCAACTAATAATTAGTGTATGCCATTATACCTGGAGGAACTTTGGCTCCTAAAACACAGGCTTTTGGCCTAGTCTAGGAGGTATCAGTTCGCCCTTTAATGTGACTCTATTGTACAATATCTCCACAATCTTTGTGTAGTTATGTATGTTGTTCTATATGTACAAATAAACATTTTTATTATTAACTTACTTCCGCGGTCCTCACCATGTCCACCTTGTAACGTCTTCTTATTTAATAACAACTGGCTCAACAACAACCTCTACATTCCCGGTCAGAAAAAGGCGAGATATTATATTTTCTGGAAAAAAAGTTCTTATTGAACGTCAAAGATACAAAAGCCAGCAGGTACCAACCCAAAAGAAATCATTTCTTTCCTGAATCAAATCCCAAATCGAACAAAAACATATTTTCATCCTCGCAAGGTAAGCCTAGACCTAAATCAGACCACTACGATGGGTCTCTCGGACCCCAATCACGTTTTTATCAAAAATCCAATTTTCCAGTATCTCAGCACAGGCATCCAACCCTCCGTTGCTATTAAAAACGCGGCGATATATTATGTTTTTATCTACGCATTGTCATCGGGTCTGTTAGACCCTCGCTTTTCATTTATATCGTTTTATTGTGCGATTGTAATTGAGTTGGTCGCGATACGTCGGTATAAACAGCACGATCAATTATATCGCCATTGTAAGGGTTAGCTCGCCTTGATGGCGTGTTAAGTGAGACAAATTGCCGTTAATTGATTTCATTTACATGTCGTAAAATCCAAACACGATTTTTATTGCGATTTTTCGATTCAGAAAAATGTAATCTGAATAAAACATTGTTATAAATCTGACGAAGGTTATGACCTCAAACTCGATTCTCAAAAAGCCTTAAACAACGTCTTAAGCCTCGTCTTAATACATAAAAGTATAAATAAGTAAAAATAAGTCCCCCAGTGAATACCCAGCCTTATTCTTTGTACAGTTTTTATGACTTCGAAGTATAACAAAAAATATGAGTTCATTTGTAGGAGTCTGAGCTTTCTCCAGTGAGTCAGTTAGTATTCCAGAGAGTGAATTATTTACTGTTGAGAGAAAAGAACGGCCAACAATATGCTAACGTTCTCTTTAACATAGAATTATTAAGATTTAGTGCCAGTGTGCAGCGTGCTCTAGTTTATTACAGAATTATGTACGTATTTTGTAAAACTTTACTAAATACCGTCTGCTGAAATATTTCTCTGTAACTGTGAAAAGAGTTGCTAAGTGACTGTCGCTATGTTCAAGTGCATGCCAGTGCTACAGAGCGTGAAGCTCTGGATTCAATTCCCGGTGGGGCAGTGTTACCTATTAGGTATTCCGATCCGTGATCATTTCTCAGTAGTATTGTTTGAGCCTGAATTTGTGGGCTGTTAATGACAATAGGCTCACTTTTGTATTACGTGAGACTCAAACATACCTGATGTGTATATTATACTATGAGTAGCTATACCCCTGCCTATCCCTTCGGGTTATCCAGGCGTGACTAAATGACTCTTTGGTATAGTGCTTGCAAGAACTACTACTGAACAGAGAGTTCACACCCCGTGTCGGGAAAAAATGGACACTTAGTGACATTCCAGGGTAGATATATGACCGATAAACATACAACAGTCTCGCCGCTTACCTTATAATTGACATAATTTGGTTGTTCTATCTGTACACACCCCTACTTAACCCCTTTGGGAAATACAATCGCAATAATACGAAAACTCACTTCCCTTCAAAAGCTCCGTAAACATTGGGAACATTAAAACGATATCTACATTATAACTACAGTTAACTACAATAACCGTTATAGATAACCGATAGCGGCTACGTTACCGCGTAACTTCTATAGCGGGAGCCGTCTATTGAATCATGAGAACACGCCGGCTACACGACTGTACTACATTTGTATGGGAGGTGCGTTTACACTGATAACAGTATTTTATTAGTTATGGGGTTTATAATATCGAGGGGGTAGAGTAAGGCTTCGTTTGTGATGGTTAAAATATAATAAATTCGTCTTCCTTGTTCATTCTCTCTGTGCTTCTATGTAGGTACATAAATGACGAATTTTCATAATTATGTTACGAGTGACTGTAGTTAAACTCATACTAAGAGTGATAGGATCCACCCATGGTATTTTTACCTCTCAGAGAGGCATTTTACTTCTGAAACTGACAATCGGTGACAATTACTCAAACTGAAAGCATTTGTTTCAATTAAACCATATAAAACAAATAGAGGCACTTTTAAACTATCAAGGAGTCGTAAATATTGTAGATAGTGTTCATTTTCGTCAATCACAACAACATAAAAAACATTATAATTGCTAGAATATACACAGCTATTCCGAGGGGAAACAGGGCACTAACTGCATTAATTATTTACAGATAACACCGAACAACACCACAATAACAGCTGTACAATAACATTTCGTTTAAAATTATAATTTCACAAGAATCTTTCATTAAACCTTTAGAACGGGACCAAAATCAACAATTCAAAATATCAGAAAGCAAGCAATCTGCGTCAAATCACTGGATTTCGAATAAATGAATAACAAAACACAACGCGACCAATTATTGAGGAAATTAACCAAATCATTGGATCCGCAATCCAGACTAATTGAAAAAAGTTTCGCGCGCCGCCGTCAAATTGTTTCGCCGAGATTTCGGCGCCATTTTAATTTGCGAGCAATTTGTATAAAAATTAAATGTTTAACGTGCTCACTAATGGGACGGGGGATCGTGAACGAAGCGGGGATGGGGGATGGGGTCTATCCCCCATCATATGATTGGGTTCCGACAGTCGCTTCATTTGCTCCGTTTCGCGCGCATTCTTCTGCGTTACATGACATTTTCCTCTGTTCATTCGGTTTGGGAAGCAGTTTTTAAATTGCCTCGCGGGTAATTGTGTCCCGTGTGTTCATTTATGCCCGTGAGTGTGTCTTTTATTTTTGCATGAAAAATATTTTAGTGGAAATCGCAAACTCGCGAGCGAGTATGCTTATCAATGTACATTTTTTTAAACGTAATTTTACTGAGCAGGGCCTTTAATAGGGATTAGATATCTAGTCGCTACATTTACCTACACGCTACCTTTCTAACAAAAACCAATGACAAACACAGGAAACATACAGAAAAATATCCCCGTCCAACGATATTGTCAGCCATGTCAGAAAAATTTGCGGAACTAGATGAAATATGAGCGCGCGCCATTCTCCGTGTTCCTAAGTTGTAGACTCGCAGTCTGTCACTAGTTTGTGACAAGTTGTGATCCGGAGCCAATCGCAGACGAGGAAACGATTTATGTAGCATACCTTGTAGGTAAGGAAAACATTGATGAAACTGAAATCTGAAATCTGTGAATATGGTTTTAGTTGATTTGTTAGAGGTGTGTCTTGAGACAAGTGAATGATTGATTGGTCCGCCAGTAGCTAGAACTGTGGAGGAATTTAGAAGATCATTTACACCTTTAAAACAAATCTACAGATTATTATTTGTGTTTTTTTAACTTTTGTGCAAAAAAACGTTAACTCGAAAATTTACTAGTTACCGCTAGTTAGTCTTTGCTTATAACCAGTATTCCACCTGAAGCGGTATCTATGACGCCACCAACGAACTCAAAACTCGCAAATCCTACTTCGTGCAAGCAGAGTTCTCTACGCGAATTGGGCATATATACAACAGTCCGAAAGCAACCATCAGGCAGTTGCCCGGACCAGACACAACACCCGTCTGGTCAGAGGATTCTCATTTTTCAATGGAGTTTAGTTGGATATGCAGAACAGGGTGCTGTTCCGCGTATCTCCAAACACCCAATCAATAACGTATTGGTGTGGTGGAACATTGGTTTCAATCGTAGGTTTTTCAAACGCTCGGATGCAATTCTTGTTTGTCATCTTTAATTTTAATAAGGTTGTGCTTGTACTTCACTTGGCCTGAAATGTAAACAAATGCAGAATTTTACTAATGCTTTGATCGAAGGACATCGCTCCCTTATTGCAATATTAGCTATCTTGTCTTCAACAGAAACATCATAACATGGGCCAAAAATATGTTTCTGCCGAAGAACCTAGATATTCCTCGATTCCCGCGCAAGATTTATTCAAACTTCCATATAAAATATGACTTGCTATTTCCTAATATATTCCGCCATTGTTTCAACACATTACATCCTCCATATATTCATATTACCGTTCTTTCGAGCCACAGTGTACCGCAAGTCGTCCATCACGGCGGGTGTACTGCCCGGGGTCTGTCAATTTGCTGGCTGTTTACGCAGCATGTGGATCTATCTGTATCAGTTAGGATTGCTGCCAGACGCGCGTAAATAAGAGAGCGGAACCAGTTAGGTAGCAACACTTAATAATAAATTCCTATTCAGGGGAGTGGTCTATGATGTAAGAATTGGCGGGAGAAATGATCTTATTGATGAATGACGTATCTGTAAATTGATTAAGACTTGTCAACAACATGTGTTTCTACTAAAATTATGACAATGAGAGGTCAAATAATGTATCTCGAACACCAAAACCTAATGTCCAGAAAATTCTATTACAAAAAACAATCTTACCTACAAAAAGAAAAGATTTCTAATCTATTATACTTTTGGCAAGCTATCAGACAATTGCTGGATGAAAATCGATTGCTTCAACGATCTCTTCTAGTCTCCTACATCTAAATACATTAAGATTATTCGTATAAGAAGAATAACATGCCTTTGGTCTGTTTCTGTTTTCATACAAATTAAAGTGTCCAAAACACAATGCCATAAAGCTCAATTGTAGCAAAACATATTTTTCTCTTACACGTCCCAATAAAACGAAAAGTATTAATATATCATTCGTCCAAGCATCTATTTTCAACGCTTTTATTCCAAGTGTCCTTCTATTTTGCCACTAAATGTTATTACTTCGACGTGTTGATACATAAACCCGCTATCTCCTTCCACTTGGACCACCGCCACGTCGGCTGCCGTTGGTTCAGTGCCAAGCGTCTCGTGCGAACTGACTTTGTCTCAAGAAAAACTCGATTTGTGTCTCGTATAATGACCGAAACGAATTGTTATAGTTTTTTCTTGTCCTCGTTTCTCACTACTGTGGGGTAGCCCTATTCTGGTTAATCGTAGAATAGGAGACAGAAGGTTTGTTCTTTCAAGGAAATATGATTTGAGACTAGGCCTTTTAAATAGCTGTTACTTTGATATGTGATAAATTAAATTATATATTTTTCTTCATCATAATCATCATCATCATTTCAGCTAAAGATGTCCACTGCTGGACATGGCCTCCCCCAAGTGTCACCACAACGACCAGTCTTGTGCGTCTCGTATCTAACTGATCTGCAATCCTCACCAGAGCCTTTAGACAAAATACTTTTCTGTTAACGTTAACGCTAACCTACTTTTCTGTTAATGTTCACCGAGGCCAGGGTTGATGACTTTCATGCCATTATACGGAAACGGTGCGCTTCTATTCTCAGTAGAATACGTGCTAGCTCCCACAGCATCCTGAGTGTTTTGTGTGATAGGTGGGACAGCCCCATGCTAGCTCACTGGATACGGCTGCACACGTAGGTGCCAGTCGTTTAAATTTTTTATATAGAGTGGTTTTTTACTAACATTTGATTAAGACTTTTACTAACAATATATAGATTTCATTGATCTGAAATAAATAAATAATAATAATAATAAGTATAACGTTACTGCCTCGTTGGTCTAGTGTTGCGGCTAGCTATGAGGTCCATGACCTGATTCCGGCCATAATTTTATAAGGTTTTCCCGTAAGCAATTCAGATTTGTGTTTGGTTAGTGGGACTTAAACGTCAATGTACTTAACTAACTCATAATTATAATCCTTCCTTATCCAATTAAATTAGGGTCAGCGCAGCATTTCTTTTTTACCCGACTGCGCGACGCAAGGGAGGATAATGTGTTTATCAGCGTATGTATGTATGTATTCATTTGTTATGCTTTAGAGACAAAACGCGTGGGCCGATTTTAATAATTCTTTCAATTTAATTGATTCGATTTAATCTTGCGAGTGCTACTAAAGACATTACAGTAATTAAAATAAATTATGGCAACCACCAGACGCCATACTAAGTGCAGAACTATATAAAGTGGGGTATCAAAATAAATGGTTCAAGGAGGCGATTCCAAAAGTATAACTCGTTAAAATGTAGACAATAAAAAATAAAAATATTAAAAAAGCCGACTGTGAAAAACGACTAAAAAGTTGCAAAAAAGTCACTTTTCAAGCAGTTTGATGAAGTTGGTGGCATGAATTCAATAATTGAACTAAAATTACTGCCACCAACTGCATCAGACTGCTTGAAAAGTAACTTGTTTGGAATTTTAGGGTTTTTTTAAAAAAATATTGAATTTTTTCGTACTGTACTAATTTTATGAAAGCGAAAGTAACTGTCTCTCTGTCCATCTATTTGTTACTTTTTCACGTCGTAACGTCTGATCAAATTTGTATGAACCTTGGCACATGGTTAGACCAAGTCCTGAATTAGGACATGGAATACTTTTTAAACTGGGAGTATGTTCCTTTGGAAAATTTTCCGCCTTCCACGCGGGCGGGCCCGCTAAAAGAAACTAGTACTATTTGACATCATCTCAATCTCAAGTATGTTTTCAACCCTTCGTAAAACAAAATCTCACGACTGAAATTTCTGAGAAAATTAAGTCCCCGCTTCATATTGTGGACTTTCTGTTCTATTTACTCTGTGTCTTAATTTGCTTAAACAATTACTATGTATATCAGCATCAGTGGAACACGTATTAACATTTATCTGCGCCGCCATTTTGAACAAATGCCTTGTTTTTTCGCACCGTACGTACGTAGGCAACGTTTACTATTCATATTTTAGTTTTATCTGCGATCGTTACATTGTTTAGCGGCAATTGTTTTCGCTATTTGTTACTGGTTTATGTATGGAACCGTTTAATGCTTTGATTTGAGTGTTATGCGTGAAATGTTTTCGTACTATTTGCGTTTAGTTATTTGATTCTGTCTTGTATATTACCGATGATATCATATCATGGGTTTTTTCTCCTTTGTGAGTGAAAGAGCTGGGAATTTGCACATTTTGTATGAACAAGAATTTATTGAGGGTTTACAAGGTTTTCACATGCAATGAAAATATTTTTACGCGGAATTAACGTTCCGAAAGCTACACATTTGGTAGCACAGTGTAATCTTTCCTAAGCACCGAGTATGCTCGCCGTAGCACGGGGCGTAGCCTAACGCTACGATACTTCATATTTCGAGAGCTATTAAATAGCTTTTTTTTTGTGGGGTGGGAAATCATCCAATGACTTCTCCCGCTCTGGGTGGAGCGAGAGGGCGTGTCAGACTCTTACTGACTAAAACCCACCCCTGTTCCTCCCTGCCCTGAATGCCCACGGGCGAGGTAACTCTTTCGAATTTATCCTCAACCCCCGGGCAGGCATCGGCCATGACGGGCCCCGTCCTGTTTGCTGACAACTCTTTGAGGCGCGCGTGGAACACTACGCGCCATCAACTCTCGGGCCTGATGTTGATCGGACAGCGAATTACCCGTTACTCGCCGTCCGCAGGCCCGGGTCTACGGCGGCCGGCGATCGTCTCGCGGCGCCGTAAGCCCCTGGCGTCTCCTGCGGAGGCTGCTGCTGAGGGCGTTAGGGCGAGGCTGTCGTTGCAGCCTCTCCTTAACCCGTTCCGCCTCCTCCTTCGCGAGCATTACTGATTCACAGAAGGAGGAGACTGCTTCCCATTCCCTCTCGCTCCGTACCATGGCCTGGACCAGGGCCGGGCGCGAGAGGTCGCTGCCGCCGATCGCCAGCACGAGGACACGGCGGGGCTCCGACCAAGCGGGGCAGATCTCCACCGTGTGCTCCACCATGTCCTCTGGGCGATCCTCACAGTGGGGACATCCGGGCGTTTCCCTCCGGCTTATCCTACACAGGAACCTTCCGAAACTTCCATGTCCGGTGAGGACCTGGGTCAGGCGGAAGGAGAGGACGCCATGGCTCCTCTCCAGCCACTCCTGAAAGAGGAGCACTACCGCCGCAATGGTGGCGTGCTCAGCGCTGGGTTGCGACAGTTGCTCTCTCCATGTCGTCATGAGATCCTGCCGGAGCTCTGTCCGCCGCACCGCGAGGTGTCGTGGCAGCGGAGTTTCGCCCCGGCGTTTCGCCTCCTCGCGCCACTCATACAGCTGCGCGAGAATTTTTACCTCCAGCTATTAAATAGCTAAATGCGAATGAAACTCTGTCAGATTGTTTTCCTCTTCATGTCTTATTGGCTGAACGGATTTATATGATACTTGGCGAACACGTAGATCGTGTCCTTGATTAGAACATAAGATAGATTTTTATCCCGAGAGTACTCCCCATAGGATAATTTTCGACGTTCACGTGCCAGGAGCTGCTAGCTTCTGCTAGTTCTACGTCCTATTATTATTGTAAATGCGAAAATTTCGATGGATCGATGTTTTTTACTCAATCACGCCAGAACGACTGAACGGAACTAGATGAAAGGATATTGTCGGAAATGGCCCCAGGACCAACAAACATCTGACGTACATCATAATTCTTCGTATATTTTATTATACGTATTGCGAATACCTGTATGAAACGGACACTCTGCGTTCTGTATTGAACAATTAAAAGAGCTTAAACGATTTACGACATCACTAATCAAAAATGTTGCCATCTTTGACAATTGGATTTGATATGACAATTAGTGATGCACACACACATGACATGCATGTATGCATGCTTGCATGCATGACATGTTGCGCCGACCCCAAATAAATTCGGATACGGGCAGGAGAATGATGATGATGACAATTAGTGATGCCCAATCTTTTATTTCACACACATCGATAAGATAAGATAACATGCATCCTATATAATCACTTATCTTTTTCTATACAATTACTACACATACAGACGTTTGTGCACTACCTCATATTCGATTCAATTCGTGTTTTTACGAACAGCATAAAAATAGATCAAAATTCACGAATTGGCACTGTGCACTTACTCATATTCGATTCGTATTCGTGATTCATTATGGGAAAGTTTTCATTGTCCGTTTTTAAAAACACGAATACGAATCGAATACGAAAATTTACGTGCACCAATCCGAGATTCGAGTATTCACTAAAACAATCACGCGAATCGAATCAAAAAACTGACTCGATGTGAGAGATTCACGAATATAAAAACACGAAAACGATGCAGTGCACAAACAACCACACATTTATTATGAAGGATATTTCGAATCGTATTTTCACGAATACGAACCGAATACAAGGTACGGCGCACACGCCTTAGGTGAGATGCATTGTAATATTTCAAATAGAATAGCACGCTGGGTACTGAACGGTATCTATTTTTTTTTTAAATATATCGATATGGATTTTATAGGGCATCCCTAATCCTTGTCATGTCAAATGTCAATCATCTCAACTGTCACCTGTCTGACTGCATTGTGTAGTGATTTCATTTTGTTAGTTTTGGAATACATTCGACGACCATGCTATTTTTTACGGACTCTGATTGCTTTATTAACGTGTTACCTGGCTGTGAGAATAAATAACTTTAGTGACAGGCGTTTACTAGCATATTTCTAAGTATTGAAGGGATTAATTCTTACTAAAAATAACCTCAAAATCTTTGTTTTCTTTTTAAATAAATGCTTTTTACAAGGTGTCCATCATTAAACTTTGTCTTCATGGGCATATACTCGTAATTTAGAACACGCAAAGTAAATTTCCTTCGGTGTTGGATCTGAGGCGAAAGATGTATGAATGCAGAACAATCTCCTTTCGAGATAGATTATTGTCTGGAATGGCACAGAGGTTATAATTTACAATGAGGGAGGTAGTTATTCGAAGCTGCTGGCAGACGCTTGCAAATAATACACTTTCAGAACGGTTACACAAAAAAATGCATAGATTAGCCAGAAGAGCCTTGTAACCGAACTATTTGGAGCATTGATCTAACTAGAAGGCCAAAGTCACCCCATTACATTTGGCAAATGTAGCACACATTATCTTATGTTACAAGGCTAATTCTCTGCGAAGACCTTGACAAACACTGCTTGACTACAGGGTTATTTTTAATTCGTACGTAATATAAACAATTTTCTCTATGATACCAACCCTGATATTCCTAAAAATCAAATGTAAGTTGTGTATGTAAAGATCGAAATATCGTAACATATATTTAGTAAACAAAAAAGGAGTAACCCAAACTCCATAGAAACTTGGGCCTAGCGTTACAGGGCTGGAATTTTGCCATAAAATAGAGCGGATATGAAGGTTTCACAAGCCCAATTTTCACGTCTCCCAGTAATGGCCAAATCGGTTAAATCAGACAATGTTTACCTATATTTTAGGTTATTTTTTTACTTTTGAGGCTTTATTTCCTACGTAAATCTGGAACGGGCACATGCTAGGAAATAATTTCAAAGGGTCGTCGTTATTGAAATCTATAAGGAGGAGTATATATATATCTATATATAAATATGGAACGCACGTAAGCTGTGCTGCTGCGCCTTCAGCCTATCACGATGAGGTACCTACATAAAAAACGTTTAGGCTTTCAGTTTCACTTATAGCTCTGAGGATTTCCGTAAGAACAATCTGTTAAATCTGAAGTGAGTAACTTCAGAATTGGTAGGGTATAGTGTCCAATTTTGACGACACGATTGGCACAGTGGTTGAGCATTCGGCTGCTGCGCTGCGTGTCGCAGGTTCGATCCCCGCACGAAACAAATATTTGTATGGCTTACAGATAGTTGTTCCGCGTCTGGGTCTCTTGTTTATGTAAGTTTACATGTTTGTAAACCTACCTACGATACAGGAATAATTCCTAGTGTGTGGTCGTTTAAAAAAAAATGTTCAAGCGTGGGTCGGTCCGCCAATTAATCAATTTTGGAATCCAGTATTCGAACAGAGGTCATAAGAAATAATAAATCCCCAGAAATATTGAAAAGCACTAAAATACAAAGAGGGAATGATATTATTGATATGACATGACAATTGACAGACGTTGACATTGACATTTGTCGTTAACTAGTGTAATCTGTGATGCAATCGATTTTATCGATTATTTATTTTAATAAGTTTTTTTGGTAAATTATTAAAATGATGTTTATTTTGTAAATAGTTTACAAGGAACACTTTTACACGTCAATGTTTTTTGTCAGTTTAAGCTAGATGAGGCCGGTGTTTCCTAGCTTACTACCCTGAGAATAAACACTGAACCTAAGTCAGAGATCAAAGTCTCTTTTAAACTGTTCTAATCCACACAATATGTACTGGTCAAATCATATGAGAACCATGTACGTTAATGTCTAAGATGGGCTTTTGAGGAAAGCACCACGTAGGTTTGAGTGGACCTGTCCAGACAGTGCAAGCATTTGTCAGTTATCGTGTAGCTCAACTCAAAACTTTAAGAAGCACACGAACCGATGGACAATACCAAAGTAAGGACATTTAGATAGGCCGCAAAAATACTCAAACTGCCATACAATCATGAAATCTACGTGAATATAACGACTAGTTCTCACATTCACAATATGCTGAGGACCATGCTGATATGTGTCTGTAATAGTCTTTTGAAGATAGAACCACACATATTTATTATTCGAGTAGCTCAATTTAGAACTACTAAGGAGCTCAATGACTCGACGAACAATACTAAAGACAGGACATTTGTGTAGGCCGCAAAAGTACTCAAACTATCAGACAACGTTAAAAATACACTTACGTTAAAAATCAATTATATACAGATTTTTTATTTTACATTGATTTTAATTAAATAATTACCTAACAGTACATATCTGATTCGTGTAACAGTTGGGCCCGAAAACGGGGTTCTCCTTTCAGAGTTGATGGCAAAAGTTGTTCATATTCATGGGTTTTTCAACCTCTGAAATACTGTCAATAAATCAAAAGTCACCTTGCAGTCAAACAATAACAAAGGCGATCATTTAGTTAAACCGACCACTGATGAGTGAAGTTACAAATTAATTTATTCAATCGTTTAAAAGTAATTCCACTCTAAAATCAAATTCAAACGACAGAAAACCGAAGTAACCAACAATTGTATTACTGAGAAACAATACTCATTTAATATTTCAGGAACAATCTACTTGCCAGGAACTTCGTCATACTTCGTCCGGGATCGGAAGCGTTCGGGTGTGTTCGGGCTCACTCGGTCGTCCGGTAACTCTTTGGTTAATAACTCGTCAACGAATCTTAATTTGGTAATAAATTCCTCTGTTGGATTGTTGCCGCGAATCCTCTTTAATTAAATATAATTTGGCAGCCTATTGATTTTGTTGAGGACTCCATCGAGTGGTCGCTTCGAGAATATTGTTTCCAATAAATTGATTTATTTGAAGGACCGAGTTTCGGATACAATGAGGTTGGAATGAGGACTTCATATTGTACAAGTCTGATGAAGTGTTGATATTTACATAGAAATACTTTTCTTGTGACCATTCATTTCTACTTCATTAAAAGAGGTACACACTAAGTCTTCTCTGTGCGAGAGGGAGCGGTTTTAGTCAGTAAGAGTCTGACACACCCTGTCTGTATACAGTCTGTAACAATCCGGTACAATTTTAAGGTCATTTTACATGATTTGAAGATAACTTCGAGGCTTTAGCACAGATATTAGTTCAGGCTTATAAATGTCAGCTATTCAGTTAAAATTAAACCGTTAACTAATAGTTACATATCCGTCGGATGTAATATAATTGTGCTGTTATCCGCAAGTATTAATGGTAGCAAATTGAAACATTCCGAGCTCTGGCAGCTCAATAAGACATAAGGCGAGGTCCTGAAGAGAGCAGGGATTCTTGAAAAATGGAATATTATTGAATAACTTAATGCCACGCCATTATTTCCCAAAGGGTACAGTAGAGAATATGCACCTCATTATTCAATAAATTTTGTAAGTTTTAGTAAAAAGATCAAGTTGGTAAATGGCGCAATTTAAAAAAAGTTGAATAAAGAAGTATTTCGCTTTTTGCAGTCTCACATAAGTTTGGATCAGAGTTTTTTATTTTATTTTCAAACTATTAGAGACCTGAACTTTATTAAGTATTGACGATAAAATATCATAACAACTTGGTATATACCAAAAGTTTCAGACTTTTTCAAATATTCTTTTACAATTTTCAGTCCCAAAAACCAAACTATTTGCCAAGTCTTAGTGTCAAGAGTTTGAAGAAAAACCCCATTGTCAATGCCACCATATAATTATATTCAGACGTGTTCATTTTGACTTGAACAACGCACGGTAAAGTTCCAAAGCCACACACAACTTGCTACATCTGACACAAATGCGACCCAACGAGGGATCACTCGGGATTAAGGCATGACTAATCAAAATTCCAAGGGTTATGGGTTCAGAGTCAATATCCCTTCCAGCCGCTTCACAATCCGACAGCGCTGCCTAGTCAGCGCTGAGATACGCTTGAAAAGTTTTTTAATATGTTGCAGTTTTGATCGAAGCTAAGTTTTAAGCAGGTATGGTTACCGGGAAACTATGACTAGAGTTAACATGAAATTAAAATGATTGGCAGGAAGTTTTAAAACCAAACTTATTAAATTCTGAGAACCTCATAAGCTTACCGTTATCTATTACATATTAAAGATAGTATGTTACTTCCTATCCTACAAATATTATACAAGTGAAAGTTTCTCGGTAGAGTTGGAATATGTTTCAGAATTTGGACTAGAGTGCTACATATTATGTGTTGTTATTGTCAACTATTATTACAACATTTTTATAAGTTTTTTCGTGGCCCCACAATATGATTGGCTCCTTTATTGTGGGTTAAATATGTATGTATGTTTATTATTAATATATATATATATATATATTTTCGTTCACTTTTTTTTCTTAATATTTCTACTTGGTATTGCTTTGTTTGTTTTTTTTTTAATGCACCTGCCATATTATCTCTTCACCACCCTTGGTTGACTGGTAGAGAATGCCTTTTTTTTTCTTTTTTTTTTTTGTGGGGTGGGAAATCATCCTATGACTTCTCCCGCTCTGGGTGGAGCGGGAGGGCGTGTCAGAATGCCTAAGGCATTAAGTCCGCCTTTGTACTTTAGTTGCATGAAGTGTAAATAAATAAATAATAAAAATATAAACTCGCACACACAAGACGCCCAGACCCGGAACAACTATCTGAAGGTCATACAAATATGTATTTGTTCCATACGGGAATCGAACCCGTGCAGCATAGCAGTCAATAGTTCCACCACTTCGCTAACCGTACCGTTAAATACCTTATTTAGGGGCACGTACACTCTTGTGTTAAATGAGAAAGAATTTAGTACTTTATTGGAACTTAAGTATTCTTGTGTCAATGGGTAGTTAAAAAATTCTTCGGAACAACAGTTTGTGACAGACGACGGCTATATGGCGAACGCCGACTCACGCGTTTGAAACCTCCATAATTAAATAACAAAAGGTCTTATATCCTGTGACAAGGTTCACATAATTGGTTCACATGTGAGTGTTGACAGTTTTGGTTCGTGTTGTTTTTGTGTGTTGACATCATTGCGGTGATTATGTATCAATTCTTAAGTAGTTATTACATAGTATTAGACAAAAATACGCAACACAAAACGCAACGCAAATGCTGAAAAGCAAGTTCAAAAAACCGTTACTTTGTTTTGATTGCGTAGTATGAAGTTTGAGTATGAACACTATGAAAATATTATAGAGGACTCTCAAACAAACGGTGTTATTAGATTACTTGTCTATTCGTAGTGTAACATGCGAAATTTTGTGTAAATTGATATAGTGATTTTATCAGAAATCGACTTAACACGGGAGAAGAAACTATTCCCGCTAAATCCTTGATAACAGTATTTGATTAGAATTCAACTCTCGTAAACAATACTGTTTACATTTTATTTTAAGGTCTGTTTATTTAACAACACAAAAAAATTACTTTAAGTGCCGCGCGCGAAAAGAAACGTCAGCAAACTATTTTTAACTGACTTTCGAAAAAAGGAGTGGTTTCTATGTTCGACTGCATGTATGTTTTTTTTTTTTTTTATGTATGTCCGCCGATTTCTCCGTCAGTTGTAGAGTGATTTTCAAAATTCTTTTTTTTTTTATCCGAAAGCATATACTCCCGAGGGACCGAGACTAAAATTTATATGGGTCCACCATATAAATTTTATCGAAATTAATTTAGCACTTTTTGAGAAACTGAAGAAAAACGAAAAATACGTATACCTAGATGACGTTTTTGTTTTTTCCAAATCGAGTATGTTTAAATTCTACGTTCCATGTTATTGGAGTTTTTAGTTCTGGGGTCATCATCATTCTCCTGCCCTTATCCCAATTTATTTGGGGTCGGCGCAACATGTCTTTTTCTTCCATACTCCTCTATTAGTCGTCATCTCTGTAGTCACCTCCTTTTTACCCATATCCTCTTTCACACAGTCTAACCATCGTTTCTTTGGCCTTCCTCTACTCATAGAGCCATCCACATCCATACACAAGACTTTCCTCACAACATTTTCTTCATTCCTCCACATCACATGCCCATACCACGACAACCGATTTCCACACAACTTTTCAAGTTTTTAGTTCTGGGGTATAACAACTAAAAATTGAAAAATAAAAAACCTTTTTACAAAGTCGATGTTTGTATTTTATTTCTTCGTTATTTGACACCGACTTCC
The DNA here is from genome assembly GCA_951329385.1 of Polia nebulosa. NCBI lineage: Eukaryota > Metazoa > Arthropoda > Insecta > Lepidoptera > Noctuidae > Polia > Polia nebulosa. The sequence continues at coordinate 22,601,479 of OX589613.1, read as the reverse complement.
GAAATTAAAGTATTTTTTTTAATTTTTAGTGCATTTTCTTTTTTGGAAGTCGGTTGTATTTTTTTGTAAAAAAGATTTTTATTTTTCAATTATTTTTTGTGAGCAAAGTCGTAAATATGTCAATGCCGGGCGATGACGGTGTTTATTATGTCTTTCGGGGGCTGAGAGGTTAAAAACAGAAACATTAACGTTACTAACCCAAACCAAACTCAATTTAATCCACCTTTAAAAAAAAAGACAAATACGTACATCCGATAACAACCACCTCTCATTTGAAGTTATCTGTCTCTATCTAACGGTGACGCTATCTCGCTCTATCTAAATGAAGTTTCGCCCGCGCTCGGTGTGACCTCGGCTCCACTCGGATTCACTAGACACTGCTCGGCAACTGTTTCTAATATAATTAAGTGAAATATCCGAACACTTGGTGTGCAGTGGAGAGCGCTATTGATTTGTGCTTGCAAGATGGTTTGTAATAATAACTATTTTGATAAATAAATAATGATGTAAAGGGGGTCGTAACTAAGTAGTAACAGACAGTAATAACGTATCGTTTTTAGCACACACTTATTTAGCTTCACTTTTTACTACGTAAAAAAGTAGAAGCATGACTGTTTGGACCCAGTAAGTAGCCACGTTTATAGCGGCATTGGAGGCCTTGTTCATATCGTCGAGGGTGCAGGTGAAAGCACATTTGGGACACTGCAGCAGATGGGACATAGTTTGATCAGGAGCACCGCACTCCATTGGAATGAGTTGGATGGAGAGCACGTCGAGCCGTTGGCCTTGGCTGTCATTTACTACCGAGTCAGAAGGCTGAAAGTCTGTTTCCCAGGATTACCATGGGGTACTCCACCTCTGTCAGAGGTAAGATAGGCTGCCACTTCATGTTGAATTCTAGCTAGACTGGAAGCTAATCCCAGTATACTTAGTTTGGAACAGGACAGTCAGATTAATTGATAAATATCTTGAGACTTGACAGTTCACACATTGGTTGTTTGGCGACATTAGTGACATGCTTGATTTTAGAAAATATTTTTATCTTTTTAATGAGTTTTGAGAAGACGCTAATCTTGCAACGTTAGCGCTACAATACGACACGGAAGCAGACTCAGTAACTCAAATCAATTTACTACAACACACGTAGTACGTACAAACGACCTTTGTACTACGTACACAGGTACATACCTTTAATATCTCCTGACGTAATCGAAATTTTTCTCACGTTATATTTAAATAGTGACATAAACCTAGGGTCCGGCTGTACAACAGTCCCTCAGCCCCAGAGCAAACAACAGTCCAACAGTCCCGTGAGTTCCAGAGCTACAACACAATACAGATAAGTATAGAAGGTCGGCTCCATACAACGCGCGCAATCAGGTGCACGCACGCACGCGCATGTGCGGCGATCTCAAACAAATACCGATTGTGAGTGCGCGTGCACTCGCTGTACGTGAAGCGTGTCTATGCGTGCGTGCGTGTTTAATCGTTGTGTGGATCAGAAATTCTGCATTTGTTTTTGTGGCTCTGGGGGCTGGGACTATGAACTTTAGAGTTGCGTCGCTGTCAGCTAGAGTTGCTACTAGTCTTAATTTTTGAACTGGACATCTGCTTAAACTTATTGGTCTTCTAATGACGTAAAGTCTGTTTTTTTTTTTTTTTTTTTTTTTGGGGGTTGGGAAATCATCCTATGACTTCTTCCGCTCTAGGGTGGAGCGGAAGGGTGTGTCAGACTCTTACTGACTAAAACCCACCCCTGTTCCTCCCTGCCTCGAGTGCCCGGGGGCGAGGTAACTCTTTCGAATTTATCCTCCACCCCCGGGCAGGCACCGGCCTTGGCAGGCCCCTTCACTTTGCTGACAACTCTTTGAGGCGCGCGTGGAACACTACGCGCCGTCGACTCTCGGGCCTGGTGCTGATCGGGCGGCGAGTTACCCACTACTCGTCGTCCGCAGGCCCGGGTCTACGGTGGCCGGAGATCGTCTCGCGGCCCCTGGCGTCTCCTGCGGCGGTCGCGGCTGGGGGTGCTAGGGCGACTCGGCTGTCGTTGAGCCTCCCTAACGTATGCCGCCTCCCTCTTCGCGAGCATTACTGCTTCGCAGAAGGAGGAGACGGCCTCCCATTCCCTCTCGCTCCGTACCATGGCCTGAACCAGGGCACGGCGCGAGAGGTCGCTGTCGCCTATCGCATCCACGAGGACACGGCGGTGTTCTGCCCAAGCGGGGCAAACCTCATAATTCTTTATTGTACACCAAAAATTTCACATAGTACTTAGTAGTTACACAATGCATGTACAAAGGCGAGCTTAACTCAATGTTGAGTTTTCTCCCAGCAAACCTTTGAGTGATAGAGAGAGATCACATTTGAGGGTAGGATCCAGTGCACAAAACATATATATATAAACCTACATAAATAATTCCAAATGTATATTATACCTACATACTAATAAATACAATATATACTAATATTATGTCAATTTGAAAGGAAGTGCTCTTTGATTTTCTTCTTGAAGACATCTAGAGAAGGACTGTCGCGTAGTGAGTGTGGGAGAGAGTTCCAGAGACGCACTGCAGTAACAGAAAAGGAGCCATTATAGCGGCTGGAAGTGTGACGCGGAGTACGAAGGAGAAGAGAGTTGACAGTGCGACAGGGTTTACCCCTCGGGATGAAGTACTCAAACCGTTCACGAAGGTATTGAGGAGTAAAAGGATTGTGCAGGATAGTATAGAGAAGAGATAGGGTATGGGTATCTCGCCGACGCCGAATCGTCAGCCACCTCAATTTGGTCCGAAACTCCGACACATGGTCGTATTTGCGGAGGCCAAAAATGAAGCGGATGCACAAGTTCTGCAGTCGCTCGAGTTTATTTAGGAGTACCTCCGTAGCATCTAGAAAACAGACATCCGCATAGTCTATTAGCGGTAGGAGAAGAGATTGAGCAAGAGTGACCTTAGTGTGAAATGGTAAGAATTTTTGGAGACGTTTAAGAGACTGAAAAGAGTAGAAGACCCTCTTACTGACATCTGCAATATGTACTTCCCAAGAGAGGTTAGTGTCCATATGGACGCCTAGCTAACCTCCACCGTATGCTCCACCGTGTCCTCTGGACGTAAAGTCTGTTCAGAATGGAGTTACAGTAAACTTGTATGTATTGTTGAATTAGGTTTTCTAGAGGACTATTTGTAGATATACTTTGGTATGCAGCTACATAGTAAATATATTTATCCTTTAAACTACTTGTTTCGAAGGGTCAGTTTATATTTCTTGTTTCATTATAACATAACCAACAATATCGAACATTACAAGTTCACTGAATTTCTAGTTTCGCCGAACTTGTCTCCAATAAGATTTTCAAACCTAACAAGTGGAAAAATATGCGAGAAATATTTCCTTCGAAATGCACGTGTGAGTACCTAATCAATGAACATTTAGTATTCTAAAAATATACGCTGAACTTCTACCTGCAGGTTAAACAAAACCTCACGACTCCGACGTAAATGTTGCCTGAAGCCGACTTCCCTCTCGACTTTTGTTCCGTGTACTTTACCAACATTTCAAGTATAGACTCCGAAAAGAAAATCTCCTGGAAATGTTCTCAAATCATTAAAATTTTCGAGTAAAAGTTGGCTGCCATTAAAACAAGGATTCCAACAAAGCCATGAACGAAAATCCACAGCTTTTCCACGACTCCAAATGTATAGCGACGACGCCCAACAAATTTTCATAGACAAACAACTCCAAAACCAGTTAACCAAAGGTAACGCAATCGATTGCGCGCCACAAACAAAGCCCTTCTTTTTATTTGACTCCCAAATACTGGCAACAAATCACTTCGGGCCTCACCTCTACGGTCCAGGGGCAACGGTCAAATTGGCATAGTTCAGGATCGGTGGACCACCGGGGAGTGTATTAAACTACTATTCGATCCTCCAAGCCAGATATAAGCGCGGAGGGCAACGTGGGTCCGCGGAGGGGGAGGGGAGGGCTTGTTTAGAATTCGGATCCGTTTGAGTATAATGCCGTTAGTAATTGACGTAAGTGGAGTTCTGAATTGTTATTTAATGGACATTAATTTTAGGGTAGTTAAGTTGTTTACGAATTGATTTAGGAGATGTTTTGTTGAGAAGGTGACCGCAAGTTTGTTGGTGAGCGTGAATTTTGTATTTAATTGAAGTTTAATAGTGAGAAGTGCTCTTAGATTTTTTGTTTGAAACTGGCAAGCATGTGGTCGCCTGTAGTTGGAGCATATAACGACTTTGATTTTCCACAATTTTAATAACTGTAGTTTGTTTTTAATTGTTGACAAAAGTTATTTACATCGTCAACACATGGTATAGCAAAAAAGCGTTAAAATCATGTTTTTTCCTGTCTACAAGATGTGCTGGGTAAATAGGTAGATATAGATATATTAACAGTAGTGAGTGAGGGCTATGCTTCCAGAGACCGGAGGCAAATGACCATCTGCTAGTCCGTGATGGTCCTGAAAGAGGCCGCTTAGTGGGATCGTAAGAGAGCCGATCCCGCTCGGAGACAAAGGCGTCGGCAAGGCACCCGTCTCTTAACCTAAAACGCCGAAACGACGCCTGCATAGTTTAAGGCAAGCGAGACTTCGAGGTCGCAGGCGCTCAGCGTGGGGGGACTGCGACTGCCGTCATCTCAGGAGAAACGACGGAACAGTGATCACAAGCTGCTGTGCACAGTGGAGTTCAGGGAAGACCATTTTACAGCCTCCTCAGGGATGTGTTCGAATAGTCGTTGCATTAATTTTGGACCTCCCATACTAATTTGCGTTATTTATTTCATAAATCTCGCAGCTTATGCTGAGTTAGGCACTTTTTTGCCCTCGCATTGTTTATTCCTATTTTTAACCGACAACGAAAAAGGATAAGTTTCTATGTTCGACTGTATGTATGTTTTTCTTTTATGTATGTCCACCGATTTGTCTGTCAGTTGTGGACCGATTTTCATTTTTTTTTTTATCCGAAAGAATGTACTTCTGAGATGGTCCCATATAAATTTTATCGAAATTGCTGCAGCGCTTTTTGAAAAAGTGAACAAAAACGAAAAATATGTTTACATAGATGACGTTTTGGTTTTCTCCAATTACGAGTATGTTTAAATTTCACGTTCCATGTTATTGGGGTTTTGAGATCTGAGGTATAACAACTAAAAAGTGAAAAAAAAAATCTTTTTAAAAAAAACAACCGACTTCCAAAAAAGAAAATACACTAAAAATTTAAAAATAACTTTAATTTCAGAAGTCGGTGTCAAATAACGAAGAAATAAAATACACCGACTACCGAAATTAAAGTTATTTTCAAATTTTTTGTGTATTTTCTTTTGTAGAAGTCGGTTGTTTTTTATTTGTATTGTTAGAATTAAGTTCTTGCGTGAGAGGTACAAATAAATGTTTTTTTTTCTTTCTTTCTTTCGAATTTCGATCAGCTGATGATAATTTGGACGGTACCTAAATCTAATTATTTTTTGGGAATTGGCTATGTGTTCCTTGAAGACAGTTGTTCATTTCCATGGGCAGAATCAGTCTCTAAAATATGAGTTGTTCATTTCCGTTACAGTACGCTGCATACAAGCTACATTTATTTTTAAAACGCAGTTATACGACTTTTAATGGTTTTTAATTGAACATCGCGTATAAATGACTAGTCTTATTTCTTTGAAAAATATATGTATGTATACTCTAGACAATTTCCGACGTAATTTGATCTAAAAATATTTGAAATTATGTTTTTATAACACTGTGTAATTAATTTGTAAAGTTACATCTAACGCGGATAAAAAATTGAGAATCACGCAAAAACTATAAAGCCTATTTTTATGCAACCTTCACCATTTATAAGATCATTTAATTATTTAAAATTGAGTCTCAGTGTTTCATTTTAATACCTGTTCTTTTATGTGTAATAAATTAATAATGCGTCTAATTTCGGACAGCGCTCCTTGATGGGCGAGTCCTATTACTGGGTGGACGTAGGACGAATTACGTGAACTCAGCACAGAACACGCAAGCTTATCATTCAAGATCATTGGCAGCTAATAGCGCCTTAACCCGTCACAATTCTACGCCGCACAAGTGAGGCTTGGCGATAAAAATTATTGTTATTAAAAATTATAATAATTATTTAATATTAATTATTATAATATAATATTAATTATTATTTATTATAAATATTAATTATTATTATTAAAACGCAAAAAAAATTAAACACCACGGTACCTGACACGTAGCGTCTCTTCGAAAATGTGTAATAATTTAGGGATTTTTTTACGTTATAATATAGATTGCTGTTACAATATAAAGTATAATATACTACCTACTATATAATATGGCTGTAATCGTTTTGGAGGCCTCTTCAGGGAATCCATGGAATGATATTATTATGAAACAGTATTACAGGAATATGTGCGGCTGTTTGTTCAGGTGATACCTTATTTCTTGTGACGGGTATCTCTGGAGGCCTGGGGCTCCCGGGCTGCCTTGATACGATGATGTATGGGTCTACTAAGGTATATTGTATTACAAGGTTTTTGCAACAGCTTCGTTCGCCTGGAAGTCGAGAATTATCTATAGGTATTCTATTACTGGAAAAAAACAATATCCTATCCTAGGGAAACGTTTATAAAAGGTCTACATTTGGATTAGGGAATCCAAATGTAGACCTTTTATAAACGTTTCCCTACACTAGGAATTATTCCTGTATCGTGGGTGCGTTCACTTAAATGTAAACTCGGATCGAACCCGGGACACGCAGCGCAGCAGCCGAACGCTCAACCACTGAGCCAACCGTGCTGTCAAAAACCTGAATGTTTTTTGTCCGGTAACCATGTGCCGAGTTTGTACAATTTCTCGCCATGTTTACCGCACAAACGTCATCAAATCGACATAACATGCCTCTGTAGTACTCGTATCTTATTAACGCGTCAGTTACCGAAGAAAAAGACACAACAGAAAATCTATAGTTACCTTATCCGTTGGTACCCGACGCGTTAATTCAGTTCCATAATACGATTTAATAATAGTAATTTAATAATAATTTATTCACGCACACACACACAAGTTGTTATGAAGAAAAAGATAATTTATTTGTTTTATCATATAAAATTGTATCATAAAAATAAAAAAAAACCTATAATTTTAAATCTCAAAAAAATAACTAAATCGAATTATAATTATTTAATCAATAAAAATCTAAATTAATTAACCAAAACTACCAGATTACGACTATTATTGACTATTTTCAATAAAATTAAATTAAAAGTCAGAGTTCAAAATTGAGATAATCATAACAAGTCCAAGAGGTTTTTTTTGGGGCTGCGAAATCATCGTATGACCTCCCGCTCTGGATGGAGCGGGAGGGCGTGTCAGACTCTTACTGACTAAAACCTACCCCTATTCCTTCCCTGCGCTAAGTGCCCAGGGGTGCGGTAACTCTGTTTCGAATTTATCCGCTATAGAGTCGCGGATAAATTTGAAGAATGTCCAAGAGGTTTAGGGAATCAAAAATTATAATCAATTGAAACCTTAAATCTAAATGAAAAAATTAAACTAAGTTGAGAAACAGTTCAGAGATTTATGGGTCACAATAATCTACTTACTATTACTACGACCAAACAACGTGTCTCATACCTTAATATTCAATAACACAGCATATTGGTTAAACAAGCACCAAAACAAAACCTTCGGCATTCCGCGAGAGACTACCAAAGCATATCAGTACCCAATCCCGTTACGAATTGAAAATAAAAAGAACATTATAATAACGTACACAGGGGCCGCAATAGTCCGCAAAATGTTCGCTTATCGCTGGCTTTCATTTAAAAATAAACCACCTTCGACGCTCGCAAGCCTTTGAGACGCGTACCTAAAGACCAGACAATCCACACTAAAAGAAACTCTATTTAGTAACGTACAATGTTGAATTTTGAATAAGGAAAGGTCTATGGATTGGTACGCTTTGCACATTTGAATTTGGTCCAATGAATATATTCTAAATCTGTAGATAAGCAAAATGGATCTAGACAGACTGATATTGTGAGGGTCGGGAGTCGGGAGTCGGGAGCAAATGGTGGATTTGTAACCGGCGCGGTACTTGGTAAGGACGACTCCGTGGATATCTGTTTCAGAATGGTTCAGGTGGGGGCTGCGATGCCGCTGAGCTCGCTTGGTAACTTAGCAGATTTGATCACGTTTCAATTGCTTTAGCTTCTTTCTCTCAGTTTGTTTTGATAGTTACTAAAATTACTACTTATTTCAGAATACCAAGTAGTAAGTTACTTTATTCAAAATATTTTTCTACTACTTTTATTTATGCAGTTCATCATGAACTTTGTGTCATTTCTACTGGTTTTCCAGCTCTTTATCTGAGTAATTCCTCTAAACAAAAACATAAATACTAGGTAATGTACGTAAACGATTTATTGACAAGCGCACAAACCTCAATATTACAGCCTAAAACAAACAGTCAAACATTTCCTTCGTACGACATTTTCACTTAAACATTCTCGAAGATTGCCCGAATCCCTAAAATATCAATAATACTCACTACAACAGAATCCCCGATCAAATCCCTGTACCACTTCAACCATGCAATCGCAGGTAAACGACACGAAAACGTTTCACACAAACCATTGCGCGCTACACACGGGGGACAATTGAGACGTCTCTATTTTACGCTTATATAGATCCGAAAGTATTTTTTATTTACGAATAGTAGCATTGTGACAAAGGAATCAGTTTTGGTGAAAAGGTGGAGCCAACACTAGGGCTGTCTGAGCGTCACTTAACACTAGTAAGTTGAAAAGTAATGTGTTGGTTAGCTATAAGAATTGGCAGAATAGAAGAAAATATTTCTAGAGATTCAACAACATTTCAGTTAATATTGTATTATCGATAGTCTCTCTCAGTAAACACATTCAGAAAAATCGATAAGATATCACATACCATGTTTGTAATCCCCGAAGGATTTGGCTGAGGTGTACCTAAAGTACACCCATATTTCGTTAGTTATTTAAGTCCAGGCCAAGCTTTTCGACATCAACAGGGCACATTTTCACACTAAGAGCAACTACAAAAAAAAAATAACCATTTGGAAAAACCCAATAACACCGACCCGAAACCTACGACGACCACTAGATTATCAAAACCAAATAAAGTCACGTGAAATTCAATAATTCAGCGATTGCTTTATCTTCCCGGATATAAGTATTATTCCTCCAAGCGTTATCAATCCAAAATCTTTCATTACAGCAACATAAAGGGGATGTCTTATGTTATGCAATACATTACGCCGGGCCCGGAGTTTATCTGTGGAGGAAAACACACGACAGTATAAAACAAAACAAAAGTTGTGCTTATAAATGACGCAGCGTTTCCTCCCCTTTGCTTTGAGGGCATAGTTTCCGTTATTGTTGTTATCGATATACAAAGTTGATCAAAGACGTACATTTCAGACTGTGTGATGATGCAGTTTAGTTGAGGGTATCCATTTTTAACCGACGAAAAAAAGGAGGAGGTTCTCAATTCGACCGTATATATATTTTTTTTTTTTTTTAACCGACGAAAAAAAGGAGGAGGTTCTCAATTCGACCGTATATATATTTTTTTTTTTTTAACCGACGAAAAAAAGGAGGAGGTTCTCAATTCGACCGTATATATATTTTTTTTTTTTTTTTTTTTTTTTGTGTATGTTCAGCCCTCACTCCGTCATTTATGAACCGATTTTGATTATTCTTTTTTTATTAGATAGGGTTTACCTCAAGGGTGGTCCCATGTCAAGGAAGTCAGGATCTGACAGTGGAAACCTGATAAAATTGAGAGAAAACCTTGAAAATTGTGGGCACGTTTAGCGTTTCTGTATGTATGTTCGGCCTTCACTTCGTTATTTATGAACCGATTTTGATTATTCTTTTTTTGTTAGATAGGGTATACCTCAAGGATGGTCCCATAATAAGGAAATCAGGATGTGACAATGGAATCCTGATAAAATTGAGAGAAAACCTCGAAAATTGTGGATACGTTTAGCGTTTCTGTACGTATGTTCGGCCCTCACTCCGTTATTTATGAACCGATTTTGATGATTCTTCTTTTCTTGGATAGGGTATACCTCAAGGGTGGTACCATGTCAAGGACATCAGGATCTGATCATGGGATCCTGAAAAAATTGAGAGAGAACCTCGAAAATTGGGCACGAATATTGTTTCTGTTTACTTTTCATAACTTAATCAGGTATTTGCATTTAGGAACCATCACATCATGAAACTGAGCTGATGATGGAAACCATAGCTTTCCTAAACAATAGAAGTTAGATATAAAAACTAGTTTTAGTGACAAATACCACTTAATATGGTTTGAAGAAAAGACGTCTTTACAGTATTGAAGGTAACCTCAACTGGTCAATATCCTGGGAACTTCATGGAAGGATGGTTATTTCATCAGCTCAGTGGCAAGAGGAATGATGAAGAATTAGAAATTAGCCTCGGAGTGTTACAAGATGATGCGAGCCACAAAAAATCAAAAAATAAAAAACTTTTTAACAAAAAAATTAACCGACGAAAAAGAACTAAAAAGCAAAAAATAAATAAAACTTTTAAGTCTTGAGTAATGAGCATATTTACCTACATAAAATATCAAATTTTATATAGACTAATTTTGAGTCGGCGCCAATTAATAAAATGATTAATTACCTACTTACAGCCTTCTTCATTTGTAAGTACTTATAAAATTTAGATATTTAATAATCAGATTGTTGTTTGGCGCCGACTCAAAATTAGTCTATATAAAATTTGATATTTTATGTAGGTAAATATGCTCATTACTCAAGACTTAAAAGTTTTATTTATTTTTTGCTTTTTAGTTCTTTTTCGTCGGTTAATTTTTTTGTTAAAAAGTTTTTTATATTGTAGTGTTATTATGTTATGTATTCAATGTTTTGTAACAGTACCTAAATCAAACTCTCTTTTTTATTTATGATCCTTTTTAGGGTTCCGTACCCAAAGGGTAAAACAGGACCCTATTACTAAGACTCCGCTGTTCGTCTGTCACCAGACTTTATCTCATAAACTGTGGTAGTTAGACAGTTCAAATTTTCACAGATGATGTATTTCTGTTGCCGCTATAACAACAAATACTAAAAAATCAAATAAAATAAATATTTAAGGGGGCTCCCATACAACAAACGTGATGTTTTTGCCGTTTTTATAGATAATGTACGGAACCCTTTGTGCGCGAGTCCGACTCACACTTAGCCGATTTTTATTTTTCAGGTCATGCTGTTATACTGATGGGCAAAAGTCTGATTCTAATATTTCATAATTAATTAATTATCCAGAAAATTAATGAAAACCTGGCTCATATTGTCCTACTTTAGGAAAAACAACTCTCACGTTACTTATTCCATATTTTCACCTATCGTAAACATGGTTTATAGTAGTTGGATTTCAGAGCCAATTTAAGTTAACTGGAAAAAAAAATACTAAAATATATACAAAATTTTATAAACCGTACCCAAACTAGCAATTAGGCTCCGGTTTAGCCCCAACATTTATTAAAAAAACAGTGTCACGCTCATGTTCACAATATTTTGCGGTCGAAACACTGCTACTATGTAATACGAGTTAAAAACACAGTCCTGAAACAACACATATTGCATAATTTGACGTATAGGAAAACAAAAATTTACTACGTACTGCCTACTATAATCGATGTCCACCACGCAAAGCAGCAATGTACTGCAAAGTGCCTATCAAATTGATGTCAACTAAGTTAGCGAATACACCTGCAGACCACTAGTGACGTACCACCATATAATGCAAAAAAAGACCAGTCATATATTATTCCTTAATCCGTCAGGCCCCGGAATAACTGAAACAATTCAAAACCTATTGTCGTGTCTCCGATCGGGGATGCGCGGGGCCTGACGGGTCAAGGTAATATGCGATTTAGAGCCATTGTTGATGGTATCTGTGTAGCTCATAGTTATATGCTAACAGAAGATAACTTACTATACCTTAAAGATAAAGTTGTGATGTGAAAACCAAATCTGAGACAGCAGGCCTTTCTTGGATGACATTTTCACGACTTGATCTTAAAGAGCATAATCTTGTTCGTGTCAGTTGTGATTGACATACTAAAGACTAAAGTTATCATCGTTTTCACATGAATGATCTAGTAGTTTTCTTTTCTTTATATACACTGTTATTAAAATTGTATTATTATAGAATATTGTAAAACTATAACCAATATTGACAAGAACTTGAACTTTCAATTAGTAATATTGTAACTGCTAATTTTATATACTCACCCACAATTTGTTCAGTCCTGTACCTCAAACACGTGTTCTGTTTTACTTTCCAATCACTTAGCAATTTGTTTTCAATAAAAATGTATGTTTCGTGCGTGTACGGTAAAACGTTAAAAGCCTTTTGTTATTTATCACGTATCTGTAATAATATTCTCGTTCAATCTCGTACGTTTTAATATAAAAAGTATACGTATCCATATTGCTGATCTCGCTCTCTTCATTGCCAATGAGTGATACAGTAGGTACTGAAACAGCAATCACAAATAAAATGTCAAAGTATAACAGAGCATTTGCCCGCGGCTTCATTCGCGTGAAAAATGCTTTCATGCCCTAGAATTTTAGCATCCTATGCGAACACGCTATCTGAATACAAATAGTGTGTTCTAATTTAAGTCACGGTCTGACACCGTTGAAGCGTGATCGAATGACAAAAATCCAAACTTCTGGACAACCAAACTTACAGATTTTCAAATATTTATAATATAAATGTTTTGATGTGACGTTTTGGTTATGACAACCATATCCTTTCTTCTCAGATTGAATTATATTCGAAAAAAGAGATTCCTAAAAATCTTTCGGTCTCAGTGACCTTAAAAGATCTATTTTCGTGTCTTTCAGTAGCATATCTCATGCACTTTCGGTCACAATCTACACAATTTTTCGGTGACACCCTGTTCTTAATAGCCGAGCTACGAAGGTAATATCACAAGGGGGTGAACACGAGTATTTGTGAAGTTTCCCCCTCGGGCGTAGTACTTAAAAGACTATTATGTTATCCGTGACTTAATAAGAGTTGAGACGTCGCCGGGAAAAGATATGTGTATGTGTGTCATTAGATATTTTTCGTTATGTGAGCCGAATAGTGGTGAACATAGACTCCTTTTAGTTTTGATTGTTTAGTTTAGTCCTCATCGTAATTATTGTATTTTGAGTTATCGTAATTTTAATGTTTGGAATTTGTCATAATAATATTTATTGTTTTAGCTTATACATATAATTATATGTTTTAATCATTTTTTTTTTTTTAACTATCACAGAGTTTTCTCTTTAACCCATATGTTGACTGGTAGAAAATGACTTGTTGCATTAATTCCGCCTGTGTACCACTATTTTATATGTAAATATCACTACATAATTATAAAACAAAGTGCCCCGGTGTACCACTATTGTATATGTAGTTATCACAACATAATTATAAAACAAAGTACCCCGCCGCATCTGTCTGTCTGTCTGTTTGTTCGCGATAAACTCAATAGCTATTGAACAGATTTTAATGCGGTTTTAATAGACAGAGTGATTCATTAGAATGGTGTTGGTGTATAATTTATACCCGTGCGAAGCTCGAGCGGAACGCTAGTTATTGGTTGGTTATAATATGGTTCACTCAACTCAATAGACTATGGTATGTTCTAGTTAGATTACTATGTCATTTTATCGTGATGAAGACTTGGTAACAGGGTATAATCATATCAAAATTAGTTTTCGGTTAGTATGGAAAACATAATCTAATAATTGACAATCTAAAAACAAAAAAATATAATAATATATAATTTGTGTATACATTGACACAATTATTCTAGAAGCGTTGAGTATCACGTCGCAATCAGTAGAAATTTCTCGGCAATCGAAGTATTAATAACGTTAGCAATATGAAAAATGTATAGGTACATAGACGATGTTTTAGTCAAAGCTCAGAGTAAAATATAGGTATGTTAATTTTAGACCTAAAATTGAAGTATGTTTATTTTATGTTGTTATTAGATACATACTCCAATAAACCAAAAACCACTCCAAATACTAAAACATTCCACATCGGAGCACATAAAAGTATTCATGAAAACAAAACCAGTTACGGGGAAAGTATAGCCTGCTTTATGGAGTGTGCATGCGATAAAAATTTAATTTACGTGGACAGCGACGAGAATGAGATGTGACGGGCAAGAAGGATGTGCCGTCATCCGGTTAGCTGTGCTGTGCTGTGTTTGCGTCCTACTCGTAAAACTGAAATTTGTTATTTGATCAATGCGAAAAAGCTGGGAACTTGTGTGGATTTTTGTGGGGTTTAAATTTAAAGCATAGAATAAATTTTCTCTTGTGTTGGCTGAAGTGTGTTGTATGTTATTGTATTGTGTATTTCATTCGTATCTTAGAAGAGAAAATTCACATTTACCGTACGTAAGTACTCTTGATAACTAATGAAAAAACTTTTTCTCATAGAATCGAATTCAGGACCCTACTCTCAATATTCGTGCTTGCCACTTGATGTTGTAAAACTACAGTGTTCTGTAAGTTGAATTTTCACGGTATTAATAGCGTCAGTATCGATTTTTATATTGAAATCTATCTCTAAATTCTCAAACGAGTTGATAACATTCCGCTATATATAGAACTACTCTTATAAAAACTAGATACTCGAGTAAAACACAAAGAGTTGTCAGTAGGCGAGCTCCACAAAGTAAAACTGACAGAATATCTTTCTTCAAGTCCAGTTAGTGCCGGCTTCTCACACCACTTCAATCTATTTTCTGTCGAGCTGGCCTTAGTCGGGCAAAATCTGTCTGGTTATCTGTTTGAGTCTAGAACTTTTCATATATATGAATGTTTTTAGGACGAAAATGTTTCAATATTTTTGTGTACTTGTCCTGTTTGTGCTGGGAGATTGGTTTTCACGAATTGAATATTGATATTCACCTGCATCGCTTTTATTGTTTTAAACAGTGGAATATTTGTCATTACTCATGCTATTGCTACACTATTGCACGATAAAAATAAAATACTATAGGAAGGAATAATTTGATCTAAATATTTATTTGTAAGAGTATTGTTTAATTATTTATATGTTTGTTTGTAAGATGTAGTAATTTGATTACAATAATTCATTCGCCGGAACTAAGTTACACGGTCGAATGCTTCTTTTTATTCTAAAAACATGCACGGTCCCTGTGGGATATGCTGGAGTGAAGACGCGGGAAACCCTAGTTACTCGTAGTGTATAAAACCCGACCAACAATGGTAAATAAATTAAAACTATATTTCTTTTGTTTACAGGTACGTACGAGTCATAAGCTAGTAGCCGGTGCAAGAATGAGAAAAACCTTTTCAAAGAACACTGAAAAGGTATGCGTAAGGATAAGAAATCTTCCCAGAATAGTTTTATAGGAACAACACTTTTCTAATTTCATCTTTGGCATAACAGTTAACTCTATAAACACATAGAATTCCAGTCACTACATCCATTCTATACTACTGTATTTACTCTAATTCTATCAATACGAAATCGTTCATAATATTTATCTGGCGGTTCCAAACGCTTTGCTATGTAAATACTGCTATCGTTGCAAAGCGTTGCATGTTTGATCACGGGTAATACAGCACTTGCTAAAACGTGAATCATTGCATTAGAATATTTTAATGGTTTGGCGTTATTTATTGTCTAATCCTTTACATACCTTAATATGCCTACTAACAAAATGACTACGCTGATTCTCATCATCATTTCAACCAAAAATGCCTACAACTGGACATAGGCCTTCCCCCAGCTTCGCCATATATTCTTGTAATTTTATGTAAGCGCCAATCCCGCTCTTACGAAGCGACTGGAAGACCCGAAAAAGATGATAAACGGTGTCTCTTGTCTGAAAAAAACACTTTATTCACTTCTATCTTCTAGCTAAAACCTGAGAGTCTTTAAGTCAGGAGTAAAAAGGTTTAAGAGTAATAATAATTCTTGCAAAGCGTGCTCCATCGTCGACCTCGTTATCATCGCTTTCCATCAAGTGAGATATTGATCAAACGCGAGAAAAGAATAATAAACATTAACTACAAAATTACATTTATGCTACTCGTAAATATTCTCTGCAATTTCTACTACTAACTCATCTCGAAAATACACACAATATGTTTCTTCAAACATATTCATGTGGCATATTCCGGCACATACAAGCTGCATAAACAGCACAGCTGCATATCCGAAGCGATGCAACTTTGATCAGTTGACCGCGCTGCGGCTGCTAAAAAATTGATGATTCAGTACAATTTACTGCGAACACAAGAAGCACAAGCACACAAGAGCACAGTTTATGCGTCTGTGCAACTGTGGCTTTGTGTAAGTGTTTATTACCTACTGTTAGTCTCTTTCTTGGTCATCGTAAAAGGCGACAAAGATTGTTTTCTAGATGAAAAAAAGCAGTTTCCTATGTACAGAAACACAACAAAAGAATTAACCTAATAACTTTCAGTAATCCCAAACCATAAAGAGTTCTTTCGTTCAGAGTTAAACATGGTAACATTTAGAATATTATATTTGATGATCATATAATAATTAAAACATCAAATAATAGCATTAAAGAACTTTGTTGTTTGGCAAATTAACTATCAACTGTTGCACTAATTTTCTGTGAAAGTATTCTATAAGTATGATTTCATTATAACTGCCACTCTTTATCAGCCGTATGAATTTTATATAACAAAGTAAAACGCAATGTATATTTGATAAACGAAACATTCCTCCGACTGTACAAACAAATGTCTATTCCCTTCAACTGAACTTCATCATTTATGAACGAAAACCCGTCTAAGTCAAGTTCTAAGAAATAGTGTTCGCTTACTCTAAGACCACTTGTAAAAATATCTGTAATTCGAACAAGTTCATGCACAGTTGCACATTTGCACAATTTATGCGTTCTGTGGTGTTCTGCTGACGTCACAGTTCTGAGCAAAAGTTTACACTTTTGATAACAATGTGAAGTTATGTGAAACTGGCGGAAAAGTGCGGAACTAAGTTGTTCGCTTTACTTGATGGTTTAACTTTATAATATCGTTCAAGTGGTTTGGAAGTGATAAGGATGAAGATTATGAGTGGTATGAATATCTGAATGTTTGAGGTTTTGCTGTAGTTTGAGTTGAGCTTTGAGTCAAAACTATGAATCGATTCAAGTACTAGTATTACTCTGTAAATGTCAGTTTTTTTAGAAAAAGGCATTGGGTCTTCACAACAAGCAATAATTGGATACTAACGTTATTGAATTCAATAGCCTCTGCACCACTAAATATTGAAGGTTCCTTTACAGGTCACAGAATCCGGAGGAATCTCTACTGACTGGTGGAATTAGCCAAAGCGATTCGCTATCATAATTAGAAACATTTAGTAATTTTGAGGTTTGCGTATATCCAGCCACACAAACCCACACGAGATAAAAATGTACACGTTATTTGTTTGTACATTGAAATGTAGTATGTTGTTGCAGGATATG
The DNA here is from genome assembly GCA_951329385.1 of Polia nebulosa. Taxonomy (NCBI): domain Eukaryota; kingdom Metazoa; phylum Arthropoda; class Insecta; order Lepidoptera; family Noctuidae; genus Polia; species Polia nebulosa. The sequence goes on along the minus strand of OX589613.1, from coordinate 22,583,910 downwards.
AAAGAATCAGGCTATTGACCATCGTGGATTGAAGAATTTTAACGTGATATTTTCAGTTTAAATTCACAATGTAGATGTATTGCTTGTAGCACTAAGAAATATGACTTAACCAGGGAATATAAACAAAGAAATGAGCGAAAATACAAGTGTGACTTTAAAAAATACATATGTGGCGTTGCGCGTACAGCCTCTAATACAACCGAAATTGCAACTAGGTTAACATTTTACTGTCTCCAAAATATTTTTAAAATCTCTACCAACGTACTAGAAAGCCGATGCAGCCAACGAAACCCCACGCAATATCTCACACGGATTTCCATATTCATACACATTCGCGCGACGTTGTTGGCAGAAGTCGGGACACAACGCGATTATGTCGCGCCCCCCGCTAATGTGAGACACGTCCTAGCGATACTCGTGACAAATAGCCGCCAGTGTTGCCAATACGCGCGACTGACACTTCATTCGACGGAAGTGGGAGTTTTATTACTGCAGGGAGGGTGTTGTGTGGCGTGACGGCTCCCGCTAGATTTATTTAGGCTGTGGCCTTGCCACGGAATAGGTTATGGGATTTGAAATTATGTGAAATGGTTTCATGATGCCAAACAATTTTAAATGTAATTGTGTGTGATTTTAAATTCAAATCCAGTTTGAGTTAAGGAACACTAACTAATTGTACAGGATTCACAAAACCTCCAGTCTTTAATAGTTTATCTAAGGTTCCTTAACTAACCGATTGGTCCGACGGTGTAGTCTCTATATAAAGAATTCGAATTTGTTATAATACTAGTGACCAACCTTGGCTCCTCACGTGTACACATTTTACACACAAACCTTCCTCGTGATGATAGTGATAGTATATCATTTATACTAAGTATGTAGATGATAGTGACAGTGCTGTCATTTTCACTTTACTACTAACTTCTCATCTTGTTTCCTAAAAGGATTTAAAGTATCTAGCAACACAGGTTACTTAAGTCATCCAGATCTTTATATTGGTGCCGATTCTTTTGTTAAATAACTAAACTAAAATGAGAGAATCGCATCAATTTGAAAGCTGTTGCTTCACATGTGGTCCCATTTTAATTTGGTGAAGATCTTATGAAGAATTTCGGAGATACACAATGGAACTCTTCAATAAATTATAACAAACCTTCCAGAATTGCTGCAATCGTATGTCTGTATATTGTTTTCACCACTTCACAACATTACATCACGCTGATACGCTCTGAAGGGGTATACAAATTGGTACAGTTCACCCTGATACACCCTGATTTCACCAACTATTTTCAAATTCTCTTTTTTGGGCCTATCAATTCGGGCATAACTTTACTATTAATTTAGTTTTAGAATGGGGTACAACAACTAAAAAGTAAAAAATAAAAAACTTTTTACAAAAAAAATACAACCGACTTCCATAACTAATACCAAAAAATACAAAATAACTTTAATTTCAGAAGTCGGTGTCAAATAACGAAGAAAATAAACTAGAAACACCGCCTTCCAAAACTAAAGTTATTTTGCATTTTTTAGTATTATTTATGGAAGTCGGTTGTAATATTTTTGTAAAAAGTTTTTTTAGTCGTCATGTTTTTACGTGTACCCTTAATAAAATTTGTATGGAAATATTAGTTCAACTAAATTTGACAGTTCTAATTTACGTCCGTCTCTTTCTTGTTTTTTTAGAGAGTAAAAGATAGCAATAGCCTAAATTAAGTTTAGTTTATGCACAACAGAATCGGTACTATTATCTGATCTCATACGATATGATATATTTATAATGGAGATACCGATATCTCCTTCTAAGCCACATCTGTCCTCTTCCTATACATCATAACAAAGTTCCCCCATACCTCCTGGCTTCCTGTTGGCAGCCAATCACACGGCTTCACTTGTATCTCCAATTCTCCGCTGCGCTCCATTTCGTATCTCACTGATTAGATTGTTGTCTCTCATATCGACTTTCATATAAATCTCCACATATAGTAGGTATGTGTATGTGATGCTTCTTCGGTTTCATCATAACATTGTTATAAGCTTTTCTTGGCGTGTCATGTTGTCTTTAGTTGGACAAGACTTCTGTTCTAAACAGTTCTGAGTGAGTCAAATATGTCTAAAAACAATCCATGACTATTGATTCTAAATTAATTGATTTCATAATAACTAATGCTAAGTGACCTAAGTAATAATACATTTAAGTTTATTTGAAGAAGAAAAAAAACTAGTCTTCTTAATAAGAAACGACTAATTCGAACCGTGAACTATCTTCCAACGTTTCATAAGCAAGTAGGTATTTTTTGGTGGGAAATCATCAAGTTACTTCTCCCGTTCTGGGTGGAGCGGGAAGACGTGTCAGACTTTTACTGACTAAAACCCACCCGTATTCCTTCAGTTGCCTGTGCCAGGGGACTCTTTAATATACGCTCGCGACCCTGGCAGAAGCAAGTAATTAGGATTAAGTCCTAAAAATTCAAAATATGAAAATGTTCATGTTATCTAGCATTTCATTCTCTTCCATCCCTACCTCGATCACCTTACTAGAAACTGCAATGTTTGTAGAATACGTATACTGCAGTAAAACTAGAAAACAGAAATCTCTAAAAGACATTTAGATACAAACTTTCTGTAGTAAAGAATATGTGTCATAATTATGAACACTGAAGCCTGAAACTATTACCACATATAATAATAAATAATTGGCGACCAACAAACAAACAAATAAAGCTGAAAGCTCCGACTCTGATGGTGACAAACTTTTAACAGTCGTGATAGCAAGTTGCTCTATTTCGGGACTACTTTCAGTTGTTCGCCGAAATAGTTTGTTTATGGTGAAGTAGAACAACTATGTGTTCCACTTTGGGCTAGTTTTAAGAGACCCTGTTCATGAGTGACTGTGTCGCTACAGTTTTGTCGAACTGAAATCCTTGCACTGCTGGCTTGACTCTGTTCTTTCGTCTCTTTATAGTGTACTTAATCTAGATTAAAATACCAGCAAGACGATTTCTTTAAAATTGTAGACTACTAGAAAATCGTTAGTTATTGAATAGCAGTGAAATGATACAGGCTGACAATGAAACTCTGGCTAGACCGGGACAAATCCTAAATGGGACGTTTAAGTGATAAGGTAAAAGGAAGATATATATGAACTCAGCCATACAAATTACTTCACAGAATAGTCGCGAGAATATTTCGCCCCCATCTGAAGCGGGATTCTCTTCAGTGATTAAACAGTTGGTAACCAGGAAATGGTCTTATTGAAAGCTACAAGGAGCTTAGTAAATGTATCAAAGAAATGGCAGCAGTTGCTGATGGAGTATTATCCAGCTGTCAGTTATTTCACTGACCGTTCAAAATAATCGCTGCCATTCATTCGCCCATGTAAAGGGCCCCTAATGTTATGATGTTGTGGTTGGCTTAAAGGGTTGTAAACCAAAGTGATATTGTATTACTTGTGCCGTTAAACTCTGCAACTGCTTTGATTAAAATTGTTCCGCAAGATTTTAGTAATTGCGAGAAGTTATCCTTGATGCCGTATTGCTGGCCAATGAGGTGATGAAAGACATTAAACCGTAGTATGAAGAGCTTCGATAGGAAGAAATAGTATCTGCTATTATACTATTCATATTATAAACGTGGAAGTAACTGTGTTTGCCTATTTATTGCGCTAAACAAATAATGCATATTGGTATAGAGATTGATTTGACCTTTGAGAAGGTATTCTTCTTAAGCGTGTTGATGACAACAATAGTTTTTTCTAAATTAAAATCTTGCCTGGTCCACTATTCAGCAACGACAATGCCATCCGCTGAAGCATCCATTAGATCCTCAAGTCACGGCATGTGGCGCAACGTGGAAGTTAAGATTTTTTTTATTTAGTAGATAGAATGAAGATTTTTTGATCCAGTTTTGGTACAGGTAATTAAACTAAACTTTGTGTTTGAAAAAAACTAACCTGACGTAACTAATTTCATTTCCAGTATTTTCTTTCATCCTCAAATGTCTTTAAATAAAAAATGTTAGGTAACTATTCGACTGACTTAGTGTTAAGTCATTACTTAGTCTGACCACATTCTTAATTATTCAGCAAGATAGAACTTTACAAACAACTATTTGGATCCACAACTCTAATTTGTTTAACCCAGTTATTTACAAGTGTTGGTTACTAAGTTGTAACTTTAACACCTTGGTAATGTAGTTCTTACTGATTACTTTTAATATACTTTTGGCAGTTGCTAAATATCATGTACGTAGCGACCCGCCCCAGCTTCATAACAGTACAAAATATTCACTTAAATCTTCCTCACGAATCACTCTATTGATGAATATGGCAAGAAAATCTATTCAGTAATTTTTGAGTTCGCGAACAAACAGACAAGCAGACAGCCGCGGCCGGGGACTTTAATGCTATGATAAAGCTGCGTCCAGTGACCAACCCCAACTTACAAGCTGATGATAACGGTAGAAATTAATTGAAAACTCTTTTGCAGAAAAAATAAAACAGTGTAATATCATTGCTAGAAGGAAAATATGTTCTCGAAACTCGGTTTCAAACCGTAGTCTGTCCTGTTTCATCTTTTTATAATATAATATTGGGTCTCCTTTCGCTTTGGACATTTTATCCCGTAACCTCCCGGAGAAGAAGAGTTATTATGTGAAGTGAAATTTCCCAAACAAAAGCTATTGTAACAAAAATACACAGCTCTTTCGCTAGCAGCTCTAGGTCCGTATACGTCATTAATATTGCATAGCTACCGTTTCAAATGCATTGTTTCCACGTGGAATGAAACTCTTATATTTCTTTTAGTTCTGGCTTAATCTTTACATACTAAAGTACTTATACAGTGCCTATGGTATGATGCCTATGGTAGCTATACTGGTTAGTTCCGCTGGCACCGAAGAACTGCCTTCGCCCCCCTACAACCATCTTAACATCGGATTACCTTGCCGCCTTTTGTCGTTGTAATATAACGGGAATGTCTCCTACCAACCTAACTCAAATCAACACAACAACTGAGATAACAATACTTACTAATAACTTTCAATAATTTAGAATGTAGTATGTTCTAAGTACCAAATACATGAAAATAATAGTTAAGGATTTAGCTGTTTTACCACCGATGATAATATCAAATCAACACAACTACTGAATCATAATAATTGCCACAGATAATATCGCATAGACGCACAGAAGAACTCATTTTAAATAACACGAGTTTTCTCAGATTTCATACAAAGATGGTTAAAAATAGAGCGATATTGGTGCCAATTCTGTTGTGTTTGCTAAACTTAATTTAGGCTATTGCTATCTTTTTCTCTCTAATAAAACAAGAAAGAGACGGATGTAAATTAGAGATGTCAAATTTAGTTGAACTAATATTTCTAAACAAATTAAGGGTACACGTAAAAACATGTAAAGCGCAAGGCGTAAACTAGTTTCACATCTCTCGCATTGGCTTTTAGTAAAAGATAGCGATTCTCTAATTTTAGTTTAGTCAGTGAACAAGAAATTTGGCACCATTGTAGAAAATACGAAACCCAAAAAACAATTGAATGGCTAACTTATTAAACTAAAATGGCTTAAATATAGGGAGTTGATCATAGTTTAAATATAGGGAGTTGGTCATAGTTTAAATATAGGGAGTTGGTCATAGTTTAATTATAGGGAGTTGGTCATAGTTTAAATATAGGGAGTTGGTCATAGTTTAATTATAGGGAGTTGGTCATAGTTTAAATACAGGGAGTTGGTCTTCCCATAGAAATGAACAACTTTCTCAAGAAAACTATTATTCATGCATTCTCGTTATACCCTGTGTAAAGTTAATTTGAACTTTTAATTCCAAATCAATCCAAAGTTAAAACGGGAACTTCATAGGTAAAGACTTAATAGTTTGTTTATTTGAGGTAATCACAGAAAGAACTTCGTCTTCTATTTTCTTTCTCTCCTTAATTATTCTCACTCTTCTTTATTAATCCCAGATTAATGAGCACATCTCTGAGACTTGAACTGCATCTTGGCAGAATGTCATCAAATACATTCTTCGTTACACGTTATAGTTACTGGCCGTAAAAAAGGTCACTCCAAAAACAAAGCTCCATTATTTTAATACCCAGCTATCTTTTGCCAAAAAAAAAAACAAAACACGAGCGCACTAGAATCTATTTAGCCAGTCAAGACAGGTTGCCGAAAAACTGCGGCGAGGCCGAGTGGCGTAGTGAGTGCGTGAAGGAACGTGCGCCGATTGCCGAGTACCGAGGCCGAGAGCCAACTGATACCGCAAAAAATATTACGCCTCGGTATAACACGAGGAGAGAAAAATGAGGAACGTTTTTGTGGTGTTTTGTGTGAGATCTTATTGTGAATAAGGGAATGGGTGTTTTTGTGCTTGTGGTGAAGATAATGCAGTGTTATTTTGATTGGCACAGGATTGTGGGTGATTGTTAGGTTTTACTTATGTGCATTTTATGTCATCACCGATGATGCGTATTGCGCGTGAGTAAAGAAATTGGATATATTTAATGTTTTTATTTATTATTCAGTGAACATATATTACTATTAATTTTAATCTGAGACCTGTAAGATTTTAATATTTTGTGGAGAATTTCGTCATATTTTAAATACTACCTGTTTAAAAAAATAGAACCTCTATTATATTTTGATCAGCTGATGACAACTTTGTACGCATAATATTTTATTTTTTTGGGAATTGTCTAAGATTTTGTTAAAGAAAGTTATTCATTTCCACGAGGAGAAACATTTCCGTCACACCCTATATACTATTTACCTGAAGCGACATAGCATTGCATAGAAGGTAACTCAAATACCGCTGGACCTGTTAGTCAAACATCAAATTCACAGGCGCAAAAAACAAAAAAAAAAAACAGTTGATGTCACACGACAGCTGTATGTCAAACGCCGAACACAGGATTAATTAAAACTTTCAGACAAACCCGTATTCATTTCAATATATTAACCAACTAGTCAGTGGAGCGAACACGCACTTTTTTAGGGATCCGTAGTCTTAACAATCACCAGGAACACTTATGGTTTCGGGCTGTCCGTTCGAGGCATAGCTTAGAGACTCTCAGTAATAAAGTTAAACTGTTGTCTTGAAAAATCTGAAAAAAATCGTGATGATAGTGTATAATTATATATATAAAGAAATTTGAAGGAAAACTATCAGGGTTAAGTTAGCTCCGTTAGTTGAAGAGTACCTACATGTCGCCCAATTTATAAAATGTACCTACTTCAAAAATTTAGTACAAAATACAATCCCTAGAAGAAACACCATGCTTAGGTGAAGTTGTTACTTATTTAATATTTAAAACAGGTCGGAAGCTTGTCAAATTTTGGAAAAATATAATCTCTTTTTTTAAGTTTTTAGGGTTCCATACCCGAAGAGTCTAAACGGAGCCCTATTGCGGTCACTCACATCTCCGTCTCTCCATCAGTCGGTCCGCCGTCTGTCACAAAATTTTGTTCCTAAGAATTTTTTGACTTCCCACTGACCTATGAACTTGAAATTTGGTGATAATGTTTATAACAATTTTACTATATAATATAGATAATAAAATATTAATCAATCAGATTTTTACTTTGAAAATTTGCTACAGGACGGCACGGCGGCGGCTTGCGGATGTACGAAGTCCGACACGCACTTGACCAGTATTTTTTAATTTTTTTATTGTTGATAGGCACGCGTTTGACCACTATCTCACCTGATGGTAAGCGATGATGTGGTCAAAGATGGAGCACGCTTGCCTAGAAGTAACCTATTCACTCTTGACTTAAAGACTCCCAGGTTGTAGCTATCAGGAAACACAGACTTCGGCAGGGAATTCCACTCCTTAGCTGTACACACAATGAATGTGTTCTCAAAATATATTGTGCGTGTGGATGGGATATTCACCATGTACCGGTGGCACATCGCCGTATGTCTTGTGGTCCGTTGACGGAACGGGCTTGGCGGAATCAAATTATGCAATTCCGTCGCACACTCTCCAAAATGTAATCGATAGAAAACCGACAGGCTAGCAACTCGGCTTCTATGCTCAAGACTTTGGAGCTTCGACTCAACGAGCCTATCATTGCCGATGATCCTCTTGGCTCGTTTCTCAATTGACTCAAGGGCATCAAGCTGGCATCTGGCAGATCCGTCTAGTTTTTTTTTAATTTAAACGTTAGTGTCCGTAAAACCGTGAACTCAACTTACATGCTCACAGTATTAAACATAAAGCCCCCTTTTAAGTTCTCATATTCATATTATAACAGGTGACTATGGAACCCTACACTGCGCGTGACACGACACGCACTTGGCCTTTTTTTGCAACTCATATTTTGCGGCGCCAGCTGTGGGAATCTATTCTTTCTCCCATATTTCTGTGAAATTACAATATCTTTCGCTGGGAATGCTGTGACTTTCAATCGACCTAGCTTGGCTCTTGAGGAAAAACCGGACGAGAAAATTATAAAAACACTACAAAAGGAAAAAAAATATCGTACAGTCAAGAACATGAATGGTTCAGCAGATTGTCAATGACACACTTCGTAAGTAATATTGTAGCCATTTCAACCGGCTGAGTCTGATGGTTTTGCTCTCATTTAATTTTATATGTTCATGGAAAATTCGCTTAATAATCCCTGACTATTCAACGATCACGTAGATTGGACACATACCAATAATGCAAACATACAATGACTATACTGAAATTAGAATAAAGTATATCACACGGTACCGGGGCCTGCGGACGACGAGTAACTGGGTAACTCGCCGTCCGACCAGCACCAGGCCCGAGAGTCGACGGCGCGTAGTGTTCCACGCGCGCCTCAAAGAGTTGTCAGCAAACAGGACGGGGCCCGTCATGACCGATGCCTGCTCGGGGGTTGAGGATAAATTCGAAAGAGTTACCTCGCCCCTGGGCATTCAGGGCAGGGAGGAACAGCGGTGGGTTTTAGTCAGTAAGAGTCTGACACGACCTTCTGCTCCACCCTAGAAGCGGTACGAGTAGATGTCATTGGATGATTTGCCACCCCCCCCAAAAAAAAAAGTATTTTACACGGTACCCAGAAATGTAAGCAGACGTGGGACTCGCGTGTCCAGTCAGTTCCACGTGAACTCATGTAAGACTAATGCCGGGGCACGAGTAGGTACACTTTATGGACGTAGACATTTTATTTTTTCTAATAAAACTCTCGATATAACTTCATTATCATCAAAATTTTAAATTAGCGCTCAATTATCTTACTCGTAGGTATAACAGTATTCTTAAAATCAGCTTCCGTTTTTCAATTATTTGATTAATCTCTGTTATAGTGTTTTTTTTTTTGGGTGGGGGGAAATCATCCAATGACTTCTTCCGCTCTGGGAGCGGGAGGGCGTGTCAGACTCTTACTGACTAAAACCCACCGTTCTTCCTTCCCTGCCTGAGGGCCCAGGGGTGCGGTAACTCATTTTCAGAATTTATCCGCTACCCCTAGACATGTGTTATAGTGTGGGTTATATGTTTACCTATTTCTCTTAATAATCTTATTGTATCGCCTTAACATGTAACTGTTTTTTAGCACGTAATAAATAAATAAAATACGTTCTCAATCAATCTTTCTAGCCTTTTCCCAACTATCATGGGGTCTTCCAATCTAACCGGATGCAGCTGAGTTGCAGCATTTTACATGGAGTGACTGCCGATCTTCACTTATCAGCCGGGATGGTTTAGCGTGCTTTCTGAGGCACTGGCGTCTCGGCATGTAATGGACGGTCAGCCATCCAGGGACTGACCTCGGCAAGTGTTGCTTAACCTTGAAGATCGCTCCCTGCGACTGGCAACACTTAGCCAGAAGCTCCTCAAACAGACATACATACCCATCATCACCATCAGCCTTTTAATATCCCCACTGCTGGGACACAGGGCTCCTGTCTGTGAGAGGGTGTGGGCTGTAATCCACCACGTGGGCACTATGCGGGTTGGCGGATGTAGCATGTCTTCGAAGTTTTGATTCTAGGACATGCCGGTTTCCTCACAATGTTTTCTTTTTGAGAGCAGTGGTGATGAAATAATTTACAAAAAGTAAATCGTACAAATTGTAAGTCGCGGCCGGTACCACTGGCCCACCACTGCTCTACCATTTTACTAACATATTTGAAGTATTATAGATGATCAAACGAACTTCCTGAAGTGAAGTTCGATCATTATTATATGAGTCGCTTCATTCGAAAGATATAATATATTTACTAAGTAGTCCCTTTATCCTACAGGCAACATCGCACGATTTCAGAGAGTAATTCGATTTTTTTTTTTTTTTTTTTTCTACCTACATTATGGTTCTTACGTCTTGTCTGTGTGACTTTATTCATTCTTTTTAGAGATTCGCTATGAACAAAACTTGCAGGGTTAAAATTATTGAAGTTTATGAAATGTCATTTTGTAATGGGAGAGGAGGGAACTTATATCTTTCGAATGAAGCGACTCATATAATAATGATCGAACTTCACTTCAGGAAGTTCGTTTGATCATCTATTATATATTCGTCGCTTCATTCTTCAGATATAATATATTTACTAAGTAGATTTTTAGAGAAATAAGTTTTGTTCGGGTAATGCATCTTTTTATTAATGAAAATGAAACGTATTATGAATAACAGCTGAACTTAACTCTTAATTGTTATAATTATTGTAAAAAATCAACAATAATTGCTTAAAGTGATTAATTAACCAGAGCCTAAAACACAACTGCGTTTGCGAAATCATCGCTTAGGATTGGTCGGTCATAAAACCAGGCAAAAAGAAGTGCTGGTCCAACCAGCTGACTTTCTAATGGTGTCGACACTGAGTCGTCTTCTTATGAGAGATTTCCTACCTTCGTTGGCCTCATATTTTTTTGTTACAAAAATATAATCTTTGAGGGCTGAAGCAGCACATTATATTAATATTGTCTGGAAAGAATGGTAGAAATAATACCGGCTGATCTCGTCCGGGAGCAGAAGTTTTAATAATATCTGATAGGGCTATCTTATCACCGCTTGGAGTAATTGATATATTAACTAATTTAATCAAAGAAAATCTTTGTACCGTATGTGCTGTGCAGAGTGCTAATAGAATAACTAACTTTTTAATAGTAATTATTTCGATACTTTACTCTAAACTACCAATTGGACACCTGATTGAGCATCAATTGTGGGTCCCAAGTATACTTGAGCGTATTGGGCTTAAGTTTGTAAGCTCCTATCAACAATAGTTTAATACAGTTATCGGAACCTACATTAAAGTTTAGAATCAACGACAACGCGGAGCGGTGGGTAATGAGGGAGCCATATGAACCACCCTTATTAAATTGCTGGGTTAAAGAGGAAAGAACAGATGTTTTTGGACCACTAACAACATCAATGTTATGCAAAGAGCAATACTACCACCAAAGTTTTAATGTGACATTATATTGTTTGATCATATTGTCGACTAGTGAAGCCATCATTAGATTAATGTGGCGAGCGGTGTCCCTCGGTGGGTGATTGCCATTCGAAAAGCCTCGCGACACCCAGGGTAAGCTTGGTGTGCAGTGGGTGGTGCTAAATATGATTGGTGGACTAAAATAAGATTAAAGAAATTTACTAGGCTAGGTACAAAGTTTACTTGAGTCCCATAATTATGGGACTCAAGTAAACTTTGTAAAAGTGGGTACCATGACTGCGAAGGCCAATGGGGAAAAACCAAAATTCCCTTAGCATCATCTTCAATAACCTTGCGTAAACAGTTCCAAAATTAAGGAAAAAAGCGGGAAAGCGCAAAAGTATTTGGATTGCAGTTCAGAGTAAAAGCGTCTACTGCGTTTGTCTGGTTCTTGTTTTCAAGAAACAAACAAGTTAAATTTGGCATTTTTGCGAGAAGGAAAGAGGTTCAGGACATGAAAATTGTCTTTTAATAATTTAATAAGCGTGATCTGATCATTCCCACTCCGTATCAGGTTTAATCTTTCTAGATTCTATTATTCTTTCTAGATTATATACATAATAAATTATCTTTCGTGTTCACGTAAGATGCCAACAACCAAATATTACGCCTCTCGCACCATTGTCAAATGTGTCTAGTCAGATCGTTTAGATGTGGAAACTAAATTCCACCTAAGCGAAATGTACCTAAATACTTAATTGCTGTAGTATTGTCTACTCTCAACAATATTGCACAATTATAGTAATTACTCGCAAAACTTTTAAATCCTGGAAACACGGCCCGAAGTTCTTGGTAATTTATATGGTGTCTCGATTTTATAGTTTTCCATTTGTCATGAGATTTTGAGCCAATATAAACAGCACCCCAACCCGTTCTACAAGCGTTTTTCTAATTTTGATTTCTAATAGCACACAATCATAGTTGTGAAAGTATGGTCATGCCACCGTTAAAGGTCTTCTAGAACCGTTTCGGGATTATAAATCTTATATTCATAATTATTATTATGTTGTTGCAATGCCAAGAATTTGTGACGTTGTTCCAACAATTTTGTAACGATAAGGACATATTACCTGTATCAAATACGAATCCTAGAAATGTACATATTTTAGATGGTTTTAATGAATTTTGATCTTATTTAACTACGAAACCCAAATATTCTAGAGGTTTAGGGTTTCACGTACATTAATAACACATTCCTCGTAATTACCAATACCTATGATATCATTTAAATAAATTACTCATTTGTGTTTTTGTTTTCTAAGGTAACCTCTTTTATGATTTTTGTGAACACTCTTGGTGCCGTGAACTGGTAGGTATGTGCTTAAATTCCTAGAATTAGGGCCCTGAAAATTAAATCGTAAGTATTTTCGATCGGGTTCAGATATAGGAACTATAAATAGGCCTCTTCGAGGTCGATTGTTGCTAAGAATCCGTCTTGAGGGGCTAATTTAGCTCCCGTTTTATAATCCTCAATTTTAAAATGTGTATCCTACTAATATTATAAATGCGAAAGTTTGTATGTTTGTGTTTCAATCACTCCAAAACGGCTGAAGGGATTTGAGTGAAATTTTGCACTCAAATAGATTATAACCTGGATTAAAACATAGGCTACTTTTTACTATGCAGGTGAAACCGCTGGCAGAATCTAGTTTGTAATATATTTATTTAATGATATTATATTTAGAATAAACCGCTTGCCTCGGTTATAGCTTTAGGAGCCAAAAATATTTTTGCGATACAACGTGCCCCTAGTTCTAGTAATTTATTAATTGTTACATGCATATCTCAAGCCTCATTGGAAGTAAATTTACCAACTGGTATAACAGGCCGAGTCACTGGAGTACAAAAAGGAATTGTAAAACTATGTACTATTAATGATAACACAACTGCGTTATTGGTTCCCTATGTGAGACCAACAACTCGGGAAGAATCGTGTTCTTCCTGCATGGTACCTTGGTTATTTCTGTTGTGACGCACGGGTCTTCAGTGCGTAGAAGCTCTTCGCTTACACTTAAGACAGATGGATATGACTGACGTGGCTTCACTGGTGGTCTCCTCTGATATCCCCGCCCCCCCCTGTCCCACGAGTAACGAGGAATTTCCCTGGGTGGCTGGAGAAGTGACCAACGGTTGACGAATAATATAAATAATAAATTATTCCACTAATGGCACCTGCCAAAAATATCGATAGGTGCCATAAGTGGAATACCTCAGGTGCCATACACTCAGATGCCGTAAAAGCGGGTGCCCAATGGAATACCTCATTAATATTATTATTTCGTTTAGGATTTATTTTTTTGTTACACATATATTTTTAAACGAAAACATATAAAAAACATTTTTTTTTTTTTTTGTTTTTCTTTGCCATTGTTTTTAATTGAGTTCCTTGCTTTTCAATGGCCGTACCGGCTTTTGTTTTTTCAAATAGCGAGGTATACCATATAGGGTATCATCAAGTTCTGAGTCTTGAATGATGGGAAGAAAGTTCTTCTCCAGATCCGGGGTAATTAATTTTATTCTGTCTTTAGTCAAATAGTGGTGCAAATGAAATAACAAGTGACAATCATCACTTAAATGTTTTACTTAAGGCCAGAACTTTATTATGTGTTTTGAGCAAAAAATCAATTGCTTTGTTTATTGCTGCAGTACCATTTCCGAGCTGTTGTTGTAAACCGACCAAATTTTTGTCTCGTCCTCCGACTGTCGGATACGGCGGCTGCAATCTCCGCGTTCAACTTCGGAGCTTGCAATAATTTGCGATTGGCGGGTATTAGATGCTCTTTTATGAGCCTATCTTTATCCTTTTTGGCTAACCCTTTATTCAATAGAGGAGTTCACAAACTGGCTAAGCTTTCATGGACATCTTCCCCAAAGTCTGGCGTACAAGACGTGAGAGACCGTAACGCAGACAATAGGGTTATCTCAGTTGGCGGGCCAGCCGCATCCCCCACGAGGTCTGGTATATCCTGCAGGGCAGGGGTTGCCACCGGTTGGACTTCTTCACATGGAAGGATTGGCGCACCAATTTTTGGTTCACGGAGCTCGATATCGTTAATAACTATAAAACATTATGATAATATAGCGAGTGTACATACCTCCTTATTCACTCGGTACGTAACGCGTTTTGCGTTAGTATTGTCTCGCGGACAATAGTTCGTAGTTAATGTGCATATCTGTTCAAGATTACACATATTTTCTACATAGTTTGTCATGAAAACATGACGCATAATTAGCTCGCAGCTAATTATGTTATCGTAATTGACTCGCAGTCAATCCCGATTTTCACTCGAGTCAAATTGATGTACCACTTGTGACACTTAGTTTAATGTTCAACTAACCTGTAATGTTTTCGTCCTCTGATGAATCGAACTGTCATCGTAATCGACGCCGATATTTCTCCTTGTCCTTCTTCTTTTAATTTTCTAATCTTGCTTGTACCTCTCCAATTTCTCCTGTGCACTACGTTTCGGTATTTTTATAAAGCGCGTGCGCTCGTTGCCTCGCACGAAAAAGGAATGAATAAAGTCACACAGACAAGACGTAAGAACCATAATGTAGGTAGAAAAAAAAAAAAAAAAAAATCGAATTACTCTCTGAAATCGTGCGATGTTGCCTGTAGGATAAAGGGACTACTTAGTAAATATATTATATCTGAAGAATGAAGCGACGAATATATAATAAAACTTGAAACACAACATTCTAAGCCAACGTTGTCCCTTAAATATTTATATCCAGATCCCTAATTAGTAAAAAGACAGAATAATTAACATAATTCATTACACAACTAACGCGGCTCTCTAACACCGACGCGCTCCGTATGGAAGTTGTTAGGGATCATTTACCTGAGTCCAGTTTTCAGTAGAATGTTAGTTGAATTAGAAACTAATTCTAATTACTTTAGTGGTGACTGTTCACCAGAAAATGCAGCGTTCGAAGGCTTCTTGGCGATATGGCGGGCCGATACTCTAAACAAAGTGATTGTCGAAAAGTCTAAATGTAAGATAATAGACCAAATTACATTTTGGTAGCACATCTCACATTGTCAATCCCATAGTATCGCTGATAGAATGTCACTTGTATAATGAGGGCCGCGGTTGTACACTGGATGCAAGAAGAAGAGACCAATTGATGTGGCGATGCAATGACTGATATCATTCTGTATTTTTTATCTAGCCTGTCCCACTGCTGAGTAAAGGCCCCCTTCATTCCTTCCACTGTTTTCAGTTCTATGTTACCTCTTTCAAATTCTCAAGGAAGACGGTGGGATGACATCTATGTCATCCCACCGTCTCTCTTGCGGTTTCAGGACACCAATATTGAGTTCTCCGGGCCCACAGCTCGTTCGATACCCGGTAGACATGTCTAGCCCAGTCCCGTTTAAGTTGAGTAGCCTTCTGAGCCACGTCAACCATCTGTTTATTTAATTTTAGTGAGTTGCAAAATATTTAAAATAACTGCGAAATCTTTATTTCGTAGTTATTTGCTGTGAGAAAAGCATAACCTAATAGGTAAATAAATAAATGAAATAAATAAATATTCCACAACTATCACACAACGCCATCTAGTCCCAAGCTAAGCAGAGCTTGTGTTATGGGTACTAGACAACTGATAAACATACTTATATATTTCTAAATACATAAATATTATAGATAAATTACACCCAGACACAGAACAAATGATCGTGCTCATTACACAAACATTTGTCCTGGGTGGGAATCGAACCCACGACCTCCGGCATAGCAGTCAGGGTCACTAATAACGCACAAAAATAGACATTTCAAAGAAAAAGCGAGAAAAGGAGTGGAGTATAAATAACGATCTTGGAAGGAAGTGACATTTTCACTTCCTTTCCGTAGTTATTGTCTTAATATCGACTGATAAAGATAAATTGAAGAGATATAAACAAAAAAGTAGGGCTACTATTGTAAGGGACCTGTGTATCAGAGTCCGGATATGTTATGTTGGAAAAGAATTTCGATGAGAAATATATTTAGTTTACAATAACATTTTTTTTTTTATCAAAGTTCAATTGTCAATACTGATACTTACCCGGGCCTGCGGACGGCGAGTAATAGGTAGCTCGCCGTCCGATCAGCACCAGGCCCGAGAGTCGACAGCGCGTAGTGTTCCACGCGCGCCTCAAAGAGTTGTCAGCAATAAAGACGAGGCCCGTCATGGCCGATGCCTGCCCGGGCGTTGAGGATAAATTCGAAACAGAGTTACCTCGCCCCCGGGCACTAAGGCCAGGAAGGACCAGGGGTGGGTTTTAGTCAGTAAGAGTCTGACACGCCCTCCCGCTCCACCCAGAGCGGGAGAAGTCATTGGATGATTTCCAACCCCACAAAAAAAAAAAACCGATACTTAGTAGTGGTCGCAAGCGCTACTGTAAAATAATAAAAATCAGCCTTTCTGGGTTCTCACTGTTGGGACACAAGCCTCCTCTTTGTGAGAGGGAGTGGGCTGTAACCACCACGCGGGCCTAGTGCGGAATGGTAGATGTCACATATCTTCGAATTTTTAGTTCTAGGACGGCCGGTTTCTTCGCTATGATTTCTTTCACCGTTTTGAGAGCAATGTTGCTGATATAGTTTACACAAAATAAAGCACCTGGGTGGGTTCAAAATCTACAACTCGTACGTCGTGGTTATTACCATTGGGCCACCACTGCTCTTAGCGCTACTGAAGTGCTGAGTAAATGGTCTCGGTTTGATTCCGGATCGGAAAAAGTGTTTGTGGTTTTCCATTTGGTACTTAGTAGCAGTCTAGACCATGTTGCAAAATGGTTTTGGCAGAAGTTTTATAGCCGGCCGCCTGCCTGACGCCAACCCTCCTTGGGAATGCTGTTGTTGGTGGTTTACCCGCCACCGCGCGGGTGGCCCAAGGTGCTTTAGCAGTATGAGTATATAAGAGGAAATCTGAAAGTGGCACCGCTGACTGAAAAGTTGTGTGGAAATCGGTTGTTGTGGTATGGGCATGTGATGCGCAGGAATGAAGAAAATGTCGTGAGGAAAGTCTTGTGTATGGATGTGGATGGCTATAAGAGTAGGGGAAGGCCAAAGAAGCGATGGTTGGACTGTGTGAAAGAGGATATGGGTAAAAAGGGGATGACTACAGAGATGACGACTAATGGAGGAGTATGGAAGAAAAAGACATGTTGCGCCGACCCCAAATAAATTGGGATAAGGGCAGGAGAATGATGAATGATGATTCAGTAGCAGTCTGGCTTTGTGCCGGTTGATGACAATAGTCTACCCCCTAGTACACAAATTATCTGTAGATTGTTAAACGGGCCATAAATTGGGCAAAACCTCAGAAAATAATTTTCCTAAGTAAAAAATTGGATCTTCAAAACTCCGGGGACTTGTAAACTAACCTTAAGGTTTACTAATTTAATCTCAGCCGGGTCAAAGTAAAACACAAGCTCCCTCCCTCCCTCCCTCTCTGCCGACCGGCCAACCTGGTAGCCTGGTAGCCTGGTGGGCTTGTACTGTGTACCAGACACACAAATTAACTTTCCTCAACTAAATATAACGTAACTTAATTGAGTTATGACCCACTTACACGATAGCTCTTTTAAAGTTCGTCTTTGGCTTTTTTTTTAAGTAAGCCAGTGTAAATTGAGCCCTTACTGAAACGAAGATTATTTTAAATATTTCTTTTGAGTTTCAGTAAAATTTAATCATTTGGCGTCTTTATAATCAATCAAGTTTCATCGTGTAATTTTATCTATAATAATATAAAATTATCTAGTATTAGGTGGATGAATGGCCTTTCATTTTTCAGTCAAGAATTTAAAACTACTATATCTGAGAAAACGCCTGGCCATTCAATGAAAGTCTGGCATTTAAATGAATCGGAATAAAATAAAGTAGGCCATGACCACTTTAAAAGAGAGTTTGACCTATGAGTTTGTTTCGGTGTTTCTTCTCAGGGTAGTCAGCTAGGAAACACCGGCCCCATCTAGCTATAAAAGAGATTCGATACATACCGTACATACCTTCAAGTTTGTACAGAACCCGCGTCCGACCATTTTTTTAAATATTTTAATGGTTTTCCTCTTGTAAATATGTTTATATTTATGAGTTCTTCTACCCCCAGAAAGATTACTAATGAATTAAAAGTAACTCTTTATTTTCAACACACTTATATTAGTTTCACTTGTGTGAACAAATCTTAGAAGTTAAAGAAGAATGTTCATATGTGACCTGACTGTGTATAGAAATGAAATAAATCTTAAAATATAGCTTATTGAATTGTATATTAATTACGCTTATCACAATGTTAAAAGAAACGCAGGAAAAAAAGATATTTTTACATTTATTTAAGCTAATTCTAAACGTATTGTCATATTTTGAACGCATCCAAACCATCAATTCTTTAAAACGTTCCATTTTACAAATTGCTGGTTGACCATATTTAACTTTGTTCCTTAGTTTTATACTTATTTTACGTTTAATTCGACCAGTAACTATTTTTTTATTAGTCATGGGATAAAGTAAATAATTAAAAAATAACACAATAATTGAATTAAATTAATCATTCAGTGTTCCATTGAGTGTGCGCAAGTGAAATGGATTTTTTTGACATTTGACAGTTCTGTGATTTGCATCGGCGCAGTCCTTTGTTGTTGCGCTCGCGTCTCGTTGTGTACTGTGCCATTTTGTATGTGTTTCTTCTTATTACGACCCTATTTACCGCCCCTGGACCCCGATATCTTCCTCATCGGACGACCTTTGCTTACCATACCTAATAGGTAGGTAGGTCGACGAACTATCGGATGTTGCGCTCACGTGATGACGGTAGTGTGGTACCTTGGATGGGCTAGGTACGAAAACAATATATCTGCTCCAGCAGAATTTCTGGATGACGTAGTTATAAGAGATTTGGATGAAAATGATGAATATCAATAAACTATTCCACTGTAACATAGTGTTTTATTTATTATCCCCGTTTCATTCAACAGGTATGTAGGTTGGTAAATAAGTGATCATTTTTGAAAACATGAATTAAGTTAGGCATTTTAGAGCTAGGTATATATAGAAACTATCTGACTAGATAAGGTGTCGTTTCTATAGGTACTAAAAATAAAATATAGGTTAGTAAGTACTTATGAGAAGGTACCTGCTACTATTTTATACTGCTGTGTTATTATCCATTAGATCCACTGGGAAGTTATATAATATACTGTAATGTTATATTATACTGGGCAGATAAATAAATTAATCTAGTTAGTATATACCTAGGTATACTTAATTAAATTAAAAGCAATTATTAGAGTGATAACAATGTATTTATTTAACCACAAATTGTACATATTATGTGGTGTTAGCCAGCAGGTAGGTAGGTAACCAAATGTTAGTCTTAGATAATAAATAATTTGTAAGTAAGTACTGGAGAATGCAGTTTTCTACTCGACACTCATTTTATAGTGACAATCATGGAGTCTTAGCATTGACTTAGCCAGGGGCAGTTAGTTTCAAGGAATTAACTGAGTAAGAAAGATGTTTTAGACCATAGTTAGCTAAATATTCCTATTTTAGTGTAAACTACGAGCGTTATGAATTAGTTCATGCATGTTTGTTTCATTAATTCTGGTGACGGCAAATCCTAACCTAAAAAGAAACATTAATATTTCTATTATATCTTATAACTATACATATACTTTCATCATCAGGTTTTTAAATGTATGGAAGGTGGGCATTGTTCTTTAGTTAATAGTTATTGTATGCATTCCCATGATATGAGTATCATATTAATGAGTTTGCAGAGAAAACCACGCAAAATAAACAAGGGGTTTTTTAGTATTTTTTAACCACAGAAAGAGATTTCGCACAGAAACAAGTCACTGAAATATAGTTTACTACCATATCATAAATATAGAAGGTTCTCGTTATGCTAAACTGCGAGCCCAATTACAGATGCCAGTCCGAACTAATCTACAAATTAATTTGATGTTCCTAATTAACGCCGCTTCATATCAACGTACCTACTTATTATAAATACGTAAGTTTCAGTGAAAATCTTTTTAAAGATTATTAATTTTAAATTGACGAGTTTCTGTTTTGTAGTTGAGTATTATTAAATTTTCTATTTGTGGAAGTCACTATTTTTAAGATTTTATTTTAGATTTTATGATAACTTATTTTTAGGGCTAGATTAAATGTACTGTTACTATGACACTTTTCCCAGAAACATTCAGAAAATGGTTAATTTAATCAATGCTCAAAATTTCCAGTACGACTTTTACAACGATTGTGATTCTAGCAATTTTCAAAGGGCGATGTTTTCATCGAGCACAATTTGAAATATTATTCGTTAACTCGATTACAATTCTCAATATTTAAATTCACACGACATACCCCAGAGCTCTCGTAGTGTGCTTTGTAAAGCTTAAGAAAAAGAATAGTGTTGGTGAAATAAATAAAATAATCATAAATAAACCTGAGCCGTAACTAAATGATTTTAGAATGCAAAGTAAACTTTAAATCTGAACGTTAAAACGCGAGTCTATCCAACACACTCTCTGTATGAGAAAAATATTGTTTATTTTCTTTTCAGACGAGAATCTAATAACAACAGTTACAGACACTCTTCGTCAGCCGATCCTTTCAACGGACCATATAAATTCCATTACGTGATTCCGAAATAGCTGTAGGTTAAAATTAGCATCATATTAGCAAGTTGAGAGAACATATTCGAACTTGTGACCTTTCACTCGGCGTCTATGACACTTGGTATAAATCTGACACTTCCGAACTTTGCAGCTCATCGTATCGTAATGTAAGGGAGACAGAAGGTTTAAATCGTATTCATGATAATTAAGGTTCTTTATGTAAAGTCAATGTAGGTCGCGTGAGAAAATTGTGGGGGTTATACCCCACAATTTTCTCACAGCGTGGTCACAGACCTCCTCTTTGTGCGATGGAATGTGCCATAATTCACCACGCATATAAATTTTGGAAAATTGGACTATCAGATTTGCTTAACGTTTTCC
Source organism: Polia nebulosa (assembly GCA_951329385.1). Classification (NCBI taxonomy): domain Eukaryota; kingdom Metazoa; phylum Arthropoda; class Insecta; order Lepidoptera; family Noctuidae; genus Polia; species Polia nebulosa. Next base: position 22,562,478 of record OX589613.1, on the reverse strand, counting down.
AGTTTGTAGAATTTTAAACATACATATTGTTGATGCCTCAGGGCCACGAGCATCCAATTGCTAGACCAATCTGCCTTTAAAGGAAATTGTCCTGTTTAGTCCGTAAACGCATTAAGGTCAGGCCACAAAGCAGTCTGTCAGATTGTCCTCTTCATTTACAGCTTTGAGCTGAAAAGAAGAGACAGTTACTACGATTCAGTTATTATGATCATATTGCATAGACCAGACTTTTTGCGTCAACGCGATCGTGCCAAGATCTCTAGATTATTAAAACCTCAAACTGACGTCTGGGAGGACCTTTTATCCGAATGGCAATGTAGGTGGGAAAGTTTCATCAAGGGCCGACACCTGAACACCAGTTCTTCCCATCGGTTCGTGCGCGGCTGGCTATGACATGGCTGGAGGTGAATTACTGTGTTTCCCAATTTTTAACATGCCATGGCAACTTTAAGGGTAAAATATTTTCCTTAAAGCTTGTAGAATCGCCGTTATGTCAATGTTCTACACACCTGATTGCGAATACGAACAATCCACACACATCATATCTTTTGAGAGTGTACTCTTTGGTAAACTGAGCGCAATATTATGTTGTATAGTATTCAGTCTACGTCTGGAGTTATCTATTACACGGATCTTGTGGAAACTAGAACGAATTGCCGTGCGTTCAAGCGTTTTTACCATACCTTTTTTTGGAATCAAATAATTTCTCACAATTTAGGAACCATTTAATACTAGTGTTTTAATTCATGGTGCTTGGCAACTGGGCTTTTCCCAGTTGTAAATATCCCTTTGTCTAATGGCCTAGTTTTGTTCTGTCTCCTGCCTGATTAGGAGGAAAGTGAATATTAATGTTTTTCTTACTCCTCCGCTGTTCTTTTCTGATTTATTTCGTTGCGGGACCCAAGACAGTTTAATCTTGTCTCTGGGAATCGTCGAGCTTCATTGTCTCGGCGTTTTTCTGGTGGTCGCCACTGTTGATTATGGCTTACAGGAGTTACAGTGGTTTGAGAATAGAGTGGCGGGACTGTCCCAAAAAAAAATCATGTCACTGTACTCGGGGAGCCTACGGTTTAGCTGCACCCAAAAGGAATACAATGCTCTGCGGATCCAGTATAACAACGAATTTAGAGTGCTGTTGCGTCTGCTCTGTAGCGCGTCATCTATGTTCGCTGAGGCACATACCGACTTCTTTAATGCTGTACGGAGTAAGAAATTGGCTTCGCTGCTAAACAGACTCCATGGCAGCCTCAACAGCATTCTAAAAGCTATAGCCCGGAGACATGACAGCCCGTTGGTGAGGTCCCTTGTCACCTGTACCCTGTCTGTATTATTAGTTAGTACTATCTTATGTTCAAACTAATGTTACTAACCCAATGGATCTTTATTATCTGAATAAATGAAAATTATTATTATTATTATGAACGCAGTACCTACGTAAGCAAATACCTGTAGACATGTGAAGCTATACATATAAAATATAGGTACACAGCTAAACCCTTCAAATGTTCCTACTACTTAACTTTATGTCTGAAGATCGTGGTCAGCATCAGGGTTGCTTCTGGAGTGGATGACTTGCCTCCACCGCTTTCTATCCTCGTCCTCGACCGTATATAATTTGGAAGAGGGCGAGTCTATATAGTCTTTCAATTGTTCGGTACAACTTGTTGGTGACCGGCCACGCGATCTCTCTTACGGAAACGTTAATTTTCTGGGCAAGTATCTTATCCAGTAATGTTGATTCAAGAGGAGCATTGGTCCTACTTACCCTACAAGAACAGAAAAGAATTGGTAGACGACTGAAATTTAAGAGGTATCCACACAAAATTGAGAACATTTTAAGCTACCATCTAAATGGGCCTTCTGTTCCTCCACACCGAACCCCTAACTCCTGAAACATGAGTTCTCAACACACATTAGCATCGTGAAGGTGTCCGCGCGCTCAGAATACGTTATGAGATCCTATGCTCTGCAGCCGTCAGATATTTGAGTCCCAGATTAATGTGCGCAGCTCTGGGTGCGAGATTGTTGGAGCTGATTTGGAAATTACTAAATTAGGGTACAGGATTCACTTGAAAATTAGGGTATAGAAATGACTGTTCAGTTTTATTATAAGTTGCTTAACTGCCTTGTTGGTAGGTCAAGTGATGCGATCCCATTTATGAAAATTATTAATCTTCTTCTGTCGCATTGATTGATCTAATGTTTGTAAAACTCCATTTCTGAAAGTACTGATCTGAGTACAAAGTTAATTACACTAACGTAATTTCATTGATAGAAATCTACACTACTGATAAGCTGAGAGAAAAATGAGTGGTTCCTGTGAGATAAGCCACGTTAGCGTCGCTGGAGAAAAATACTATTCACACAATAAAAAGGGCTTTGCAAATGATTGAAATCACAATAGACTGGCAGCTTATAACATGGGATACGTTAACAATATAGAGAATAATATGGGTGTATTACCTCTTCTCATTTAATGACAAGAGGTAAAACTAAATCTCAATAAACTTGTCTAGGACTTGTTGTCTGCAAAGTTTTCCCGACTTACAAGGCAATAAATTGATCGGCAAAGAAAGAATGAAATAGATTTCATTCAATGCTTCAGTAAGTACCTACCTACTTAGGCACTATAGAAGTATTTTTGGATCATGAATGATAACCTTTTTGAAGTAGGTAAGTAAAGAGTTAACGATACGGTGAGTAAGTACAGTGAAGTTCTTTGTATAATTTGGGGTTGAACCTCTTCATACATTTTTTAAGTGTTTAGTTTAGAATCGGTAATGAAATTATTAGAGTGGCATAGCTTTATTAGCTCTAGGCTTTTCCTCTTTTAATTATAGATATTTTCAATCGCTAAAAATTATTTCATTAGAAATATACTTGACCGCCGCCGATTTACCTTGTGTAATTTATTTTCATCACCACTTCTCTTAAGACGGTGTAGAACAACATCGTGATGAACCGGAACCAAAAAATCAGAAGATGTGATATGAAATCTATCAAACCGCACTGGTCCTGCGTGGTGGATTACAGCCCAATCGGTCTTACACAGAGGAGGCTTGCGTTCCACTATACACACTATAGAGTGTGCCCACTGCGGGCAGTCAGTATGCAACAATTGTAGCGTAAGCCTATGCTTACGCTACAATTGTTGTATACAATTATACAGATTCAAGATTTTCAAACATAACAGACAGATGTGTTGCTAGGGAGTTTGTTTGTCACTTCTTCTTCACAGCTAAACACTAGGAAGTGGTGACGGGCGGGCGTTTTCGGGGGACTGTCTTTATGTAGAACTTTGAAATTCAAAAAGTGCTAGCTCTCACACTAATTTGAATAAATGACTTTTGATTTTGATTTGCTTGTAATGCATCAATATCTGTACACACTCCATACACTACTACAAAATCAATAGTGTACCTAACTTATCTGCCAGAGCTGCTCTATTTTATTAGCTTTCCTTTATTTCTTCCAAACAAACACACTAACTTCACGGATCAACATCCTTCCAAACTTCTAATAAGGTCTGCCGTTCCACTTTTTTATCGCCGAAGATATCCGAACAATGCCGAGGATGGCCGAAGATTGCCGAAGATACAATCTTTAGTGGGACGTTTCCGAACTATTCGTAAAAAGTTCAGGGTAGACGACAAAGGGATGCGTTCGCCTTTTGTTTCGTAAACAATCTAATTAGTGTTGCGAAAAGACGTCCGATGAGAATAGGGGTGGGCTTTTGAGTCCGGAGATTTCCCGGGCTTTCTGTTTTATTTTCCTGCTGACGTTTTTCGTTACATTTTTTTTTTGTTTTATTAATATTGACTGTTGAAAACATGATGGTTTTACGTGTTTGCGAAGTAGTATAGACGAACTGATATAACGCAGTATTTGGAAAGAGTAAAACCTTTTTAATAATTTAAGGCACCTATGTACTATTATTGAAGAAGTACATAGTAAGTAAGTAGTAGTAACCTAATAATTTTAGGATTTAGACAGAATGAAACCTAAAATCATTTTTAATAATCATTCAAATATACGTAATGCATATTTTTATATAAAATCTAGCCAAAAAGGGTTTCAAACGAATCTTAGGAGAGAAATTTTCCCACTTTTGGGGTGAAAATCGGAAAATTGTCTATATACCAGTGCGATGTGGGGGGAAGGAGGGTTAAGTAAACGACGTGATGCGTACTTCCCCATGAGTCAGCTCGTGTTCCTCCTTTAATTAGTAACGTATATATACATAGTATGTACGTGATATAATGCTAATAAAACTGTGAAAACAGCTTACCTATCTTAACTTAAACTATGTGCTATACGTGATGTCCTGATGCACGTGACATCACACCACACCAGATTCATTTACTTACGTTACACTTTCATGTTTGGGTCATAGATATTCACGTGTTTGCTGAATTTCAACTCAATCGTTCTGGTAGATTCGTAGCAAATTGGCCGGGACAGACGGACAGAAAGGCACACGAGTGATCTTATAAAGATTCTATTTTTCATTCGAACTTAAGAAATCCTTTAAACAGTATCTCTGAACAGTACAATATAATTAAGTTAATCCTAAGCTATGCGTAATATTTAAAATACTGCTCACAAAGCGCATCCGTTGATTACTGCTACAACCGTTGATACACACAATAAGCTCTATTCATTTAACCGTCTAATTATGCATACGATACAACAAAGCAAATGAACCGACATTCTCGTCTATAACAAGCTTACTAAGGCAAACAAAACAAAAAATGCCGCTCTTATTCCGAACGAAACAAAAAAAGAAGGAAAAATCCCGTATTTTTTATTTGGAGTCCCGTATCGTTAACAACACTAGTGAGGGGACAGTTAAAAAAAAATGGCAGACATCTGGAGACGAGTTGTCGGGATCAAAGCGGCAATGAATGCTGAAGTTAAATGAATGAATGACATTGATCCTTATTTTTAGATTGTCAGGGCTTAGTTCGCTCACTCGTTCGTTCATTCGTACTAGTGTTGTTTCCGACTTTACGGAAATTCTTGCAGTTTCTATTATAAACTTTTTGGGGTCGTTGGGTGTTTGTGAAAGAGGAAAACAGGGTCTTTGTAAAAAGGAAGAGATAAGGTTGTTCCTCAGATTGAGTTTGTTAAAAGTTTTAGTGATAAATAAACTTTATTTTGGGGTTATTTAAATACAATGGAGACTAAATTGTATTTTTGTGTTTGACGTCTCAGAAGAGCAGGTTTTCCTGTTGGTTTTAAAAGTTTCTTTATTTTTAGAATGATTAGAAACTTTGGCTTTTATAATAAGTTGCCAAAAATTTTATCCATATGTATTCGTTTGTCACGATTTTTACCAGTTATTCTACCATTTTGCATTTTTCTTTGTACTGGTGAAGTAGGCGTTGCACCGGATCAACTCAGGGTGGATGACAAGACGACAGGTCACTGGAACAACTTGCGACCCGTGGGTCGCAAGTTGTTCCAGTGACCTGTCGTCTTGAAGTCGTCTTGAAGTCCCTCAAGTTTAAGGAGAAAATCTACAAGTCCGTGATAAAACCTGTATACTGTATAGGTAGATCATAAAAGAAGAAGAAGGAGTCGGGCTGCGAAAAAGACGAATGAAAAAAGATTGCATGTAGCGGAGATGAGAATGTTGAGATGAAGGTGTGGAGTGACGAGAATGGATAAAGTAAGAAATGAGAATTATAGGATTATTAGAGGAGATTTGACGCCAGAGACTGAAAAGATGAAAGAGCATCGTTTTTCTTAGTACGGTCATGTGAAGAGGATGAAACGCATGTCACTAAAAGAGTTATGTATGAGCGCGTGGTGGCATATTAAAGAAAATATGGATTGATTGTGTGTGGAGTAACATGAAAGAAAAGAGAGTCAATGATAGCGTGATACTCGTAGTTGACTGGACAAAATGAAAGAAAAAAACGTGTTACACCGAGTAGAATAGAATAGAATAAAACTTTATTGTACACCAAAACAGTCACACAATTGTTTTACATGAGTCATGTGTGCATGTGCATTTGGAGATACTCATTAGACACCTGGTGCCTGGATTCGCCCGGTTAGCGACTGATGGCAACAGGCTCACCCCTTATTGTATAGAACTGACACATGCTGGCTAAATGTGGATGTACGTATATCTATTAAAGGTTTACTTCGGCCTCCTTCAGGAATTACAGGCGTGATACTATGCTACGTACCTACTGTTTTGTTATTTCATCATCATCATTAACGACCGGTCCTGTGCGTCTCGCATCCATCGGATTCCCGCGACCCTCACCAGGTCATCGGTCCACCTTGTGGGAGGCCTTTCAATGCTGCGCCTTCCGGTACGCGGTCGCCATTCTTGAACTGGTCGGCCCTATCGACCATTGTTCTGCGAGCAATATGCCTTGACCACTGCCACTTCAGTTTAGTAATTTGCAACTAACTCTATCTACTCCTTGTGCCAGATTATTAGAAAAGTGAAGTTTATCAGACTTACCAAAGTAAGATTGTTTGTTCCATAATTATTATTAGTTGATTAAAGCTAAAAGGTCTTGGGCGATATTCCCGATGCCATGATGAATACGGTCCATAACTAATGCCATGTTATGGGCCATAAATACTGACAAATGGCCCACCTACTCACGCTGTTATGGTCTGAATTAATTTCACTAAGTGTTTTACGCACTGATATCACAGTATTTTGTCATATTAGTCCGTAAACGTTCCCTGCCAAATATTGGTCGCTACTAAAAAGAATTGGTTTCTTGGAATATTGTTATCATCACCACGTTTGGTAAAAACGTTTTTTTTTATATTTCTCACGCTTGAGCAAAATCTCATCTGATGGTAAGCGATGATATCTTTGACGTTGAAGTACGCTTGCCTAGAAGTTACCGATTCACTCTTAACTTAAAGACATAGTACCTAGCTTGTGCGAACGACTTCACCCAGCAACCAGGTTATAAAGTGCCTTCTGTCTTAAAATATTTTTTTTTACCCGTGTGCTTAATTTCGTACAAAGGCGATTCAAGAGTAATTAAATAAATATTCAAAAATACAACTTCCACATTTATCGTATTATGACACATGCCAGTATCACTATGTAACTAACTTTAAATTCATATTGATGAAAATTTATGATTTCTTAACGTTCATGTCAATTTATTCCTATCCGTGTTTTCGCTCCCCAGCCAGAACCAAAATAAACGTTAGCGTTTAATTCAAATATATATTTTAGTTATGAAGCGTCTATTTCATTTATAAATTGAATTAGTTTCATTACATTTGGGACCTTGGGACCTAGTACTGATGGAATATAGAAATAGATAAGTTTTCAATAACATCATGTAAAGCGACTCGTCTAGGTAGGTAGGTAATATTTAACGTCGGTCGCTCAGGTTGTGATTACTGTGATCACATGCTGCCGTGGACAGCGGGGCTCAGAGGAGACCCCTTTGGACGGCGAGCAATGGGTAGCTCGCCGTCCGATAAATTCAGATGTCAGCAATAATTGACGGGGCCTGCTAGGGCCGATCCTGTCAGGGTCTCGGGAATGTTTAAGAGTCACCGTGACCCTGGCAAAGGCAACTGAAGGAACACGGGTGAGATTTAGTCAGTAAGAGTCTGACACGCATTCCTGCTCCACCCAGAGCGGGAGAAGTTATTTGATGATTGCCCACCGAAAACCTATACGTTTGGAAGTGCCCTAACGGGTGTTGCACAGAGGGAGTCTCGGAGTG